>OX333077.1:22459005-23059005 GCA_946863875.1 Alloplasta piceator | reverse complement strand
GTCACTTCATCGTCGGTGAGGCACTTACTACAGTGCCTGAGCCATCTCTGACTTCAACGGCGGAATCTCGGTTGTCTCGGTGGCAACTTCTTCAGGCACGGCTTCAGCACTTCTGGCAGAGATGGTCAAGAGAGTACCTCCATCAAAGTCTCTCTACTTCAAAATGGCATCACCCTTCGAATGTGATACGAGTGGGGTCACTCGTTCTCATAACCGACGAAAGACTTCCTCCGACACGGTGGCCAGTCACGCGGATCTTCGAACTTCACCCTGGCGAAGACGGCCTCACTTGAGTCGTCACACTTCGAACGGCAACTTCCACCTTCAAGCGGCCGGTCGCAAAATTATGCGTTCTGCCGACGGACTCTTCGTCAACGGAGTTTGCCGAAGGCAGGGAGTGTGTTCAGAAAAGCGTGTAGTTGCCAGAGCTCCCGCGAGAGACCCTCAGTGAACGGTCGAGCTCTCGCTGGACTCGGCATTACCCGTGGCTCTCGCGACTCTATCCCCTCCAAACGGCGGCTCTCTCGCGGCGATCGATCATCGCCTCGTCACTTCGTTTTGGCGAGCCCTTCGATCATCATTGATTTTCGGCCATTTTTCGACACGGTTCAATTTCCTTTCGATTCACGAGCTCTTGGACGATTTACGACCGGCCAAGAGCGATAACGGTTCGGTTTCCTGCGTTAACCTCACGGGAAGCAATTTCTTCGATTCGGTGCGGTCCACTTCGACCATTTGCGAGAAAAGTTATTCGCGCGACACGTGGCGTCGGACGAAACGACCGCCATTTTTCGGCATCACCTCGATCGTGCGTCTTCATCGCCACGGCGAGACGAGCGATTTATTTGAAACATTTATTCTACCCCTTTTTTGAATCGAATCATTATTTTTGAACTTTAAACCTTGTTAATAAAACCGAAATATTGTGTGCACGCGAGTGAGTTTTTTCATCGCCCGCAACGAACTTCCGGCCACTTCGATCCCTTCTCTCTTCCGCATTTCTCGCCCAATTTCCCAACCAGGTCAATTCAGGCACTTTTCTGAACACGAGGGTAAAACGTTTATTATTTCAATCCTTCTTTTCGTACATTTTCATTTTTGAATATTCCAAAATTTTCTTATTCTTAATCCCTTGCAGGCGAAACATCACTCTGTCCTTTTCCTTTTTTATTTTCCTGAATATTTCTTTTCACCTCGATCTCGCGAGACGGTGAGGTAAGCCATTTATTGCACCTCCTAACCTTTTGCTCACTCGCTCTCCGCGGTCAATTTTTCAGCGTCCTCCGCTAGCTATACAGGTCGGAGCGAGAAAACAATTATTATATTTTCCCCAAGAAACCGGTACTCTGGTGTAGTGGCTAGCGTGCTCGCCTCTAAACCAGAGCATCGGGAGGTCCTGGGTTCGATTCCCTGTGCCGTAGTTTCGTCGAGAAATAAAAATATGGGCGTATCAAGCTCCAGATATATATATGTGGCATACACAAGTACTCGTACAGATGTGAGTCACATGTATATAGCTGTAGTCCATGTTTACAATTTCTCGACGAAACGTGACGTAGCTCCGGCATCGGAAAGCGAACTCAGGACCGGCTATAGTGACACAGGTTTTCCGCAGTTTTCCTGTGTCTATGGAAATTAATTTCCATAGCAAATGCGCTATAGAGGGGAAAGTCGGATGCGGCCGCATGGGGATCTGGTTACTGATCCGGACCAGATCCTCAGGGGGGACTGGCTACTGACCCGGGCCGACCCTGTAATAGGCGAAAGCCTCTAGACGGGGGGAAATGCAGAATAAAGAAAAAAAAATATATTTTCCCCAAGAAAAAAAGGGGGTCACCAGCTCGAAAATTCTCCCCACTTTCCATTTTTCTCCGCCGATCGGAAAATTCGTACTGTTTTTCCCCACCTTTAGTTTACCTTGTCCAATCATATTCTTACATTTTGTTTTCGCATTGCTTCTCAATGTTAACAAGGAGCACTTCAAATATTCTAAAATCAGTCATTGATCAACCTCTCGTAACAATTTCGAGTCTCGTAGACTATTTGTGCAACATTGCAAGTCATCAACTAACTTCCGGAGAGTACACAGCAAGAGATCAACCAGCGCGATTCTCTGCACCTCTCGTAGCAATTTCAAGTCTCGCAGACTATTTGATACAACATTTCAAGTCTCACAGACTATGTTTATACAACACTCGTATTTTATCTGACACTTAAATCACCATTGTTTTTCAACGATTTTGTAAGTTTCTGTGTGAATAAATTTAACGTTTTAGTTTATTCGCGAGTGTTTAACTTTGATTATAACCACCTTCATCCCATTAAGTTGTGGTGACGGGAGCGAATCGCAGACTTTGTCCGCCCGCACAGTACAATTCGTCTTATTTGTTGCGAATCAGCCGGGATTCACAACCCCGGTTGATTCGCAACAAATGAGACGAATTGTACTGTGCGCGCGGACGAAGTCTGCGATTCGCTCGTTTGGGGTAAGGTAATAGCTAACGTAGATAACGCCTTTGGACCTCACCCAAACAAAGCCGCTCCTGGAGCCATGGTCGACGAAGCAGAAATGTCGTCGATTTGGGATCCAAAACGTTGCCGTGCCTAGGAGGTCCGAATACCATCCTGGCCCTTCTCTGTTCCAATATTGCTCACTGGTCAAAACTATATCAGCGGCTTTCTCGAAACATATTTGAGCCAGAAGTTCGTCGGCTATCCGGCTCCTATTCATGTTCCCCTGCAGGACGACTGCCATTACTCGCCCCTGGCATCGGCGAGGGTTTTGCGGAATGCCTCGCACTGCCCCGATCCTGCCATGTGACGTTTGGAGTCTGGCTTACCTTCCACGACCGGGCAGAGGAAACAAAAGGGTTCAGCATCGCAGTTAGCTGCCCTATGTCCCTCTTTGCCGCCCCGGAAGCACAGACTTTCCCGGTCAGTGCCCTTGCACCGAGTACTGTGGTGCCCGTAGCCAAGACACTTGAAGCATCTCGGTACTTCCACTCTCCTCCGGATGCGGCAATTGACCCAGCCGATCTTGACGTGAGCGGTTTGCAACAGGGTCCTTGCGCCTGATTCGTCAATGGTGACGATGGCAATGACCTGTTCCCGCGCGTTCGGCCGGGTCAATATGACCTGCAGGGGGCCTTCGTACTGTCCAAGGGCTACCCTCATAGCCTCCTCAACCTCTGCTTTCGTGGAGCAGCTATCGAGGTCTCGGATCCCGAGACGTGACTTCGAGACCAATTCCTCAATGCTGCTCTCCTTCCCAGTTGCGGCCTTGAGAGCTTCTATAAAAGCAGCTCTTGAATCGGCCAATGAGTTTCGCAGCTCGAGCAGGACTCCTCCTGCTCGTGTGATCCCGCGATCGACCGTACATCAGCTCCGTGGGCTTCGGGGTTCACCTTTTGGCGGTCAACGTTGAGGATCTCCGCATAGGTTTTACCCTCTGCCGGTTTCAGCACGATGGCCTCCGGTTTTCTCGGACGCGATTTCTTGGCTGCAGCTGCCGTCTTATGAGGCGTATTTGCGGGCCTGCTGACTTGAAGGGCCGGCGCGACGCTTTCGTTGCCAGCTGTCTTTTTTTTCTTTTTTTCCTTCCTGCTCTGGACTTGCGTCCAGGCAATCTTCGGCGAGGCCTTTTTTCTTTTTTCTTCTTTGTCTGTTCCTCCTTTGCTGGTGGTACAGGAGGGCTCGTCGCCGCCCTCTTCTTCTGCTCTATCTTTGCGGGAGCACGGGGTTTCGGTGTTCCCCTGGAGCAGCCTGCTTCAGCTGTAGAATCACTTTGGAGCCTGGTTCTCGGGACAGCCGGCCTGCTCAGGAGGTTGTGAGCCTGCTTAACAGGACGGCGACTGTCCTCAAGTCTTTCCAGGTGCTCCTCCAATGCGGGCAGTCCGTCCTTAATCGTCTTACTGACGTTTGGCTGCTTTTTCAAGGCATCTGTCATCATTTTCATGAGTTTGCGCATTTCTGCGAGACTCGCCTCCATCTTCTTATCGCTCTCGATCAGAATATTCGCGAAAGAAGCTAATTCGTCGCTCACTCCCTCTTGGCTGTTTCCTTTTAACTTTTGCATTTTTTTTCTCTTGGGTTGAACCAGCGCTTTGTGTGCAAAGGGCTGGGCCGTAATAGTCAGGAACGGGTATACCCTTGGAGTACTCTGACTCCTACCCCAGTTCCCTGAGGCCTGACCTACGCTCAACCGATCCCGGGAAACACGGACGGATCATCGCTCGCCCGTAGCAATGCAGCCTCCGACAGCTGCAGTCAATGTACACTTCCTGATCAGGGCCCGGAGAGGCTGGTTCTGGGTACACACCCCAGTTGGCATCTCGGCAGAGCAAGCTCACAGCAGCCCTTTCACCGACGCAGAGGAAACGCCTACGTCGGTTGAGGGCACTCCCGGTGTGCTGAGGTTTGTACCGATCAATGCATGACTCCCAGCAGCATCTACATGATGACAGACGCTGGCAAACACACCGCCCGGAGCGGAAACAGACGTGTACTCTCCTGCATGCAATTTTTAGTTTTGGTCCGTGGGTGGTATATTATGCCCCACCTACCCGACATATCTGCCGAGCATTCCCCTATCCGCCACCTGGGGACGCACCTGATAATGGTCGGAAAAACCCCACACGGGAAAAATAATAATAATAATAATAATAATAATAATAATAATAATGATAATAATAATAATAATAATAATAATAATAATAATAATAATAATAATAATAATAATTTTTAAAGGGGGGGAAATGCTTTTACGCACTGTCGGGAGCGATGGTTTGGCTCCCCGTGTGTCGGACTCCTCCGAAGAGACTACCGACTAAAACCCCCCCTGTATCTCCAGACGACCACCCCGGAACCGCGTTAGCATTACTTCGGGGTGGCGCCATTAGTTGTTTTAAACGCCCCTTAGGGCGTTCTTTCCTCTAAAACTCTCTTCTTCCGACGGAGGACAGCTTCCACGAGGGAAGTGACCTCCGTCCAAGTTTCATCGTCCAGGAGCATAACTCCGATAATATTTTCCAGGGTTATGCTCCCGAACTTTTTCCTCCAATGGTGCCCTCCACACGTTCCATTCTTCGCATTCGAAGAATGTGTGGAAGGCATCGTCTCTGGGGGATCCGCAGGATATGCAGCACGAGTCCGGTACTTTACCCATTCTGCACAGATAAGACCGGAAATATCCGTGCCCCGTCAGCAATTGTGTGAGGTAATAATTTACCTCACCATGCTGACGGTTGATCCAGGTGTCCAAGCGAGGAATAAGTCTCGCTGTCCACCTGGCCCGCGGATCCTCATCCCATCTCTCTTGGAGAGATGGGATGAGGGCCCCTCTCCGCTGCACTCTGGCCATGCGCTTCCGGTATTTCTCGTACCGGAGCGCATCGGCCCAGACTTTGGCACCGTAGAGCATTATGAACTCGGCCGTGCGTAGCAGAAGGCGACGCTTGCAGAGCTGAGGACCACCAATGATGGCCATTACCCTGCTCAGTAACGTCGTCACTGCCGCAGCTTTGTCCGCTCTCGATAGTATTTCTTCCCCGAAGCTGAGCCGAGAATCGAGCTTCAACCCCAGGTACTTTACAGACGCCTTCGTCTGGACCGTCGTCTCTCCTACCTGCATATCCCTTATAAGCGGGATATACTTTTTGGTTAGGAGCACAATCTCAGTTTTCGCTAGCGCTGGCTCCAAGCCGTGGTCTTCCATCCAGGAGTGGACCCGACGCATTACCTGGTTGAGTCTCATCTGCGCTTCCTCTACGGTACGCGCAATGATGATAGCGGCTACGTCGTCCGCATACCCAACCAGAAAAGAACCCTCAGGCATCTCAATTCGGAGAATCCCGTCATATGTGGCATTCCAAATGTCGGGACCTAGTATGGACCCTTGGGCTGCCCCTGCTGTTAACTCTCGGCTAATCGGACCATCTGCAGTGGTGTAAACGAGGGAGCGATCGTTCAGGTAATCCTCGAACATCCAGTAGAGATATCCGGGGACCCTGAAGTCTCGTTCCAGCGCTTGTAGCGCGTCACACCACCGCACCGAGTTGAAAGCGTTCTTCACATCCAGAGTAACCAGTGGACAGACGGGGCGGGAGAAATGGTTCCCCTGCTCCGTACCCCTGGCTGCTCCAACAACCTCCTGAATTGCGTGTATCGTCGATCTTTCTTTCCGAAAGCCATATTGTCTATCAGAAAGGTCTCCAGAGGCTTGGATAGCCGCATGGAGGCGAGGTCGATGAAGCTTCTTCAGAAGTTTGCCAGCCGTGTCTAGCATGCACGAGGGCCTGTAGGACGATGGATTATCTACTGGTCCCCCTTTGCCCTTCCCGATCAACGCCAGCCGCGCGAGTTTCCAGCAGCGTGGAAAGATTCCCGCTTGTAGGCAGGCGTTGTACATCGTAAGAAAGATCGTTGGATGCCTCCACTGTTAAAAAAATTTATTTGAAACAAACAAAATTTACTTGATCCAAGTAAATTAATTACATGACTATTATCTAATAATTCGTTACTGGGATGAAGTAAATATATTTTTGATAGAAATATTGTTGTTTAATGGGTACAAATACGAAATCATTTTAAACAAAGCACAGTTACTGTTTGGAAATATACGGGCTATCAAAATATGAAACCGATTTACTTCAGTTAAATAAATGAAAATTTGAATGAAGCTTCCGATTACGTGGTTCCAAAAATTGAACTATTTCATACAACTCAATGTTTATTTGTACTTATACAGGTTATAGTTTGGATTAATCAACTACTTTTCTTGAAATGATTACGAATTTGTCGTGCCGTGTATATGTTTTCATAGAAGTGAGAAAATGCTTTTTCTAGATCTAGAAAATGCTTATTTAGATGGAACATTTTATCTGTTTTTTCCGAACCCAAATCTATTGGTCCAATTAAATATTGTTTTAGACCAATATGGATTAGTTAAATGCTTTAAGAGAACACTAGCATTGAAAAAATGAAAAATTTCTTCAATCGAGTAATTGAATCGACGACTGGTATAAAATGTATAAATGGGCTCCAGTATAACCATTTTTTGATCAAAATAAGCGTTTATTACACGGGAAAATATGAATTCTTCGATCAAAAACCCAAATCTATTGGTCCAATTGAATATTGTTTTAAACGAATATGGATTACTTAAATGCTTTGAGAGAACACTTGTATTGAAACAATGAAAAATTTCTTCAATCGAGTAATTGAATCGATGACTGATATAAAATGTACAAATGGGCTCCAGTATAATCATTTTTTTATCAAAATAAGCGTTTATTATACGGGAAAATATGAATTCTTCGATTCAATGAACATTTTCTTTGCAATCGTAAGCATCTTTTTTTTATTTAAGTGAACGCTGTTATTAGGTTGTGTACAACTTTACTACAACGGATACAAATAAATTTTACCTGAAATAATTTATTACATGGTATCATTAAATCGATACTTCATGCAGCAGAAAATTTATTTTTCCGTATGAAATAAATTTTTGCCATTATAAACTGTCAATTGCGATTGAATGGAGGGAAGGTTGGGGTAATACGACCACCAGGGTACAATGGTCTTCGAAAATAGACTTGTGGAGCATCGTATACGCGAAGCATCGTAGACAAGTATATCGATGAATTCTGCATCTATATACTTGTTCATGCTTTAATTTTTTGTTTTGAATCTCAACAATAATTATATACACGGATGTGGAGATAGTATCTCCGTTGATGAATAATTATTCTCCAGAACGAAAAAAATGTTTTCGCAGGCTCCTTCTAACCCACTTCTACAAATATTTTCGAAGACCTTATCCGAGTTAAAAACAATACAGCATAATTATTTAGAAATATTTATTATCACTTTTTTATATACAGTCAACATCCTTGTCTTATATTTATTTGTAATAACGTAATAATAGTTACAGCATTTTACTTACATTCTACTCTGTGAATTAAGTTAAAGATTGCAATATATTTACTCACTAGATGATGAGGTTGCAGTCTTATTTTTATGCAAGTAGAAAAACAAACAGAAAATAATAAAAACTTAATGACAAATAACGGATGAACTGAATTCCACTGGACATCAAATTTATCACGTGCGGTGAATTACCTGCAGTATTTGATGTTTTGTTTTTTATATATGGGGCATTCCACGTCAAATCGACTGCTTCTGACCCCGACCCCTTTCAATTTGGCTAAAACATTTTTATCTTTTTCTACCCTGACAAGGACGTTTTTCAGAATTTTTTCAATTTTTTTTACCCAAACGCCAAAAAGTTATGAATTTTCGGAAAAAATCGAAAATTTTTCGATGATTACCATTTTTAATTTTTACTTCCTTTTTTTCATGAGAAACCTTGATATTTTCGTAAGTTCCCTGAAATTTTCAATGGGGATATTTTTTTGTGTATTTTTTTTCAATTAAAAAAAAATTTTTTTTTGAACTCAGCTTATTTCTCATAATACTCTAGGGATTTATAATTATGTAGAGAGAACGTCAAAACTTTAAGAAAAAAAAATAAATGACATTCAAATCTTATGAGTTTAAAAAAAATGGCTATTTATTTTTCAGATCTCCATAATTTTTTCAAAAATTGGCTTATCGGGACGACTTTTTTCAAAATTTTTGTTTTTAAATGTACTTTTCAGAAAAATATTTTAAAAAATTATTTAGACCGATCATCATTGTTTTTTTTTAATTTTCGGAAGAAACGAAAATTTTTATTATTGTATTTTCAATTTTTTTTTTTAATTCAAAAAATAATTTTTTTTTGCAATATTTAAATTTATTTGTAATTTGTATTGTAATTTGAAAAAAAAATTTCTTCTCTCAATTAAAAAAATAGAAAAAACAATAATCCCACTCTGAAAATTTCAGAGGACTTGCAGAAAATATCAAGGTTTCTAATGAAAAGACGAAAAAAATAAAATAAAAAATGGTAATCATCGAGAAATTTTCGATTTTTTCCGAAAATTAGAAAAAAAAACAATGAAGATAGCTCTGAATAATTTTTTTAAGTATTTTTCCCAAAAGTACATTTAAAAACGAAAATTTTGAAAAAAAAACATCCCGATAAGTCAATTTTTGAAAAAGTTATGGATATTTGAAAAATAATCAGCCTTTTTTTGAAAAAAAATTCATAACTTTTTGGCGTTTGAATAAAAAAAAATTGAAAAAATTCTGAAAAATGTCCTTGTCAGGGTAGAAAAAGATAAACATGTTTTAGCCAAATCGAAAGGAGTCGGGGTCAGAAGTGGTCGATTTGGCGTGGAATGCCTCATATTCATCATATCTTTTTTTAACAGATTAACAATATTTTTAATATTTGGTATATAATCTTGTTATTTTTATATATCGTAATATGTCATATCAAGTCTTGTTTTATTTTTTCTCATAGTAACTTCAATACCATAATTGGTCGCATGCTATTCTTAAGATTTAACTAAAAAAACAATTATGCAGACAAAAATCCAATTACAAATAAGGGATGCATTTAATCCCATTGGACATCGAATTTATAACGCACGGTGAATAATCTGCAATATTTTGATGCTCTACACATCCGCAGCAATTCGTTTCTATTAATTCGAATGCCTGCAGATGATTATTTGCCGATACAGTTTTCAATTTTGTAAATAAAAAAAATACATTTCTCATTTCGGTTATAAAAATGTGCTGAACTTTTCCAAACGAAGGTAAAAAACTATTACTTTTTAGCGCTACAACCATATTTGGTGCGTAATAAGTGCCATTTATCCTAATCCAAGATGCAGTCATTTATGCTTCAGTTATAGATTGTGGCAGAGTCTCTTTAAATTTATTGTAATGAGGAGAAATACTCAATTGTAATTTAGATTGAACGCCAATATTCAAACGGTCGGGAAATCCAGTTTGTGTTATGAACCTGTGACATACTTGCAACTGATGTCTTAATGCCAGCGTAAAAGCAGGATTTTTTCGATTTGTCACAGCCTTTGCGAAATCTTTGAGCCTTTTATGTTTAGCCTCAAACCTCATACAAGAAAGGTACTTTATTGGTCCTTGCAAAAACATTATTCGAGCATAATGCGTCAAGAAGTTATGTTTTGGCTTCAGAGTGTCATTAAAAAATTTTCTATACAACAAGTGATGTTTTTGAACCAAATTTGAGAAGTATTCTGGTGTTCCTTCAGTCAAGACAGGAGCCATTGCAATCGTAATGATTTCTCTAAGCATAATATATAAATGCCAAAGTTCGTTATCCGAGGGCACTTGATCGCCAATTATTAAGCCAAGATTACGAACTAAAAAAAACATCTCCGATGCTGAAATAAGTACATGTTCGTTCCTTATATTTCGACTGCTAAGCGGAGATGGACAATTAGTATCTTGCTTCTCATAATTCAAAATTTTCAATCTTGAATTGATCAAGTCAAGAGTGAAATATTTATATTCATATATTAACCTGTTTAATATTTTCGGAATCTCATATCTGCACATACCTTCTAACAGGTCATGCATGGGATCTACGGTTGGATTTGTTATCACATGATAGTTAGGGATGGTATTGAAAATGCACTCTTCCATAACACCGTAAATTCTTTGAGCACTATGTTCAAAGTAATTTTCCGTTGACCGTAAAATGACAACATTTTCAGCTGATAGTTCTGTACAATCTGTTTTGGTTGCCAAACACATTCGACAATAATGCAAAGCCGAAAAACTACGAGAAAATCCAAGAATTGTATTTAAACCTAAATTATCTCCCAATATTGCGGACACAGCAAAGTATACTTTTTTTTCGTTCACCATTGCAATTTACGTGAATACCCTCCTTTTCCAAATCGATCAATTGTTCTTTGAGGTTGTTGAAAATCAGTTCGTTTCCTAATTGGGCATGATCTTTTGAGTTGTGCAGCTGCAATAAAAATATATTGTCCAGCATGCTGGCATATTCGTTCGGAATACAAGGAATAGTACAATAAACTGCACCAATCTTATGAATACCTTTGTGCGACCCCAGAGGGTTATTTATCTCGAAATCGTCATGATAAAGTAGAAGTGGCAACACGAATTTATTTTCAAATTTTCTTTCAGTCGTTTTCCACGCTACACCTTGCATTATGGAAATTATAGTTGGACTTTTTTTAATACTTTCGACGTTAGAAACAATTAAATCGAAAACATGAGGTAATTCGAGAAATTTTTGTAACAATTGTTTAATAGGAATAACCTGTATCGTGATTTCTGTTGAACGAACTGTGGTTTGGTTTTCACCGTGACAAGGTTGTAGAGTAGCATGAATGGGGATCGAAACAGGTTTGATTAAGCAATTCAATTCTTGAAAAATCGAAAATGTTTGATGTTCACTTTGGAAATTGTTAAAAGCGTTTTGCGTTATTTCAATCATTTTAGGAAGTGTATCATTGTTACTATTCGGCAAGGATTTACACTTCTCTTTTATCATGTCGGAACAAGTTGAATTCAAGTATTCACTGATATCGGCAATCAACTCATTTACGTGAGCTCTCGGTAAAGTACTCTTGCTATACAACTTACTTACAAGGCATGTCGCACTTGCTGCAACTGAATTTTCAAAATTTTGTAAATCATCGTCGATGGAAGTCTTAGTTTCACGGGAGATGTTTTCGTGTGTGTTCAACGGATCAAAATAGTTGTCCAACGTATTATGCTGACTGGATGAAGAAAGAATATCTAATGACTCAATACGAACGAGACTACTATCGTGTTGCTGTAAAGTTGTTGTACAAACTTTGTCCGTAGTTTTATTTTGGAGAATATGTTTGGCAATCAAATGTTTTTTGTATGCATAAATATCATTGAATTTGCCTACACAAGAGTATGGGCAATGACACTCCATGAATATCTCGACCTTGTGTCTTACTTTGGCATGTCTCAACAAATCGGTTTGGTCTCTTAAAGTAATTGCACAAAACGGGCGAGAATACATTTTTTTGTAAGCATCCGAACGGATAATTTCAAATCATAAAAAAATTAAAATAATGTTGCAACGTTTCATTTAAAAATTACATATCTTTACGAGGATTTTCGTAAATGTAAAATACCGACTGAATATCGGGTTGTTGCATTTGGAAAACTTTTAATACTGATAAAAGTGGTTGCGAACCATAACAACTTATAATATACTTCGAATACTTCGAAGAGAACACGTGGAGCACATCTTACTGATACTTATGTCGATATTTCGATTTCGTTTTGCTCTTGCGACGAGTGATTTTGGCGTTGCTTTTGCAGCAACGTAATAATATTGGCGACGTAACTGATCTTAATATCCCATTTCGTTCGGAAATTGTACAAACCCTTTTGCACTAATACCCATATATGTTCACTTTCGCGAGGATATTGGATATTCAAAACTTGAAACGATTTGAAGCAAATGTCAATTGCCTCGAACGTCGATCTCACTTTGTATATCATTTCATCTATACATACGTAAGACTCCGTTATTTTGGAGAGTTCGGGCCCAACAACAACGATCTGGGGCTGAAACGGCAAATTCAGGCTCCGTAGCTATTTTATTCTCTCGTCACGAGCATTTGAAATATCTGATGGAAGCTGTAACATAATATAAATATATAAAATTTTTTATTAACTTCGCGTTATACCAAAAATTATATACGTATCATTCATATACACAATCGGACGACTTTCTTTTCAAAATTTTTGTTTTTTAACGTACTTTTTATTTAAAAATATCAACAAAATGGTCAAGACCGTATTTTTATAAGATTTTTGAGTTTTAAATATAAATTGTTGATTTACAAAAAACACGTACTGATCGATTTACTTCAAATTTTTTTGTAAAAAACTGTCATTCATTCCACAACTTTTAAGCCTAAGTAGATAATGGGCTAACGAGAAGATCTACTTTTTCGATTTTTTTATTTAGCACCATTTAGCTTTTGCATATCCGTTTTATTTAAATTTCGTTATTTTAGTATTGGTTGAAAGAGGCCTCCATGATTTTTTTTTAATTTTTTTTGTCGAACCTTTTTGAAGATATCGATTTTTCGAAAATTACGTAACTTTTTTTTTAAACATCTATAACTTTGCGAAAAATGGGCCAAATGGGACGATTTTTTTTCAAAATTTTTGTTTTTGAACGTACTTTTTATTAAAAAATATTTAAAAAATGTTCAGACCGTATTTCTATAAGATTTTTGAGTTTTTAATATAAATTGTTGATTTACAAAAAACACTAACTGATCGATTTTCTTCAAAATTTTTTGTAAAAAACTGTCATTCATTCCACAATTTTTAAGCCTAAGTAGATTATGGGCTAACGATGGAATCTATTTGTTTCACAAATTTTTGAAAAACCGATATCTTGAAAACAGTTCAACAAAAAAAAATTGAAAAAAAACGTAGAGATATCTTCCAAGGAATACTGAAACATAGAACATTTTCAAACAAATCGGAGATGCAAAAACTAAATGGTGCTAAATAAAAAATCGAAAAAAATAGATCCCATCGTTAGCCCATTATCTACTTAGCCTTAAAAGTTGTGGAATGAATGACAGTTTTTTACAACAAATTTTGAAGAAAATCTATCAGTACGCGTTTTTCGTAAATCAACAATTTATATTGAAAAATCAAAAATCGTATAGAAATACAATCTGAACATTTTTTCGATATTTTTTAAATCAAAAGTACGTTTAAAATCAAAAATTTTGAAAAAAACTAGTCCGATTTGGCCCATTTTTTGCAAAGTTATGGACGTTCAAACAAAAAAGTGAAGTAATTTTTGAAAAATCGATATCTTAAAAACGGTTTCATTAAAAAAATTGAAAAATCGTGAAGGCCTCTTTCGACCAATACTAAAACATAAAAAAATTTGAAAAAAATCGGAGATGCAAAAGCTAAATGGTGTCCGATTTGGCGTGGAACGCCCCATATGTATATACTTACTCGAACATGAAGTACCAAGCTGTCTTTTGCATTGGCAATGCTAGGTTTCTAGCCTTTTATTTTACTGCTTTTTAGGACCGTTCGGGGTGGAATCAAGTGAGGTAATAGTAGCAATTGTATTGCTAGCATTGAATCTGCAAAAGTCAAAATTCACCGTGAGAATGCCATAGTAAATCCTATTTAACATTTGACAACATTATGTATCATTTATCACGAACCTTCATTGATATCTTTTTCTGACAACAATGTTTGAAGTTGTAATCCCGTTAAATCTCTTTTCTGTAATTGATATTCTGTTGATACAGTGATGAAAAATGTTTTCCACTGTTGAATATCAATTACATCTCCCGTAAGTTCAAGGGCAGAAAAATCTTCGTCAATCAATTCGTAGCCTTTTGGGTGTTTGAGAGGTAACCAATTTGTGAAGAAAGCGTCTATTATAAAAAAATCAAAAATGGTAATCACTTTTAAAAACGCGATTTAGTGTTTGAAACTCAAAAAACTCATTAAAAAACATGTCGAATAATTTGGTTGTTTTTTTTTTCTGAAAGTCATAAAAAAACAAAAAATTTCAAAAAAAAAACTTTTTATTTGGACCATTATTAAAGAAGTTATGACCAAAATACCGAAAAAAGAGCGATTTTTTTTTGTTAATTCAATATCTTTTGAACGGGTAATCAAAAAAATCTCGAAATTTACCAGTAAAGGTCTTTTAATGGATTCTAAAAAATATTAAAAAATTGAGGAAATAAAAAAAAAGTTTTTCAAACTGTCCGATTTGGGATGGAATGCCCCATATATATATACAGAGAGACATGTTGCTGCTCAATGCTGCTACAATGTTATGAGAGAACGAGAGAATGAGAGAAAAAAAGTCACAATTCGCGCAATTCGGAAATCTCGCAATTTTTCTCTCATTCTCTCGAACGAGAGAATGAGAGAAAAATTGAGAGATTTCCGAATTTAGAGGGAATCAACAATGAGAGAACGAGAGAATGAGAGAAAAAAAGCCACACAAGAGAAAGAGGCGGGAAGAGATATATATATATCTTATCATGTCTCGAATTATATATAATTACGTAAGAGTGAATAAAAGCACTCGCCGCTGAATCGACGGCGTCGTTAACGGCTTCCTGAGGAACAGATTCCGTGTGAAACTTTTCGTCCCATTTTCGTGTGAATATCGATTGTGGACCGACAAGAGGTAGAAGGGTTTGAATCGTTTTTTCCGTCAAAATCGGTATTACTTCTTCGGTTATTTTGTTAGCTATATGGTAAAGTGCCATATAAAATTCGTCGATTGTTGAAAAGCACAGAATAAAAAATACTTACTTGCAAATATTTCAATGTAATCTGCCAGACCCCATTGTGTCAATAATTCTTTGACAAAGTCGTCAGCCATGTCATGGATGTATCAGCATATACGTAGATATGTACATACACACTATATACACTTATCAAAAAATACTTTATTAAACACCCGATAATTAAAATATTGAAAAATAATATATGCCGGTCGCAACCAGTGAGCGGCATGCGCTAACACGTGCGATGGCTTGCTGCCTCTTCCTGCTTCTGATGTGTGGCTCTGCGCAGGCAAAGCCAGAGATGGGGATGTGCGCGCGCATACAACGTTCCGAATAAAGCGTCGTTATAAGGGTGTGTTCAGACACGGGCGCATAACGCTGGAGCGCTGCGTAACCCATAGCGGAAACAATGCACCGCTCAAGCACTGTGCGCCCGTGTCAAAACGCACCCTTAGAGCTGGGGCCTCTTCATTTCGGCGCGAATGTATTCAAATTTTTGTACACACGAAACAAAAACGAAAATTTAGACCACTTTATCGTTGCGATGCGCTTGATTTTTCAGGTTTTTGAAAAGAAAAACCAGGCATTTTATAAGCTTTTTATTATTACAAGCTGTTATTTAGGTTCACCTGTCCCGGTGTCTGTCTGTAATCAAATCTTGCAAGTCAAATTTTACCCACTTCCCGGTTTCCGATTGAGTTGAAATTTTTCATACATACGTAAATCGGATGACAATGCAATATTATCGCAAAGAAATTGCAAATTGTTTGCAAAAAATGTGTTTCGCAGATTTTTTTTCAAAATATTCTCTTGGTAATTGGTTTGAACAAATATTTCGCATAATTATTTGTAAACAAATATTTTGCAAAGTTTGTTGCAAAAAAATTTTTTCGCAGAATTTTGTTCATAAAATGGTTTTGAACAATTGATTATTAACATTTCTTTACAGAAATTTAGCGGAACAGTTTTTTTCCAAATATGTGGTGAAAAATTTTTGTTGCATAAATTGTGCAAAATAATTTTTGTGCAAAAAATTTTGTGAACCATTTTGTTTTCCAAAAAATTATGCGAAACTAGATATAAATGACTAAACTAGTTATTTAACATAATAAATTCTAAAAAGTAAAAAATAAATAAACAAAAAAAAATTTTTAAACAAGCTTTTATTGGTTGTTAATAAAAAAGTAACTAAAAAGTTGAAAATAATTTTATCTCAAATATTAAATCTTTGTGTTTTCACAGTATCAAGTTTTCAAATAAAAGCGTGTTACATTTTAACAGCAAGAGGAAAAAGGAGGGTGCATGTATAATACGCTTTTATTTGAAAACTTAATAGTGTGATAAGTACACAAAGATTTAATATATAAGATAAAATTATTTTCAACTTTTTAGTTATTTTTTTATCAACAACCAATAAAAGCTTGTTTAAAAAAATTTGTTTTTTTAAGCTTCGTATCCAAATCGAAAATGTTGAAATAAAATAAAAATAAAGAAATCAAGCATGTCAACGATTAGAATATTCGTATCGGATTATTTAAATTAATGTCAACTAAATAACTAAGTATTGCGATTGAGAACATGAATTGAGGTCATGAGTTTCGATTTTTGAAGTGGAAAATATCGCATTGCAATATTAAATCATTTCAATTTGGTTCCACATATCAGAATGCCCCGATTAAAAATATTAAGTGCTTACATCAAATCATTTTTATTCTTGATTTTAGAATACCGTGTCACAATATAAGATATTTTTTTCTTGAACCGAAAAAATGCACGGTAAGGTGAAAAATTGAAATTACTTGCGTAAAAAAATTTTGGTTAATTCAATCACAAATTTTTCATATCCACAGCTAATAACTCGAATTTGTGTTGAATGAATAAAATATTACGCTCACATACAATAATCAATTGAAATAAATAATATTGATTTCAAAAATGAAAACAACCTTTTTTACCAAGTCTTTGCATCTGGGTAAATTTTCTTGTATCAAAGAAAAACACTATTGATGTAAAGAAAGTCAATTACTTGCTTACAGTATTTATGGTTTATCCAATCAAAAATATTAAATATTCGCAGCTAATAACTCCGGTTGGTGTTGAACAAATAAAGTATTACGATAAAAAATATTAATTATTTTTATTTAATATTTGTGCTTTACTGTTCCTAGAAATCCTGTATTCGAATGAAATAACTGTTACTAGTATCAATGATCTAGATTGTTTTGACCAAACAACTGCTACCAAGAAAATCAATTACTGAGCGGAATGTCTGTTCTTATTCAGTGCAAAGAAAAATCGATTTGTCTCAAGTAAATTGCACTCAAGTAATTTGGTTTACTTGGATCAAATAAATTTTTTTAACAGTGTCTCAACTGCGGCTTTCAGCACCTCTGCTGGTAAACCGTCAGGGCCTGGTGCCTTCTTGTTTTTGAAAGACCGCGCCGTGGCCTTAAGTTCCTCCTCCGTAAAGAGGGGAAGTGGCGCGTCCTCGGGTGTTCGAGGTCGGCGCGGTTGCTTAGGGTGGCTGGGGAAAAGGGCATCGACGATACCGCCGATGATCCCCGCATCTGTGGGAGCGCTTTCAGAGAACGCCCTCAATTTGCGGAGGACCAGTTTATACCCTAGTCCCCAAGGATCCTCGTTAAGATCCTCCCCAAGCTTCTTCCAGCAGCGGTGCTTACTTCGCTTGATGGTCCGTCTCAGCACTTTCCTCGCCGCCTTATAGGCGTCAGTGCTAGGGGCTGCGTCGGTGTCGTGGCGCCGGGCTCTCAGGGATAGTTTCCTCAAACGGAGACACTCCCGCCGCAGCTCCGCGATCTCGTTCGTCCACCAGTACACGGGACGTCTATCATCCCGTGCAATCCTTTTTGGCACGGCGTCGCTGCAGGCCTGGTGAAGGTGGGTCATTACTAGATCCACCGTCTGTTCAGCGCCTGCGGAGCGTGGAAGCTCGTCAAGGGTTCGCTGGCCACGTAATAGCGCCGGAGACAGCTTTTGGGGGTCCATTTTATCGACGTTCCACCTGGCAGGTCCTCGTGGTGTTCTGATTTAGACTGGAGCTACATCACGTACGCAGAACGTAATGTATTGGTGATCGCTGGCTGTGAAGTCCTCGATCACCCTCCAATCCTGGACTCGCGATACCAGGCTTTCCGTCGCCATGTAAACATCGATAATCGTTTCTCTGTACCCCGGCCTTCGAAAGGTGGACGTTGAGCCAGTGTTCAATACAGTTAGCCCAAGTCTGGACGCCATGTCCAGCACTCGTCCACCCCGCGAATCTGGCCGAGGTTCACCCCATTCCAGAGCCTTTGCATTAAAGTCTCCGGCCACTACCAGTTCACCCTCCATGTCCCGGATAGCGTCTTCCAGGCCATCGAGTTTGGCCTGGAAGTCTGCGATGCGCTCGTTTGGGGTAAGGTAACAGCTGACGTAGATAACGCCACTGGACCTCACCCAAACAAAACCGCTGCCGGAGCCATGGTCTCTGTTCCGATATTGCTCGCTGACCAGAACTATATCAGCGGCTTTCTCGGAGCATATTTGGGCCAGAAGTTCGTCGGCTATCCGGCTCCTATTCATGTTCCCCTGCAGGACGACCGCCATTACTCGCCTCTGGCATCGCTGAGGGCTTTGCGGAATGCCCCGCACCGCCCCGACCCTGCCATGTGACGTTTGGAGTCTGCTCATCTTTCGATGAGCAGCTTTACGAGGGAAGGTGCCTCGTCGCCCACCGAACCTTCATTGTTTCCTTTTTGATTTAACATTTCTTTTCTCTAGGGTTGAACCAGCGCTTCGTGTGCAAAGGGGCGGGCCGTAATAGTCAGGAACGGGTATACCCTCGGAGTACTCTGACTCCTACCCGAGTTCCCTGAGGCCTGACCTACGCTTAGCTGATCCCGGAAAACACGGACGGATCAGCGCTCGCCCGTAACAATGCAGCCTCCGACAGCTGCATTCAATGCACACTTCCTGATCAGGGCCCGAAGGGGCCGGTTCCAGGTACACACCCCAGTTGCCACCTCGGCAGAGCAAGCTCACAGCAGCCCCTTCAACGGCGCAGAGGAAACGCCTACGACGGTTAAGGGCACTCCCAGTGTGCTGAGGTGTGTACCGATCAATGCATGACTCCCAGCCGCATCAACATGATGACAGACACTGGCGAACACACCACCCGAAGCAAGAACAGACGTGTCCTCTTCTGCATGCAAGTTTTCGTTTTGGTCCGCGGGTGGTATATTATGCCCCACCTACCCGACATATCTGCCGAAACCCACACGGGAATAATAATAATAATAATAATAATAATAATAATAATAATAATAATAATAAGAATAATAATAATAATAATAATAATAATAATAATAATAATAATAATAATAATAATAATAATAATAATACCACTATAGGGCCCTAGCCTACCCCCTCTCCCCCCGCGCTATCGTTTTCCACGCCGCAATAAACCTCCTCGCTGATGGGGGAAAATTATTATGGTGGCAGAGGCCGCATGGTGGGGGTAGGAGACTTTAATTTGAAAGTATTTCAAGCCACGATCAATTTTTTTTTTCACATGAATTTGCAAGGAATTATGAGAAAAAACGATTTTCAAGGGTGTGTCAAAGATGAACCATATATCACAAAAATTATTTTAATTATCGTCCAAATAAATTTCATGCGTCTTCATATGATTCATAGAGATACTCGTGACTGCGTAATAATAATATAAGAGACAGTCTTCATTGATTCGATAATTTTACCTCGATTTTGCAAATTTTCTAGCCGTATTGTCAATTCGAAAGTTTTCGAAAGAATTGAAAAATTTCAAAAAGTCAACATATTTTTAGTCTCAAAAAATTAGTTCAAAATTTTTGCCAACGGAATTAAATTCTATCGGAATGGCCAAAGATCCTATTTTTATTTCCGAGAGGTGTGCGGCACAACGTATGCGGTGTACGAGTGATTTCAAAAGTCGTGTGATTTCACGTGATTTCAAGTTATTTTAATCGATTTCAAGTGATTTTTATCGACTTCAAGTGATTCCACATTGACTTCTCATTAATTACAAGTAATTTCAAGTGATTTTTATCGGTTTCAAGTGATTTCACATTGAGTTTACATTTGATTTAAGAGATTTCAATCGCTTCCAAGCGATTTCACATTGACTTCACATTGACTTCAGGTGATTTCAAGTGGTCGCACATTGATTTCGAGTGATTTCAATCGATTTCAAGCGATTTCACATTGACTTCTCATTGATTACAAGTAATTTCAAGTGGTTTCACAATGTCTCCAAAGTGATTTCAAGTATTCTCAATTGACTTCATATTGACTTCAGGTGATTTCAATCGATTTTAAGTTGTTTCACATCGACTCCACATTGATTTCGGGTTATTTCAAGTGGTTTCACATTAACTTCACATTGATTTTAAGTGATTTTAAGTGATTCTACATTGATTTCAATCATTTCGGAGCGATTTCATTCTGATTTCAAGTGGTTCAATGATTTCACGAATGCATAACCTCTCGTTTATTTCCATATTTACAGAAAGAGAAAAAAATGTCATCATCAATTTGTTTTTTCTTGCAAGAAGTTCGTAATCTTCGAATGTTTAAATCTTATTAAGTTTCTCAATTTCTCATCGACGAACATTTTACGAACGAAGAAAATTATTTGCGATGTCAGTGGGGAAAAAAATGTATTCGCTCCGATGAAAAATGGATCAAACATAAATAACGGAGTCAATAGTGGGATCTTCCGATTAATGTTTAAAGGCACCGTAGAATATTATTACATTAGAAAAGTGCCAGCTCATTATTAAGGATCCTTTGTACGCGTGAATAAATATTATCATGTGAGAGGAACGCAAAAAAAAATTTAAGGATGCTCTGCCGTTACAGTCCCGCCAAAACAGTCCCAGCCAAAAATTTAATCTAATTGAAATTTCTGTACTTCGTGGAACAATAAAAATCTGAAAAAAATCAGCACTATTGAGCATGTCATAATCAACAATTATCAATAAGAATATTGTCCAAAAGTTATTAATAAAATGTTGAAACAAATAATTATTCAACAATTTTTTGGTAAGTGAGTACGTAGTAAAAAAATAAGAAGCTCATCCGTTACCATTATTCATTATCTTGCAAAAAATTATGCGAAACATTTTTTGATGCAAAATTATTTCCAAAAAATTTTTTACAAAATTTATCGAAAAAATTTTTTGTACACAAAATTTTTGGAGAAAGACTGTTGCACAAAATTTTCGTAGAGAAATGTTGCAAAGCTATTGCTTAAAGTCGGCTTTCAAAGAGTTACGAGTATTTGGAAATTGTGTGAAATTTAAAAAAATTTATTGTGGCGAAAAGCGTGCGGACAATAATATATAAACTCTGAAAGACTGCTCCTAGTACGTATAAAAAAGTAGAAAATCTTAAACGAAACCAAAAATGGTCAGTATCACGAATTGGTCGGTCATAAGAAATGTCTCATATACTCCTCGGTCTCCGTTTTGTGCGGATCTTCATGTCCGCCGCTCGTTAGCGAGAGATATTATGATGAAATTTAGAGATCAATAAAAAAAAGCGGTAAATAACTTCTACATTTTTCAATTAATATTTTTTAACGTCAAAAATGTTTTTATTTTATAGATAATATTTTCTTTTGAAATTTTTATTTTAGTTGAAAATGTTTCATTTTATCCTGGGTGAAATGCATCGGCCTGAAAATTAATTTCAAATCCATTCCTCAGGATTTTTTTAAGTAAAAACCTTTTTTAAACTTTTCTGGCAGTTTTCAGATGTTTGCGAACAAACTTTTGTAAAAAATACTCCTCGGTCTCCGTTTTGTGCGGATCTTCGTGTCCGCCGCTCGTTAGCGAAAGATATTATGATGAAATATAGAGATTAATTTAAAAAAGCGCTAAATAACTTCTACATTTTTTAATTAATATTTTTCAACGCTTAAAATTGTTCATTTGATAGATAATAGATAATATTTTTTTTTAACAATTTTTATTTTAGTTACGAAATGGTTCATTTTATCCTGGGTGAAATGCAGCGTCTTAAAAATTCTGAAAGACTGCTTTCAGTTCGTGCAAAAAATCAAAATTTTTCTGCAAAATCAAAATGTTCGGTGTCACACATTGCTCGGTTTATTTATCATCGCGCATTCCAGAGTTGTTACTAGTTTCATGTAGACGTTCCGTTGCACGTATCTATTTCACCTCCGTGTATCCATGCTACGCGCGTGTCGCCAAGTTTGAGTTGACGGTCATCGAGCGGCTCGACATTAATTTCTACCCTGCAATATTTTTCGGTACTGTGATAAGTGTGGTAAGCGGCTAACGTGTCAACCTCGGCACCCTTTTTATGGCAAAGGCGTATGAACAAATAGATTCTTTTATGAAATTTTTTTATATTGACGAAAAGAGTGGGGCTAATTTGGAGCGTGGAGAATGTGTCCCCGGTGCTTCATGCATCGTTACCCAAAACTCAAGAGTTTACCGCGGGGAGGTGATATACTCCAACGATGAGGGATATACAGAGGTTAGACTCGTCGATTTTGGCGGGTCGGATTTTTTCTGGCCCTCTTCTATTAACCGCCTAGAGCCCTATTTCGCAATTGTGCCGGCACTTTTTTGTGGAGTGTGTGTTGGACGGTATGGAGGAGTTCCGGGAAAACGAGGAAGCTCGAGAAGCCCTGGAAACGGTTTGTCTGGGCCCTCCCGTGATGCGCTGAAAAATAATGTCCCGTGATCATGGGGACGGGCGCCTTCGGATACGGCTCCGGGATCCTGTTGAGCTTCAAGATATCGGTGGCGTCGTTCACGCAATATTAGGGTCTGATGTTCCGTATGATGAGAATGTTTTTGATGAGAGCGCTGCGGAAGAGTAACAGTGCGCGATCGTGTTGTTGTATGGAAAAAATAAAAAATCCTCGTACAAGCACAGTGCGAATAATAGCGGAAAAATGTTGCGCGAAAAAATGAAAAACGAAAAAAGTGTGAATAAATAATAAGTGAAGACATTGCGCGAAAAAAGAAAAAATGAAAAAAAAACGAGAAAGCGTGAGATTCTGCACAAAATAACGAAATAAATAATGTAAAAAATACAAAAATTATAAGAAAGTGTAAAAATAATAATCAAAAGTGTGCCTGGTCAAAACATTGGCGGGAAAAAGGGAAGGATTGCCGCAACCAAAAGTGCCTAAATGGTGAGTCGGTGATAATATTTTGTGTGTCAGAAAGAGAGGGCTGTGTTCCAGATACACACACACACACACACACACACACAGCACGCACGCACTTTTTTTGTTTTTGTTCAATAATAATAAAAATAATAATTATTATTATTATTATAATAATAATGATAATGATAATGATAATGATAATGATAATGATAATGATAATGATAATGATAATGATAATGATAATGATAATGATAATGATAATGATAATGATAATGATAATGATAATGATAATGATAATGATAATGATAATGATAATGATAATGATAATGATAATGATAATGATAATGATAATGATAATAATAATAATAATACCACTATGGGGCTCCTCCCCCACGCTATCGTTCTCCGCGCCGCAATAAACCTCCTCGGTGGTGGGGGAAAATTATTGTTGTTGCGGAGGCCGCATGGTAGGGGTAGGAGTGGGGATAGGAGTGGGGGGGGCCCTAGATCGGTACACCTACTACTTACTGTCCCGGCATTCACCTACGATCCTTGGGGAAACCAGGAAAAAACCCGAAGAAGGACAGTCATACGACAAAACGATAATATAACGCTTAAAATATCGAGAAAATGTATTAAGCTCGATACATTTGCTTTTACGTAGATATAAAATATTTACAAAGAATATAATCATACATTGATGAGTATATAAACTACACATTCATACATATACAGTAATATACAGAACCATGTACATTTACATACAAATATATGAGGTATTCCATACCAAGCTGACCAATACGTGGACCGGACCATTTGTGATTTTGTTGAAAATTTTCTATTTTTTTGTACGTACTAAAAGCAGTCTCTCAGAATTTTTTTAGATTTTTGTCTTAACCCAATAAATTGATTGAAATTTGACACATTTTTTTTCAAATGCTCATAACTTTTTAAAAACTGGAGATATCAAAATAAAACAAAAGGTCATTTTTTTCCGTCTTGAGTTGCAGTTGTATAAATAAAATTAAAAAAAAAATATTGATATTTATTTTCATACGTCTTTTGAAATTTTAAACACAAAACATTTTTTCTGTTCAACTTGGAGCCTATTTATTTTTTCGTGAAAATTCACTACTTTTTAAGAAACATTTTTAGATACTTAAAAATTGGTAGTTTGTGCTTCTCGTAACTTGTATTTTTTTCTATTTTTTACCGCGTGTAAACTAAGGAATCGTGTTTCCTCCTTGAATTAAAAAATAGAAAAAAACACAAGTTATGAATATCACAAACTGCTCATTTTTTAATATCTGTAAAAATGTCTTTTAAAACGAGGTGAATTTATTCAAAAAAATAAAAAGGGTCCAAGTTGAAAAAAAAATATTTTGCGTTTAAAACTTCATAAATTTTTTATTTTTTAAACTTGGACCCTTTTTATTTATTTGACAAAATTCACCACTTCTCAAAACACATTTTTACAGATACTAAAAAATTGGCTGTTGTGATATTCATAACTTGTATTTCAAAAATAGACAAAAATACAAGTTATGAATATCACAAACTGCCAATTTTGGAAAAATAAAAAAAATACAAATTATGAATATTACAAACTATCAATTTTTTAGTATCTTTAAAAATCTTTTTTCAAAAGTGGTGAATTTTTTCAAACAATTAAAAAGGGTCCAAGTTGAAAAAAAAAACAATATTTTGTGTTCATAACTTCACAAAATATTTTTTTTTCTTAGACCCTTTTGATTTTTTTGAAAAAATTCACCAATTTTTCAAAAACATTTTTACAGATACTAAAAAATTGGCAGCTCGTGATATTCATAACTTGTATTTTTTTTTCTATTTCTTAGTTCAAGGAGGAAACACGATTCCTTAGTTCACACGCGATAAAAAATAGAAAACAAAATACGAGTTATGAGAAGCACAAACTACCAATTTTTTAGTATCCGTAAAAATGTCTTTTAAAAAGTGGTGCATTTTTTCAAAAAAATAAAGTGGTCCAAGTTGAAAAAAAAAAATATTTTGTGTTTAAAACTTTAAAAAACATATGAAAATAAATATCGACATTTTTGTTGTATTTTTTTTATAAAACTGCAGCTCAAGACGGAAAAAAATTATCTCTTGTATTAGTCTGATATCTCCGGTTTTAAGAAAGTTATGAGCATTTGAAAGAAAATTGTGTTAAATTTTGTACAATTTACTGTGGTTAATTGGGTTGAGACAAAAATCTGAAAAAATTCTGAGAGACTGCTTTTAGTACGTACAAAAAAATAGAAAATTTTCAACAAAATCAAAAATAGTCGGGTCCACGGATTGGTCGGCTTGATGTAGAATATCGCATATACATACATTACACACAAAATATATACATACATTACATACGTAGCGATAGAAGGCATATCAAGGCGAAGAAAAGAGCTTGGATTTCGCGCGGTTTTTATCTCTATGCGTGGCGAGTCTGCGCTCGTCACATGCTGTGTGATTCGCTTTGTCGTCTGACCACGAGCCAATCACTGGGCATGGAAACTGTATCAGTGACAGAGATTGGCTCGTGGCAGTAGGAATTTGTTGTGCGAAAAATCATGATCGTCGTAATCGTCGTAAAATTTGGAAAATAAAAAAATTAATTCGATATCTTCCATATGCCAACACCTATTCGATTTTATTTGTGTATTTCTGGAAAGAGAAAAAAATAACGAACAATACGTAAGTTAAAAAATTGTCTACACCGTATATTTCGAGTATAATCGAGAAAATGAATTATTTTATCAAGAGACGCGGTAGCGTCTCGAGACAAGTACATTTGCCGGCAAAGTTCACGCACCTTGAGACGCGCCAAGTCTCTTATACGCCAAGCAACGTGAATTAGCCACATATTTCGGTTTTCGTTCATCATATCTTATGAATTATCTAGTATTAGAGACGTTAATCATGCTCATTAGAAAGATTTTTTTTTCTTTTTCGAATGGGACTAATACAAACTCTGTACCTATAGGCATAATGATGATATCGGCTTTTATTTTTCGTTTGAGGCCACATCTGCTTTGAGGTGTTCTCCGTCGACGATTTTTTTCGCACCATTTCGTCTGCTACGCCACTTCTCGCGTAGCGTAGTAGAATCACACAATTAGGGTCTTCACTGAGACCCTTGCGTAGTTGAGGGCAGCACTGCTACTGGTTCCACAGAAGCAGGAAGATTTAATTTTCGAATTGACTTTTAATAATTAGGAAAAACATACATTAATTAATTTGTTATTAATTCACTCGTTTCTTTTCTTAATCGACAATTTACGCATTGTCAAATTATGGACAACATGAATATATTTTTATTATTGCACAGATATAAGAGTAGATATATTAGTTATCTATATTTACCGACTGTCAGTATCCGGTACTCTGGTGTAGTGGCTAGCGTGCTCGCCTCTAAACCAGAGCATCGAGAGGTCCTGGGTTCGATTCCCTGTGCCGTAGTTTCGTCGAGAAATAAAAATATGGGCGTGATAAGCTCCAGATATATATATGTGGCATACACAAGTACTCGTACAGATGTGAGTCACATGTATATAGCTGTAGTCCATGTTTACAATTTCTCGACGAAACGTGACGTAGCTCCGGCATCGGAAAGCGAACTCAGGACCGGCTATAGTGACACAGGTTTTCCGCAGTTCCCCTGTGTCTATGGAAATTAATTTCCATAGTAAATGCGCTATAGAGGGGGAAGTCGGATGCGGCCGCAGGGGATCTGGTTACTGATCCGGACCAGATCCTCAGGGGGGACTGGCTACTGACCCGGGCCGACCCTGTAATAGTCGAAAGCCTCTAGACGGGGGGAAATGCACAATAAAAAAAAATATATTAGTTATCCATATTTACCGACTGTCAGTAACATGTGTATAGCCAGGCCAACATAACCTTACTTTATTGCAACCTCTCATGTGTGTTGTATCCGTGCTCGTGTCCAATAAATATTATTTGGAAAAACAAATGAATAAAAAATGACAAAATGTTGCGTACGTCATTACAAAGAAATTGTTAATTTGAATGGTAAATTGAAAATAAAATTTGCTTTTGCGCGGGCAAAAGATCCAAGAGCATTAGCGCCATCTACGCCAGTAGTAGGTCTACCACTCTGGCGAAAAAGTGGTGGGGGTAATCCTCCTCACCACTTTCGTCGGAGCGGCATTATTTCCCCCTCCACTTTTCGCCGGAGAGATTATTATTATTATTATTATTATTATTATTATTATTATTATTATTATTATTGTTGTTGTTGTTGTTGTTGTTGTTGTTGTTGTTGTTGTTGTTGTTGTTGTTGTTGTTGTTGTTGTTGTTGTTGTTGTTGTTGTTGTTGTTATTATTATTATTATTATTATTATTATTATTATTATTATTATTATTATTATTATTATTCGAAAAAAGCGGTGGGGAAGTCCCGAGCTTCCCCCACCACTTTTTCGCCAAAACGGTGAGATTTCCCCCCACCACCACCACCACTTTTTGCTGTGTTTTCGCCGCAACATTTGCTTCTTTACAGCACCCAGCCCATCCCTTAGCATACGCGCGCCTGTTGGTGGAAAACTGAATTCTTTTTTTTTATATGAGACATACACAAGCCCCGTGATGAGCCTTATCCCCTCTCTCTTTCGCTGAAGACGAGCTTAAGCCCGAGACCCAGCGCTGCTCGTGAACCTTAACCTCTCTCTTTCTCTCTCTCTCTCTCTTTTGCTGAAGACGAGCTTAAGCCCGAGACCCAGCGCTGCTCGTGTGTTTGTCAACGGCGTAATAATAATAATTCGCTTTTATCATGATCGCCGGGTATATGGAAGAGTGAAGAGGTACTCGGTAAATTTGACATAAAATTTATTGAATTTTATAAAATGAGTTGTATACAATGAATTTATACAATGAGATTGAAGCACTTCATTACCGTTTACGAGAAATTACATTTTGAACTATGTATTCTTAATAAGCACCAATAAGAGCACTGATATAATTTTATTTTTGCCCCTCTTTGAACTCCATGTTGTTGAATTTTCCTCCGTAGTATTGCAATATTAAATTATTTGCGTGTGCTACGGATATCATCTGATGGAATAGAGCGTCGTCTTCTTCGAACAGCTTGACAAATCTCGTTGGAAGAAAGCAAGAGAACTTGTCTTTCACATCAATAGTGATTCGAGACCCCTATTTCGTTTGAACACGCTTCATATCAGTGACGATGTATTCCTTTTCCGGCGTCCCACTTTGTTGATTCTTGAGAAGTCCATGATTATTGAGACTGAGAGCGTTTAATTTTCTCGATAGATGACGAAATTCCGACGTGGTGCGAATAATTTCTTTAATTGCCGCAATATCTCTTCAAAGTGCTTCTATTCTTTCTTTTAGAGCGCGTTGCTTTTGTTGTGTGCTTCTCATTAAGGAGCGCTCAAGACTGAAAAATGTTTCGCGGATACATCATCATCCAAGACACCCCCTCCAATAAAACACTGCAGTTTCCCCCCACCAATATTGAATATGATACCTGCTGAAATCAGCATTTTTAGCCATTGTCACGCGTGACTTGGGTCTGACTATCACCCGATGGAATTTTCCGTTCTCCTATGATATA
Source organism: Alloplasta piceator (assembly GCA_946863875.1). NCBI lineage: Eukaryota > Metazoa > Arthropoda > Insecta > Hymenoptera > Ichneumonidae > Alloplasta > Alloplasta piceator. The sequence goes on along the minus strand of OX333077.1, from coordinate 23,029,961 downwards.
AAAAAATAAGGTTTGAATGGAATTTTACCGCCTATGCGTTCCGTATATTTTCCAATAATAATAGAACATTTACATTCATCGAGTCCGAGGATAACAGCTTTGCATACAATGAAAACACTTAGAGCTAAAATCATCATGATCCTTATTTCTAGATTTTGAATTGTTAAGCTTTTTAGCGTAAGCGTTGTAATAGTCGTAGGCTATTTTATCGTTGCGGGATAAGTCATTTGAAAATACACTTCTAAACTTATCAATGCCGAAGCCAGTGCACATATAATGAAGAAACATAACGCAATACTGTCCGCAACACTGCAAATCCGGACCTTGAAATTGAGTAGTGTTGAATCGGAAGAGTTTACAGTTACTTCGGAGTCATTTGAGATGCTGTGGGACGATTGGAGGGAGCCCGTAGCTATCGAAGAACCATCCGTGTCCATTTCGATCGACGTAGATGGCGACCCAGTGGGCTCCTGGCTGTTTGTGGCCATCGGTATTAACAACAAGGACTGTCGGTTTCGTCCACACCTTCGGGATACGATCCCCTATCTCGTGGTTTTGAATATGCTGCAAAGCTCGTAGAATTTGCAGTCTGCTCATAACAAGCCAGAGCAGATAGTTTTTTTCGGAGACGTTTGTCTCGATCTTCTTGCTCTGCCAGACCTACGTTCCACGTCGTGGTCGTCCTATACTCCCACAAGGCGCTGTAGCGATTGCGGTGACAAAGCCAGTTCTTGATTCTCGTTGCGTTATTCAAAGAACATTGATGTTTCTCATTTTTGCGGAGCAGGCCGTGGTATATGCAGAACGTTTCACTTGCAGGTAGATTACGGAGTGCTGGTACTTCATCGTCTTCTTCCAAATTTATAATAAAGCAGCCGGTGAGATGCGCCAGGTACAACGATTTATCACTGACTCTTGTGAATATTCTGGTTGCACGAGCTGCAATTTTCTTCAGAATATTTTCAACATCATATAATGGCGTAGTACCCTCACGCCACTTTATACCATGATGATTATTTTTCAGCCATTCGTTTTGTCGTTGTATATGTGGCTGTAGCTCACCATACGAATGAGGTGCTGCTACAAGCCAGTGAGCATAAAATTCAGACTCGATACCGATGACAGCAACTTCTTTCGGTATAAAGTTGTTATATTTGTCCTTCAGGCCCTGTATGTCAATCACGATATTCATCATGATGAGCGTTGTGATTCGTCAAAGCACCAGCGCATACTAAAGACTTATTCGTATTGCGCTGCGTACTGACCCGAGTGATTCGGTGTATGTATAATGATTTTCGAATCAGCCACTGAAATCCACAATTACTTGTCGGGATGAATCGATTTCCAACACGTTATCATACTCCGCGTATACTATGCAATTAACTGTCGATGTAAGAGCTTCTTGGAAACGTACTTCTATTCTGACGCTACCATGCCTCACTAAATTCCAATGAGTGCTGCTATTGGCCGAGAGATCGGGGGTGAGATCAAACGCAAACAGGCAATATCCCAAAGGACAAGACGTACGCGAAATACAATTGCCCTGATTGAGAAAATGAATCCCCGTGCCGGAAAACAAAGTATGGTAGGCATCCACGTACTGGCTGTCGTTTTGGAAGTCAGGCTGCAAAGGTTTTGATGGTATCTGCACACCATCCGCGTACAACGAAAGATAATTGATCCCGTAATTATCAAAATTGAATGGGTTCAGCTTGCGATCACCATTAAAGGCCTTATTATTAACGAAGCCTATTATTATGCGTTTTGGTAACTGGCCGAGTATGACATTATCCAGAGTATCACCATACACACCAGCATGCATTGATATCGCTTTAACCTCTACACGGGTCAGCGGATATTTTGCGGTTGCTTTAGGAAGAGCTCTTGCGTGGGCCAAAAGTACGCCAGGAGCTATCTTAGCACGTCATACGAGGAGCGATGCTTCCACTATACGAATACTGCAATCCGGTGAAGAGGTCATGAGGCAAAAGGCGTTGTTGGTACGCACTAGACGCAAACGCATTTCAACACCATTTATCAAAAATCTCTCCTGATTCAAGATGTCGCAATGAAGATGCCCAAGCAGATCGACTGTTTTTCCAACGCTTAAATGTTCTCAACGGCTTTTAAGCCCTGTATTAGCACCCGCTATATCATCCATTTTACCGGCTGTATCGTTATACCAGAGAACGCTTGTAAGGTGGGAGTTCTTCGCGCCAGACCCATAATTCAACAGGGTTTCAATGTATGCTCGGTATGCATAAGCATTGTTAGGGGGTGATACAAGCTTTTGGTTTAAAAAAACATCGACCTGGTTGAACATTGAATGTAGCAGATTATTTATGGGCCCAGCTTCATCAGTAGCAGCAGTGCCCTCCTTTGGAACAGCCTTTGTATTTATTTGAACGCGAAGGCTTAGCATGGTATGGGCAAGGTCGATATATTCATCACCCTGTCCTGGTACCACAAATTCAATAGGGGAATCATCGGTCAACGATGAAATCGGTTTATAGTATACCCACTGCGTACCCTCGATCGTAGTTTGGGTTGGAGGTAGTGTAAATAGCTCGAGTTCGGACTTTAAACACTCGCACGAGTGGGCGTGTAAGAAAGCCATTTTTTCTAAGCAAAAATATCCGCGACAGTCCTCAGCGCCTTCTTCTTCTTTTTTCCTCGGGCTTTGGTCTTTAACCTCTTCACCGATGCTGTTTTACCGCTCTTCTTTCTTTTCTTCTTCTTCTTCGTTTGTGTAGATTTCTTTCTCTTTCCACCGATGCAACGTGCTGAGCTTCCACTAACGGAATGTAGCAGTTTCATGATTTTATCGGGCTTATAACCGGAGCCTTGCATGAGAGTGTTCATTTTTTCTTCCACCTTCCGCTTTAAATTTTGCCCTGATTCACGCAGGCGCGCTTTGAAAGCATCTCTCGGTTTCATCCCACTGTCAATTATATTGCCGGCTACATTGATACCCGAGCGCAACGCTTCCTTACCGACAGCCCGAGCCCCTTGCTTTAATAATGGTATGATGCTGCGGAAGAGCCCTCCGAGAAAGCTACCGATGCCATGCCCACGCTGATTCGGCGAACCGATGTATACATGGCTGATACCGCCGTAGCCTGTCCTAGCACCACTGCCGCCGCCGCCAACCTGTGCTTCAAAGTGCTCACCGTAATAATCCATTGTTTATCGCTATTAATCGACGCGCTTGAATTGTAATGTCACGGTCAGTGTCCCGTGCTCAAATGGTATTGGTGCACCAAACTCATCCCTTATATCAATGTCAATTGTTTGGAAACTAGTGCACAGAAAAGGCACGTAGCGCGGCGGTGAGAAACTTTTGATTTTCACTGACCCGTAATTGTAATTATCAGAGGCATCGGCCGATAAGACCCGTAGCAAAGGTGTATGGACATCTCCTGTAAAATAGGGTTCGCATATGTTGCTATAGACGAACAGCATATTAGGAATACCGTTGGTGAGGCCCGCTATTCGCTGGCCTATACACGCTGCGGTGCTTTGCACAACGATTCCGATAGAATGCGTAAATCCTAAAATTTTATTCAAGACCGGAGAAAAGTAGAAAGCATGCTCTTGATTCGTGCAAGAGGCACAGATACGTGTCGCCGTCACATATCCGTTGCGTGTGCGCTGGAATCTCAAATGACCAGACACGCACGATATCTCGTTAATTGTTTCGAGAAGCGTATCAACGTTGTGGTAGACGCCTGCTGGTACGCAATTATGATCTTCTCTATAATCGATATCTGCACCGCCGCTGCTAGGATCCACAACGTTCGTTACGACATGGATGAAATTTTTTTCGGCGTCGGTAGGTACGTGCAAAATTGTCATGGGTATGTGTATTTCGGCTAGAGACACAGCCCAGCTACCGTGTAAAGACACTGGCTGCGGTAAATGTGTTGTGTAGCGAGTTGTCGTATTATCAGGATAATATTCCATGCTACTGTTGCTGGGTAAAACGATGAAAAATTCGTCTTTTATTTTGCTCGCCCCTCCTTCTTCTTCGTCTTCTTATTGCTCTTTGGCTCAGCAGGCTTTGTTTGCACTCTGGATAATTCCGGTTCATAAAAAACACCGTCAATATCCTCGTTGTGAAGATCGCGTAAAAAGTAAACAACAGGCCAGCGTGTATATGATACACGATGTATTTTGAATAACTCGCTGGTCCAGCCACTCTCGTAACCTTTTGCAAAGGCTGCCTTTGAACTACTGATGCGTACAATATCACCAACTCTATATTTAGGAGGCTGTTGCTCTTGCGGCTCTTGGTATCGGTGCATCAGGTTTGATCGCGCTAAAGCAGCTGTAACGAGGGTCACACCCGAGGGAGCCATTTTTATGCTGCTATGTCGCGCGTGATTATACGCCCTAACAATGTTTTGTAGAACGTCTAGATAACGTTTATTTCGTGAATATGTGAAATAGCGCCACATTCTTTCTTTTAGCGTTATGTTGAACCTCTCCACAACAGCGGCTTTTATGTCGGGATTTCTCGCAATGCGAAACTGTATATTACGGGTTTTCAAGAAACTCTGGAAAGCAGAACCTACGAATTCTTTCCCTCTGTCTATCTGCAGGGAAACGGGTACCCTGCCATTACTGTCCTTTTTCGTTAGTATGCGCGCAAACGCTTTCGTCACAGACGCGGCGGACTTATCGCGTAGAAGCTCAACCCACGCATATTTACTGAAAACATCTATGACCACAAGCAGATATGCATAATTGTCGTTGTAATTCTTAATTGAGCGGAGATCTACGAGATCAGCCTCCCAAACGTCATCAATGTGCTGTACATTGTAGTGTCGTCGGGGAAAGCGATGCCTCACAGGTTTGTGTTTGGTGTAAACCTCCTGGCCCTCAAGCCAGTGTATTGTCTCAGCATCGGCGATTTTTTTTGCACGCGCAACACGTAGCAGTTTAGCTGCACCTGAAAACGATGCTTCATGGGAAGGATCAAAATACGTCTTTTCCAGTGTTTTCATTATTATTATTATAATTTAAGGCTAGCCCAGATTACACGTATTTTCTTATTAACAATACCAGCACCGCTTTGCACGCCGCACTCGAATTCACTCTCATCGCTACCACTGTAAAATTCCGAATGAGGTATGTCGCTGATCTCGGAGTCACCATCGCTGCTGCTGTGATCGCTCCGTCTTTCTTGCATTGTTGAGTTGGCTCTGGATTCCAGCCATAATTCCTGATTCCCAATGAACTCCCTCGGTGTTTGAATTGATTTCAAAAATTTTGCGAAAGTCGATCGGCCTGTTGGCTTGGGTGCTTTTCGCGCACGCATGGCATCATTCACGAGATCAACAATATTCGAGTTCTTGATCTCTTTTCCGTCCACGGAAACAACGCCCGCTGAATTCCACGAGAATTTCGTAGGCGTTGCGTCGTGTAAGCGTCTCAGCAGAAGTTTTGCTTTGCTGCGAAATTTCAGCGGTATGCTTTCAATTATGATGGAATCATTCATACGAGCGAAATCTTGTTCGATTTTTTTATAATCCTGGGTGGCTGGCTCCTGCTTTAAAAGAGCAAGATGTTGCTGAGCTCGTTCGCCGTCGGCAAAATGGAGATAACGCTGCAGTACAGATAAATACGCTGCCCACTTTTCTCGCTCGTCTTTGTATGATTCGGAATTCAAAATCTCGTTCATCTCAATGTCTAGTCTGCTCAGAGTAGAGCCAATAGCTCGTGCTGCTGGAGACTAGACATCTTCATGGCCGAAATTTGTCTGAGGATAATTTGGTGCACGCCCGTTCTATAAATTCTCAGCCGGTATAAGCACCATTTTCTTCGCATGTTCCATTATCAGCGACCGCCGATGAGGTTGGAGAGAACGGTGCCCAATATTGGTGCCAGTAAAAGTGGTAAAAAGCCGCCGTTCTGAACGACAAAGCGCTTTTTGGTCTTCCAGCAGCCTTTTTTCGCTGGTAAACGTCGAAGAAAAGGCGCGTGCCGTTGTAGTTTTTTCCGCTGCTCCGGCTTCAAAGGTACATTACCGCGAAGAACGTTTAACGCGCATTCACAAATACATCGTATTATTTGTGGGTCCGCTTTACGCAAAACAGCGTCTCGCTGCTCCTTATTAAGATGTTGAAGGGACTGCAATATTGCAACGTGCTTCTTGCAGAGAGGTGATCCTCTGCGAGCCATTACAACCGTAGAACTGGTAGCTCCCCGCTCGTGTCACCACTTTTTAACTTTTTTCGCGGGATGTAAACGAAATGATGAGGGTCATCGGGAAAAATGGCGGTCCGAAATCGACAATTATCGGGAGTGGATTGTTTCAAATCTAGCAATAAATAGCCGTGTGGCTTTGACGTAGCATCGTGGTAAACTTCTTGTAAAAATCGAGGGTTTTCCGGATACACCTGGCGTGCCAAATGCTGTATTTGAGCGCGATCACGAGGATTTTTGAAAACAACTATATAATTAGCATTCAATGAAATATCCCTCTGTCCGTGGCCTTGATGGAATAAGTTTTGCGTAATAAAAATTACGCTCAAATTCTTGTGGTGGCTACCCTTGGTGAATAGATCGACAACACTATTGTTCGATGCCTCGCGCATTAAATCATCGATAATAATGATTTTAGCCCGTGAATCGTTCGCATAGTCTGCAGCTTGAGGCAGCCCCTCGTGAAACTCTATTGAAGTACCATATTCCACGTATGCTGGCTGCCACTCAGAGTAATAAAAAATGATTCTTTGGAAAGGCTCACTACTCATTTGCGTAATGAATTTTAAAATTTTTCTCACAAAATATGTTTTACCACAGCCCGTGGGGCCGCAGATCATTGATGTCCAGGGATGCTTCCACCGCGTATCCATTTTACAGAATGACCGAAAATTTTCCTGCTCAGACTTTTTAATAAGATTTTTCAATTGAGAAAACTGGTAAACAACATTATTCAACATAGACAACTCTTTATTAACAAATCATAAATTTTTTGGTTAACAAAACTTATAGACTATTTTTTATTAATCTAGTTATAATACCCGTATGGCAAGCATGTGTATCCCACATCGGGACGCCTCTTTACACTCGACGGCTTACACGATTTTTTTTCGGGGCGCGTGACGACCTGGTGGAATTCTGTGCGCCGAATCGCATCATACTCCAATACAATGGGCTCGTTTCTCTCTCCAATTATGAACTCGCGTATTGAGCGGTAATTGATCAAGGAACTATTCACAAAATTCAGCGTTACACCTTTAACCTTGCACACCTCTTTTTTCGAACCATCGGGTCGTCGGACAATGAAAGAATAAAATTTCGGGCCTCCAGACACAAACGATTCAATGTAACTCCCCTCCCTGTGCTCGCTAAGCTCGTCCGTTAGATCGCCCAGAAGCTGCCCGATCGGCGGCTCGTATTCGTTAGGATCTTTTTTCGTTACATAAATACAAGAGTCAGTATCACAGTATAGCGCGCGGCGGCCTAATTTTTCGAGATAATTGTATAATTTCAATCTCGCCTGAGCCATGGTGTATGCAGCAATGACAGCGTTAGCCATAGACGATGATTCTACAGCGTCTTCGGTTTTGATATAATTGACGTACAATATTTTATTATTTACAGGTAATATACCCGTTATCTCGTATTCCGGATCCGACAACATCTCCATAAGCTTTTTTCGAGTCGAAACTATTACGGTTTGCGGTAGATTTTCGCACTGACCGAATTTCCCCCAAAACGAGTTTAAACATAGTTTGGCTACAGATCATAAGCCCGAATTCTTTTCTATGTGATTGCGATTTAACTTGACACCCTCGGAACTTTCAAAAGCAGCTATATATTGGTCTTTTGCCGTTTCGTCTTGCAGGCAATTCTCAGGCCACCCGCTCGCTTCCTGTTTAATTTTGAGGAATGTATTGATGTATTCCGCAAATAAGCCACCCTCCCCCGTATCGCGATTGAATTGGGTGACCTCATACTGCCAAATTTCTATTACACGCAGTACTTTGTACCCGCACGAAATAGCTTTCCGTACCTCATCGACAACCCATGTACCCTCGAAAGCGCGCTCCGTCTGGTCTTCATGCACGCAGTTTTCCTGATTCATAATTTCAGAACAACTGCGACAGAGAGCGAATAGAAGGCGATGATGCATACGCACTGGTAATACAGGGTGATAGAGATTGCGCGGAGGTAACACAACACATTTCACGAGGTCTTCTACACGCGAAAGATCAGTATTATCGGGGCCCGTTAGTTCCATACACTCATCACCCACGTAAACTTTTGCATGCCCGAGAGGATATTTACCAAATTTACAGATATACGGGTATAACGAACAAACATCGACGTAGCGTATCTCTTCCCCCTCTTTGACATCATATAGGGTGACCATATTTTCGGTACGGCCTCCGAAGAACGCGTCGCGCGTATTTAACGGTTCTATGCAGGCTAGGGGGTGATCTCGCAAGAACGCTGCCATTCGCTCATCCGCTTTTATCATTCGATCGTACTCATATTCCCAAATTTCATTTAAAACATAACCGCCGGCTCGGCTTTTATCGGCTATTGCTGTGGTTCTTTCAAAACGCTCATCCATTGATATACCATCAGTCTGTTTTTTATCTCTATTTACGAGAAAACATTTCGGGCACCCGTGCAAATAACAACCGTGAAACTGCAATACGTGCTTACCGGCAAGGTTTTCATAGTAACCATCTACCACCAAATTCTGTGGCAATCTGAATTCACGCGAGCGACCGGCATGCACAATCGGGTGACCAAGATATTGCTCCATCCAAACAAGCCATGAAACGGCTTCTTTCGACTGTTTATGAGCCCATCTATACCCTGTAGATGGAACAATACCTATCGTATCATCTTTCAAAAAGTTTTTCCGGAAAACACGAAAACAAACGGACGCAATAGTGGTACTCTCGTCGAACGGGCAAACACGACCGCTCGAGATGAACATGTCCCGAAAGGCCATACAAGCGCGCCTCAATATTGTTACATCCATCGTGCAATAGCTAACAATTTCTTTTGAAAAATCAAACACATAACGCTGGTCTTTTGATTCGTGGTACCATTTTAAAAAATTCTCACGTTCCTTGGAACGCATCGTATTGACAGAGTAGAACTCTTTGGCTGGCAACTCCCCGACGTAATTTTGATTTTCAGGCCTGTTAAAGAGGTGCGGAAACGTGCCTTTTCCAGCTATGTCTGAGAGACCAAAGGCTTTCGGGAGTGCAGACAGCGGCATGTGAAAATAATGCAGGCTGTCGAGAAATATGAGTTTTTCGATACGCATGCTAATTATTTTGGTGCCATTTAAGATCAGCGTGGGGAGTTGCGTTTTCTTTTCCTCGATTAGATAGCGCAGAATTAACTGCGCGTCAAAACCACCAGCGTTATGCGCTATGCATATTGTGTGCGAAAAACCCTTTACCTGCTCCATAGCTAATTCAACGAGCTGCCCGACGGGATTTTCCCGAAAAATAAATTCGTGCACACCACAGCTTTTGCACGGCTGAGCAAGCGTACCGTTATTACAACAGTCTGCACATACTCGCTGAGCTACGCAAAGATTTGGTATGTGCACGAATGTATTTGGATCCCCCTCCACAGGCGTACACTGCTGCGTTTCGAAATCGTAAAAAATGAAAAGAATTTTTCGCTTATCAGAAAGCTTAGCATGAATCGGATTCATAAAGCAAAGATGGTTGTACGGGCGTTCGGTCTTGCACGTATTGCAAAAACTTATACCGCATTGATGTTTTTTCTTTTTTTTTGCAGAGGCTTGACTGTTCTAAAACAGCTAGTACAACGTTTAATTGATTCACAGACGTGAGCATCTGTATGTTTCCGAAAACAATCATTGCCGAAAAAGTCGCGATTGCACGCAGCGCATTTAATTGCATCGATAACAGGGCAAAGCGGAAAACCACGACAACGAGGGCATTTTTTGAGCATCTGTGTTCGTGCTGACGATTAAATCGTTTATTGCATAATGTACAAAAATCTCGACTGCCAACGGCTCCTCTTAAATTTAAAATAGGCTCAAAATGATGCGCCTGTAATACAATATATAAAGCACATGTTTTATTGATCCAAAGGTATCTAAAACTCTTTACGAGCCATCGAATAAGGCTTTCTCTCCGCAACCCAGCGTTAAAAACTCATAAATAACGATTGCTATGCCGCTCCGCGATAAAAATTTCTGATAACGCACGATTTCATGCATACCACATCCACGGGTCGGTATGGTTACATTTGCACCCCGCGTAAGTTCTAGCGCCTCTGTTCTTTGCAACGATCCAAAAGTTTGCCTGATTTGCTGCCAACGCTTGTGCAGCTCCCCCGATCGAATCTGCCCCCGCTCCGCGTATGCCCGTGCAGTAACTATTGAACGCGGCAAGCATAAATTATCATTGTTCCGTATGGTTAAAATTGATTGTTTTGAAACACCCTCAAACGTTAACCCCTTCCGCCCACTACTCTTAACACCCCTGATGATATTGGTCGTGATGCGACATGTATCGTCAATGTTTAAATCGCTTGAGCTTTGAGCAACGCTAGTTATGAGACCCCAAACATCCTCGAAGGTGTAATCCCGCGCAGGGCGAAAAGATAACCATACAGGCCCGTGGGATAAACCACTCGCCGCAAATGTTATACCGACATAATCGTTACCCTCGCAAGAGGTGGTAATATGCGTAAGAAGATCGCGAAAGGCCCCTTCGAGCCAATTTACCACAGAGACGTTTGGCTGAGGTTGAATTATGCGCATGGTGGTTTCACGGCCTCGAAGTTTGAATCGTTTGAAGTATCGCGAATAATCCTCTATGACGTCGAATCGTACGCCTGGCGGGTGTATATCACCATAAGGCTCAGTACGCGTAGCGACTCGTCGTCTATTACCACCACCCCTCTGTATACCTGTAAACATTTAAAATGCATATTAATATCCGTTATTACGCATTATTTTTATCATTCATTATTGCTCGTTATTATTACTACTAATACCTCATGCGAAGCGCTCTGTATCTATAAAGCTGTTTCATTACCGCCAGGAATGAGATCCGTTTGGTAGTCTACAATACACGAACACATGCATCAGTTTTCATTGGACGTTTTTCAACACTGTGTCTACCCGTGAAAACACATCCCTGCTGTTTTCATTTTACCTATGCAGATAAAAATAAATAATAATTACCAGACACATTATCCTCCACGGCTGGATTTTGATGCTGTTGCGTAGCGTATTGAAAATGTAGGGGGTTCTCCTCCTCCAACTGCGCGAGATACTCATCGCATAAACCTAGTTGATTTTCCGACCAGTAATAAATATTTTCTTGGAAAGCGTATGGCATGTTAACGACCTCACAGCCACCGCTCTCTTGGAGGGGGTACGGAATGTTAACACCTACACAGCCGCCATTTTCTTGCGAAAGAATTGGTCCCTCATCATCATCATCATCAGAATTTAACGATATGACATCGAACCGTCTTTGGTTTTGCAACCCCGAAGGACCAGCCGCCGCTAGGTCTAAAGCCTCTGACACATCGTTAGCAGCACTTCGATTATTTTCTGCATCGCGCTGTGTTATTGCTGTTAAAAACCATTCGTTGTTTTATATCATAATGAATAATATAGATATAGGATATTATTATTAATTATTATATTATATGGCAATACGCTGTTACTCACGTGATTCGGTCGAATGCTCGTTTAAAACAACATCTTTCTCATGCACCCCTTGAATTATTTGCGCGTTTTCTACTATGAGTGCTGCTCTTATTAATTCATCTTCCTCACCAGCCTCAGCAGCGAAAAATTCCCGATAATCTGGTTTAATAAATCAGTTTGATAAAATTGAGAAATAAAGAAATTAATATTAAGCGATTAAAAATTGAGAAATAAAGCAAACTCCCGATAATCTGGTTTAATGAATCAGTTTTATATAAATTATTTACTCGTTAATATAAATTAAAAGCATCGCGGTTAAGAAATTATCCAATAATATTAAGAAATAAAGAAATTAATATTAAGAGGTAAAAATTGAAATGTGAAGAAATTAATATTAAGCGATAAAAATTGAGAAATAAATAATATGGTTACTTACTGCGTATTTCGGCTGCTATAGCACGCACGCATTGAGCATCATGAAGGCCTCTTCGTTGTAGCTCTTCAAACACACACGTTAATCCGCGCTGCCCCTTAAACACGCCTCTTGTATGAGCCCTCACGATGACGCGAAGAGGCGCCCACCAGAGCAAATATCTTAGGCGTTTTATAAGGGCCTTCTCAGGTAAATTTCGTAATTGCGCGCACCACTGGTTATTACAACGCCTGCGTAAATGAGGGATGTTGTATTTTATCATGCGCGAAATATTCAAAATACTTCCGAGAAGAAAAATATTATTATCGGCCATGGCGAATCACAAGGATAGAACAATAGTCGCGGAGCACGCTCAAAAAAGAACTGAAGAGTTCTTGCATTTTTCAAAAGCAATATAATATTATAATAAAGCAGATCTGTGTGTGTGTGTATGTGTGTGTGTGTGTGTGTGTGTGTGTGTGTGTGTAAATCACATCTCTGTTACTGCTGATTAGACCTTTTCCGAAGATGCGCTCGAATTCTTGTGTATGCGTTAACAAATATTAGATCGTTATATTAATCATCATGCGCGTGGATACGATCTGCTTTATGTATCCTATAAGAAAATTTTTTTAAAACGAGCAATATTTTGCATATTTTTTGCTATAAATGTTCTGCAAAAAAAAAAAATTTAATTTTATTCGCAAAATGCAAGAAACAATAATAAAAATATTTAAATGAATATTAAAATAAGAGAGAGAGAGAGCGAGAGAAAGAGATAGTCTTATGCGCTGTTATACACGATGCATAGAAAGTCGTATACTCGGTCTCCTCTTTGTGCGGATCTTCGTACTCGGCGCTCGCAAAAGAGAGAGCGCGATAGAGGTATACGCCCGTATATACGGTATGCAGAAACCCTATCCTTGGTCTCCTCTTTGTGCGGATCTTCGCGCCGGTTATGACATGATCCAAGAAAGTAAAATTAATACAACATTTTTTACTCTATTTGATTGCAGCAGATTTTTGCAAAAAACTTTGCTAAAAATTTCTTAAAACGAGCAATATTTTGCATAATTTTGCTATAAATATTTTGCAAAAAAAAAAATGATTCAAAAATTTTATTCGCAAAATGAAAGAAACAATAATAAAAATATTTAAATTAAATAATAAACATATTGAAATTAATATTAAAATTAGAGAGAGCGAGAGAATGCCATGATCTTATACGTCGCTATACACTATGGATAGAAAGAGAGAGCGCGATAGAGGTATACGACAATGTATACTACATACAGATACCCCTATCCTTGGTCTCCTCTTTGTGCGGATCTTCGCGCCAGTTATGATCTAAGAAAGTAAAATTAATAAAACATTTCTTTTACTCTATTTGATTGCAGCAGCTTTTTGCAAAAAACATTGCTCAAAATTTCTTAAAACGAGCAATATTTTGCATAATTTTGCTATAAATATTTTGCAAAAAAAAAATGATTCAAAAATTTTATTCGCAAAATGAAGGAAACAATAATAAAAATATTTAAATTAAATAATAAACATATTGAAATTAATATTAAAATTAGAGAGAGCAAGAGAATGCCATGATCTTATACGTCGCTATACACTATGGATAGAAACCGTATTCTCGGTCTCCTCTTTGTGCGGATCTTCGTTCTCGGCGCTCGCGAAAGAGAGAGCGCGATAGAGGTATACGACAATGTCTACATACAGATACCCCTATCCTTGGTCTCCTCCTTGTGCGGATCTTCACGCCAGTTATGATCTAAGAAAGTAAAATTAATAAAACATTTCTTTTACTCTATTTGATTGCAGCAGATTTTTGCAAAAACATTGCTCAAAATTTATTAAAACGAGCAATATTTTGCATAATTTTGCTATAAATATTTTGCGAAAAAAAATGTTTCAAAAATCTTATTCGCAAAATGAAGGAAACAATAATAAAAACATTTAAATTAAATAATAAACATATTGAAATTAATATTAAAATTAGAGAGAGCGAGAGAATGCCATGATCTCATACGTCGCTATACACTATGGATAGAAAACCGTATTCTCGGTCTCCTCTTTGTGCGGATCTTCGTTCTCGGCGCTCGCGAAAGAGAGAGATGCACAAACCCCTATCCTTGGTCTCCTCTTTGTGCGGATCTTCGTGCCCACCGCTGGTTAGCGAAAAAAGAGCGAGATAGAGGTATATGCATCTGTATACTACACATAGATCTCAGCCGTTGCCACGTGCTGCTGATCGGTGTTGTTTACTTTTTAACATTATACGGCTTTATGTTTTCAAATTCCGATCTCTTCTAAGTTTCATGCAGACGCTACGCAAGGCGTATCTATTTCGCTAGGCATATCGGCATCAACGAGCGCGTGTGCCCGTGTTTGAGTTCATGGTCATCGTGCATTTATTAAATACAACACGCAAGGGGTGGGGGTCCAAGTATCACCGGGATGCAGCATCCTTATTGTTATCTTTCTCCTTAGTCGTTTAGCAGGCGGTGTGCGCGAAACTTGGATTTGTCGTTGTGTTGTTCGCTGTGCTTTTTGAAAATGTTTCCGCGCTACGGGAAAATTGCTTTAGAAGCAGTGTTTAATTGTCGTGTTGTGAATGTTGTGACAGCGAGCGTAATACAAATACGCTCGCAGGCAATGGCAATTGCTTTCAAGCAAATATGCGGCTTATTGCAGCAATTTTATATTGAACACCGGCTTGGAAGGCAATTAGCTATAGGACAGAGGGTGTGCGGCGCGTCATGCATTGTCGTGCGCCCTTACACAGTGTATCGCGGCGAGATAATATACTCAGACGATGCGGGGTATACTGAGGTTTATCTCGTGGATTTTGGCAAAAGTGAGTTTTTTAGCAGCGCCGAAATTTTCACGCCGCTCGAGGACATTGTTTCGACAACCCCTGCGCTGCTAATAGAGTGCAACGTATGTGGTTTAAAGCGGTATGAAAATATGCATGGGGCTGCTGAGACCCTTGATGGTCTGTGCGTGGGACTAGGCGCAACAACAGTTTACGTTGTCTCAATATCGCGCACTACTCGGACCCCATGCGTCATGATCCGCGGCAGCGACGGTCAGGATGTTGGGGAAATACTTGTCAGTATGCTTGAAAATGACGAGTACGGATATGATTCCCGTGATTTGGACGAAGGACTTGAGTGCTGGGGGGATGAGGAGGAGGAGGAGGAATATTAAACGCTCGCACACGTGTGTGTGTGTGTGTGTGTGTGTGTGTGTGTGTGTGTGTGTGTGTGTTCAACGGAGGAAGGGGAGAGCGGCGGCGACGAGAATGGTGAGTACATGATATTATTTATGTGTGTATGTTCTAACCTCTATATCTCGAATAATAATAATAAAAATAATAAATAATAATAATAATAATAATAATAATAATAATCTCTCCGGCGAAAAGTGGAGGGGGAAATAATGCCGCTCTGACGAAAGTGGTGGGGAGGATTACCCCCACCACTTTTTCGCCAGAGTGGTACACCTACTACTTACGCCGAGTTTGCCGAATATGGACCCTAAGGGTGAATTCAGACACGGGCGCACTGCGCTTGAGCGCCCGTGTCAGAATTCACCCAAAGGGTGCGTTCTGACACGGTCGCACAGCGCTTAAGCGCTGCATATTCTAGCGTAACGATTGGTCAAATTGAATTCCGCGCATGGTGCTGTGTAAAAACAGTGCTGATGGATAGCGCCCATGTGAGGACGGGTATTTTGCGCTGTGTCACCTGTGTCGTAATTCTATCTCAATAAGTCACCTCACATTTTTTCATCTTGCTCATATATTCGAAACATTTGACATTGTTTAAAAAAGTATCAAACAAAATAGTAAAAAAAAATATCGATTATAGCGGACAAAATAAGGAGACATTAGCTGTAACCTCATTTAGATCACAATTTGGAGAGTTTATGTGATGTATGTTTCATATTTTCTAACCTCGTTATGTCGTTTCTGTGTATACACAGAAAATACATTTTCATATTACACTGTTTTATATCTTTATTTTCATGGAGACTCGATGTACATGCAGTTAGATGCTTTTATAATATCGTTACTTATCTAATAATTATGTAGAGTATGGAACATGGATATTGGCGCTGATATTCATCTTGACTTCAGCTATTATCTTGCTCATGGGAGGCGAAGAAAACAACTTGCCAGGATCGCATTAGTGCTTCATTTCTCCAAACGTCGACAAATAAAAAATTGTGTCAAAAGATTCTGGATATCCGGACGTTGCGAAAATCGAGAAAACACTGGTACATTTTATGTACTTTATCCATTTTTGATAGAAGATCCAATGATGTTCCGGAATTACTGCCGAATTACACCTGTGCAATTTGAAGCTTTGCTACAACTCATCGAGCCTCATATTGCTAAGTCAAATAACATCAGAACACCAATATCATCATATGAACGTCTTTTGGTAACACTAAGGTGGGCTAAATTTCCCTAAAGACTTATACATACCGTACATACACGTAGGTTTATAAAAATGAATTAGATAACAATTGTTCTCAAAATCGTAACATGCAGGTATTTGGCGTACCAGTTTGGTCTTGGGAAGTCAACAGTGTGCAGTATCATCTACGAGACTTGCTGCGTGATCTGGGAGGTATTGAGCCCAACAGTTTTGGCTCCGCCAACATCGCAAACTTGGAAATGCGTCACAGTTTCAAAGAAAGTGGCATTTTCCCAATTGCGTTGGCGCTATTGATGGCAAACATATTATTATACAAGTAAGGAATCAAAAATTAGATACGATATTTCAGAAATGAACTTATACATAGTTGATTTTCGTTCATTGGTAAACAAAAAACTTCGCTGACATGATAGGGTTATGAAAAATAACCCTGCATATGATAAATGTGCACATTGGTGCCCCACTTCTTTATCATTATGCAAGAAATTCTATTAAAACAAGCTTAATTGTCCATGAATTTTGACTGCCTCATGTAGAAAACTTATCGAACGGTGGAAAACGACAAAGTAGCAATGACAAAATTTCTGATTTTCGGGGTTTTACTCACTTCTCAGTCATGTAATATTTTATGGAGTAAAAAAATATATCTTAGTTTTTCTATTTATTTTGAGCTTCACCATATTTCTACGCTTTTTTGCTCTGTGTTCTCCTTATTGTGCATGTTTCCTTGTTGTGCATGTTTGAAGGAGCAAAATTATTGGAAAATCATTGGTTCCAAATTTTTTTTTTTGCAGGCTCCTCCCTTTTTTGGATCGACCTTCTATAATTATAAAGGCAATCACAGCATTGTGTTGCTAGCAGCTTGCGATGCCGACTACAAATTTACGGTAGTGGATATTGGTGCGGAGGGTCGTCGAAGCGATGGCGGAATATTCAAAAAATCAAATCTTGGAAAGTCATTGGCAAATAAGTCTTTGTTGGGGATGGAGCATTCCAGTTGACCGAATACTTGATGCGCCCGTACCCATCCGGAAGACAACAAATAGATCTTCATAAAAAGATTTTTAATTATCGCCTAAGTAGAGCTCGCAGGATGATTGAAAGTACGTTTGGTATTCTTGCAAATCGGTGGCGCATCTTACGTCAGCCACTTACGACTTTTGTCAGAACTGCCCAAAAAATCGTTGAGGCACTCATTCGTCTACATAATTGGATACGGGAAACTGGTGATAACTTCTATCTGGATCGATTCAGTATGGTCGATGAATCAATCAGAGCAAATACAGGACGTAACCATGGACTTTTAAACATCACTAGGCTTGGAGCTACCACTCATTCGCGTGAATCAACTGCAATCAGGGACGAATTTGCACGATAATTTACGGAAGAAGGTGACGTTCCATGTGTTGTATCCCAGATACCTCGATTTCGGAATATTGTGAATATTCCAAATCACGACGCGTGTGCTCCAGATACGGCAACTGTTGTCATTACATCATGTGGCACACGCGTTCGAACTCGAGCAGGTGCAATTATGCTGAATGACAATTACGCAAGCGACGCATCATCGTCGTCTCGGCCAAGCACTGCCAAGTCAGCAGTTTTACTAAATACGAAAATCTCGTAATTCTTGTTATCTTAACCGAATTACGAATATAAATACTAATATCTTGTACTAAGAAATTATTGTTAAATCAATAATATGATAACAAAGAAATGCTTACGCGATTGCGCTCTTTCCCGTATATAACGGACCCGAGAGCAGACACAAAACAGTTCCGACTCAAAGTACCAACCTGCACGACTGGTCCGACGAGGCGAGCGCAACGCGCCTCCGTTAATTATAACCATTCGTATTTTCTATTTCTACGATAATAAATTATTCTTTTATACGACTACCTTTGGTTCGACTCATTTGGGTTCTAACCCTTAATCTGGTAAGATCCCGATCAAAATAACGGAGTAATCTCAAACTCTCGCCATTCAGAGTAGCTAAGTGAATTTTGGCGATACAACATTGGTGGCAGCGGTGGGATACCAGAGTGAGTAAAAAACGAATCTCGTTAAAAGAATTATCATCGCTGAATAGAAAACCATCAAGTGAAGTCAAACCTGTACTCGAAGAAGTTCCGAATACGGATGCCACCTGCTTAAGTAGAACCAGGTGAAGAAGTGGCCCTTAAAGGAGATAAGTGCCCAAGGAACTAAACGTTAAAGGACAATCCTGCACACGAAGTAGCAGAAGCCACCGAAGGAATCGGTGAAGAAGAGGCTCTCAAGGGTGAGAAGAGCCCAAAGGAACCAAGGACAAGATACGCCAAGGTTCCACGCACGATCAGAGAATCATAGAGAACGTGCCGATAGATAAGGAAATCGGACGTAGGACAAATCGAAATCACCGAGGATAAGCTGCAGCATCCTCGAAGGACGTCGCCAAACGGGAGAACGTCAAGCAGAGTTGAAGGACGGCCAGATGTGGAAAACAAGCGCACTGTAAGTGGCACCACATTCACTTACCACAAGCTTTATAAAGATCAAAACTTTATAAAAAGGTTTCACATAAGAAAGAAAATAGGTCATAATCAAGGCGAATAACGAAACAAAAAATATTTATTGTATTCTGAGAATTAAATCGATGCCAAACGCGCGGAGTGACATATGGGCACTCCTCTAAAAACTCCCAAGGCAGAGGGTACACAACGCCGAAGCAATTCTCTAGGTGACTTACCAGAAGCCCTAGGAGAATTAGCACCAGCTCTTGCAGAAATCGCCTATCAAGCGAGACGAGCGCTCACTGAAGTCTCTCCCAATACGAGTACCGAATCTACTTCTCCAAATCCTTTATTCCGAGTAAACACTCGAAGAGGCAGCGCTTTCCCGGGAATTTACTACGAAAAAATTGGGACCTTGAACGTATGCTCAGACATCTGGACTTTGGCCATCGAAATGGACCTGACCCTTCCAGCCCATCTCGAAGGGCACATAACGACGCATTTGGGCCGATATAGAGAAAAATGCGAGGAAAGGGGAGGACCGTCAGGGCACTGCGCAGAGATGCTGGATAATATCGCGCGTTTGACAAAAAAGGTTGAAGAAAGCGTCGGAGTAATCCACGATCTCGTGGGTGTCGAGCATCAACGAAAACGCAGAGGACTTATCAACGGATTGGGAACAGTCGTGAAGTCAATTACTGGTAACCTAGATGCAGCAGACGGCGAGCGTATCGACGCCGAAATTTCGGCTATTCGAGGAAATCAAGAGTCCCTAAAACAGGGCATGATGAAGCGATTACACGTTGCGAAATCAACACTCGACATGTTTAATCGAACGTCGCACGCAGCGGAAAGAAATTTTAATGCATTGCACAATATGATGCGAGCAACAGACAAGTATTTCGCAAACCGCACCAACATACTAGCTGACAGACAGTACTCCGATAAAAGTCTAGGCCTAATGGACACATATGTCGAAACCTTTCTAAGGACCGTGCAAGACGTGGTAGAACTATTCGCTAGTGTGACTTCAGGAACAGTGAGCCCAGCAATTGTCACGCCGGAAAAGCTCACTGAATACCTGACGGATGCGTTACCACACCTACCACGGGGACACAATTTTCCCCTACCCATAACGCGAAGTAACGCATAACGCGAAGTAACGCAGCTACAACACATGGCAGTGGAGTCTAATAATTTAAAAATCGGTCGAAGTTGTCGAAATTCTATTTCTAAGCGCAGTGGACTTGCATTTCGTCATGGTACAGATGCAATAATCGAGATGCACATAAGTGACAACAATTATTCTGTTTAGAAATCACAAGAGTTTCCAAAACTTCAAAAAGGATTCTTGTTTCATTCGTGGGCAATAAAATTGCAATTACAGTGAATTTCACGTTATTACATGCAAAAATCTCGATAAGTGACACAATCAGACATAAAAGCATATTTTTAACTGCATTATGGCTTATCTATGTATTTGTAGACGAATCGAGAGTGTTTAACAGTAAATATCTTTCAGGGAGTTACGAGCGACGATTATTTATTGAAAATAAAAAAATCATAGTACTCTCATAGAGCGTCACAATGTATACTTACATTGACCATTAACTTTGAACATAAATACACATAACATGTGGAAAAAACATTAAGGCTGATTACGATAAGTTTGCTCATGTCCATTGTAATGTGGAAGATTTTCAAGTACATCAATCGATGCATATTGTATTTTGCAGTTGTAAAGTATTTTGTACTAATGTTAAGTATATAATACATGAGCCAAATACAAGAAGACTAGAATCTTGGCCAAATAATAACAATGTTTTTATTCTCGTTAGTAGAGACAAGTCAAAACAAGTTGGACTATGTTTTATTTTAGGAAAAGATACTATCTACATATAATGTACTAGAGTTTGGAAAGAACAGAAATTTTAAAGAAGAAAAGCAATAAAAAGATCATTTGGGTATCTCCTAGAAGATAAACAATATCAGCCTATGTTAATTTTCAATCACTATACCAGTTCTTGTCCCAACACATCGCTATACACACACTAAAGTGTAAAACAAAACTCGGGTGTTGCTGGAAAATTTTATTTTTCCTTATTCATAGTGAGTGATTTGTATTAAAAAAAAGATATACTAATAACGGCGCATTTGTTTCGGAAACATTCTGAAAGCCGCAGATTAATTGTTATGAAGAGTTTATCCACATCAGCCGCTGATGCTGGTGGCACACGAAGAGACTTACCTTTGTGTAATAACGTTCATGGCTCTTATTACTGCGTACGAATTATATGCCGAGCTCGTGAGATTGCAGATACGGGTTCTATACAATTACATATCGTCGCTATTTCAAATTGCAATGGTGACTAATCTATTTCAACAATTTAATGTCTGATAAATCTTTTATTACCTATGAAATAGTTACATGTTGACTTTTAAAGCTTTCTTACATCGGGCGGAAAATATATCCTTCGCGTATGTCTTATTATCGATATAATGTTCCTCCATATTAATACGCGTCTAGCTGCCGTTGACACTTAAAGAGCGCAGTCATCATTTGGAGCATTACAGTTTCTCGACAAGGATCGTCCATTTTTAGAAGGGAAGATCTAATCAGTGCGAAAAAATGGGCCATTGAGTCGAGTTCTTCGCTTGGTAGTACTCTCGTTGCAGTTGGGTGCACCTGTGCTGGTGATTGCGATGGCATAGGCTCTTCTAAAATCAACAGTATTTTGTTGAGAACTGCATCTTTTTCCGTTCCGCCTGAAACAGTAATAATTGAATGCCGCAATTAGAAAGTGCATTAAATTTGAAAAAATCTATGTAGATGATAATTACACAATTCTAAAACGCAAGTGTAATATTTAAAAAAAAAGTGTAATTTTTGCATGATGTTTTTCATTAATTTGTTACTGTTGTTTATTGTCATTTCGTTTAAACATAACCTATCCGTACCTTCTAAGGAGCTAGGCTTCTTTTTTTTCGTTACTTGTGTTACATCGCTATTGAGATCGCATGGTAACGATGATGTTGTTCTAAAAATAGTATATATTTAGTTACTCACAGCAGTTAGTATTTTTTTCAATATATATTTTTCTCATTGACATGGGCTAATACTCACGGTCGTGTGTTGATCAATTGGTCCTTTAAGAAATACATTTGATGGTACATATGCCATCGGGGTTCAGGAGTGCCACCTGCTGAACCACTTTTTCTCACCGACTCTCGGCTCAATATTCGAGCGTAGTTATACTTTAAATTTTTCCACGTCCGCTTAAGCCCATCGACGGATTGTGTAGGATCTGGAACATATGTATTAAAATATTCACGTTCACATCTACATATAGTAATCAAATATTATAATGTTTGTTATTACCTTTGACTTCACTGAGAACCTGTCGCCACTGGTCGTTGATGGTCGCTCGGGATCTCTGAATTAGAGGGATTGTATAATCCCATATGAGAGGCTTCGATTCAATTGCAATGATGAGCCGCTCTCGTACGCTTATGTCATCATTGCCATGAGCCGCCACTGAATCCAACGTCGTAAGGATATTTTCCTCTGCCGGATCATCTGCACCATTTATCGACGTCGTAGGGACATCTTCTTCTGACGGATCATCCGTTCCGTTAATGAAATTTACTGCTGCTCTGTCTGGAATACGTAGAATCAAGTAAATGTTAATGTAAATGTATAAAGTTTAGTTATGATACTTAAATATGAAATTTGGTATTAATAATTAAATGTACCTGTTTTGAAACAACTATGAGTCATCACCGATTGCCATTTGACATGATTCCGACAGACTACGCAAACGATCGTCTAGCAATGGAGAAGACAATTTCTATTAAACACTTCAATTAGGCTGATAAATATATTGGTTACAGTAAAGCAAAAAAATATACATTGAATTTGATGTGAAGAATCAAGTCTCAGCTCGAATCATTGTAAAATACAGAACAAACAAAAAATAAAAGTTGGAGAAGGGATGGATAATGATACGTGTGTATTTAACACACAACTCTAGCAGTATCTTATAGTTTGTATCAACAGATTTATAACTGTACATTAATCGGACATTTACTCCATGAAAACATTCCTCACCGAATTGAGCAACGACAATGAAAATGTCCTTATTTACATTTTTTTTTGCTCTCTGCTAACAAGTGTTTACATCTCTGCTGTTAACACCCCATGAATATAATGGAACGAAAATTGGGTATCTTTTGATTCGAATCTAGCTCCTTTGAACACGCTTAAAATACTCTTAGATATTATTTATTCCATCTATCCAAACCAGGAATTATATTTGTAATTTTTTTGTTGCCCTATTTGGCAACAAAAAAAATGGTGGTCATAAGTTATAAACGATATAACTCATGACCACCAAATAAAAAGTAATTATGCAGAGTTGAGAATTAAAATAAATAATATATCTACCTCAGGTAACTTTAATGAATGTTTCTTTTCCATTTCCATCGTTGGACACGATTTTTTTGAAATTACTTCCGGTGGCACTCTGATTTCAACCAACTGAACCAAGCGACTGGACTGATGCGAATGAGTATGAAATTCGTTTGACATTTGAATATATGTGCGAAGTGCGAAAAGCCACCGTCAGCCCAACTTTTCGCGCAGTGCGCGTTAGCGCTAAAGTGCCGGCGCTAAAGCGCTGTGCGCTCGTGTCAGAACGCACCCTAATTCGTCTAATACCACGTCACGAGCGTACAGCACTCGTGATGTTTGCATAGACGCTTACAGCGCACTTCAGTCAGTTTGGCCACGGTCGGTATGTACGACCGTGAGCGAACCAAACAGAAACTCACGCATCATCATGTATGACCTAAAAAATAAATCTCGGTGCAGCATCTTCCCGAGTAACTTTTTTTTTACTAATTGCAGTATCGATTTTATTTATTTGAGTATAAAACGTGCATGGAGTCAATATATACATCGTCGCATTTGTTTCAGTTTGTTTTTATTTATTAATTTGAAAAATATTTTTATCTTCACGGTGGTTTGACAACACTCATCGTAAATAGAAATTGTTTGTTTACAAAACGTGCATCGAGTTAATATGTATACATCGATTTTGTTTTAGTTTATCTTAAGTATTTGAAAAACAAACAAAAAATGATATATGTATGTGCTCAATAAAAATTCAACAACCATATTTACAGTTTGTATAGAAAAAATTGGTGTAGTGATTTGTGCTGCTGGAATATAATAATTTATTAACTTGAAGATCCGAACGTTCCATTGAACAAAAAAAATGATAAATTTATTCTCTCAACGCAAAATTGAAAGGCTTTGCCAATGCTTGGTGAATAATTCTTTGAAATTATGGTGGAAAGGGGTCAAAGAATAATTTGCCAAAGATTTCCAGAGACTTTTAATTTTTCATTAATGTAACATGCTCGTCGTTTTTTCGTTCAAATGAACTTTCGAAATATCAAGTACATGATCTGTCGAAAAATTTCTATATCATACAGTTTAATATCATACTTGATACTATTAATATCAATCGTAGTATTTATAGTATTTTGTTCGCTGCGCACTGGTCATAATTCTATTTATAATGAGATTTATAATTTTTTTACTCATCGATGGAAGATTTTGTATCCAGAATCCAACTGTTAGTTGAACAAAAGTTGTGAACCTCAATGATGATACTATTCTGTCCATAGTACAATGAAGAATTTTGTTCGCTGCGCAATGGACAATAGCATTTTGTTCCCTGCGACATGGAAACTTCTATTCATAATGAGGCTTATGACTTTTTTATTCATCGTTGGTACATTTTTTATACGGAATCTAATTTGTGGCATTAGTTGAAGAATAAAAGTTATAAACCTCAATATTAATAGCATTTTGTCCACTATACGATGAAGGAAATTCTATCCATATTGAGGATTATGATTTTCTCTCTCATTGATGGACGTTTTTGTTTCAATCATAATTTGTGTATTCCAGCAGGCAAACAAATTTTTATAATTACATGAAAATTATACATTAAAATAAAATTAAGAATAACATATTATACTATATACATCTTTATGGATTCTTGCAGATGATACAATAAATGATATAGCGGGGATTTAGGTAAGGATTGAATATGGCAGCATACTTATAAAGAGAACTATCGGTTATGAGGTATATGATTTCTCATCATTCATGGTAATTAATGAAAAAACCAATAATCTCAGATTTCATAGTACATATTTTGTTTGTTGCACACTGGTAAAAATTCTATTAATAATGAGGCTTATGATTTTTTATTTCATTGATAAAAGTTCTTGTATCCAAAATATAGTTTGTGGAGTTGGGTGAAAAAAAATAATCATGAACCTTAGCAAAAAAAAGAATTTTTTCACTGCACAATGGAGAAAATTCAATCTATATTGAGGTTTATGATTCTTTCTCGCATCGATGGATGATTTGGTGTCTAAAATATAATTTTTGCAGTCCATCGGACAAGCAAAATTATAAATTATATAAAAATAATATAATTACAAGAAATTATAAGCAATATTCGATTATATAATCAAATGGAATTACGAATTATGTATAGTTGAAAAACCGAATGGAATGTATAGTTGAAACACTTTGTAAAAAGTAGACAAATCACCCCCAAAAATACCAAAAATGGTGTACAAAAATTGAAGACAAGTACATTTACGAAAGTATCTCTAATTCAGTCTTCTTACAAAAAGTTGTGAAATAAACGGACATGAAACTCACAACACGCATTGTCAAGCACATGTAGTTTCCCAATGTAACGTTAACTGTGCAATCATGATTTTTAGGGACGGAATGGAAATAAAAAAAATTCCAAGAAATTTTAACAATAAAAATTTAAAAAATAGTGAAATGAAGTGAAAATTGTTAACAAAGAAAAATTATCAATGAAAAAAATAATCAAAAAAATAAAAAGTACTTGGCGAGTTTTTTTACTGAGACCGTAGCGACATTCTGGTATTCATCTGTTCACTAAAAAACTATTTTGACTAATCGTCCGTTAAAAACGAACTCACCAAGTACTTTTTATTATTTTGATCATTTTTTTTTCATTGATAATTTCTCTTTGTTAACAATTTTCGCTTCATTTCACTATTTTTTAAATTTTTATTGTTAAAGTTGTTTGGAATTTTTTTATTTCCATTCCGTCCTTAAAAAGCATGATTGCACAGTTAACGTTACATTGGGAAACTACATGTGCTTGGCAATGCGTGTTCTGAGTTTCATGTCTATTTATTTCACAACTTTTTGTAAGAAGACTGAAATAGAGATACTTTCGTAAATGTACTTGTCTCCAATTTTTGTACATACAGATATACTCGTGTGTATAAGCACCCAGTGAACACGTTATGTTGCCGCAATGTAACATGGAAGTTACATGTAATGTTACAATGTTATCCCTATGTAACGTTGCTGTTATATAACATGCAAGTAAAAATGTTATGTAACATTTGTTACATGTAGGTTACATAACTGCAATATAACTTTGTTACATTACAGCAATGTAACGTATGTTATATTGCGGCAATGTAACATGGAAGTTACATGTAATGTTACAATGTTATTCCTATGTAACGTTGCTGTTATATAACGTGCAAGTAACATGTTATGTAACATTTGTTACATCTCGGTTACATAACTGCTATATAACCTTGTTACATTACATTAATGTAACATATGTTATATTGCGGCAATATACCATAGAAGTTACACACTGTAAACATTTTTACTACAAGGGGTCAGGAGTCGCAAAATCAAGTTATGAGGGATGACGTAAGTTATGAGGGGTCAGGTATTTTTGAATAAAGTTTTGAGAGTTCACATGCCACTTATGAGGGGTCAGAGGCCCCCATATTAAGTTATGAGAGGTCACTTAACTTATGAGAGGTCACAGTTCTTTCAAACATGTTTTGAGAGCTTACATAACTTATGAGGGGTTAGAAGCTCTGAAATTAAGTTATGAAGGGTAACATAAGTTATGAGAGTTCAGGTATTCTGGAATAAAGTTTACATAACTTATGAGGGTTCAGGGGATTCGAATTCGCAAATAAAAAAACCAACCGTCATGGTTTATTGCTCATTCAAATGCATATACTATTATTATTTTATTATTATTATTATTATTATTATTATTATTATTATTATTTTACTACCATTATTATACTACTATTATTTTTTCTGCACTCCAGCATTCATATATTATACAAGTAGAGAGAATTCATAAGTAGTCGGTAGCGTAATCGAGAGCGTGTTAGGTAGGTAGATAGGTAGGATGGTAGGTAGGGTCGAGGGTTCGATTCCCAGTCTCTGAGAAAAGTTAGATCAGACAATTCGTGCAGATTTTTTTTTCTGTGAGTCTTCTTCGGGCCGGTAAACTATGCATATTAAATTATTTTGCAAGAGCTATATATTTTTTATAACATGTTTAACAACAATTAATTCTAGTTACGGTAACGTAACACAGTTACATAACTGTTACGTAAACTGTTACATAACTGTTACGTTACTGTTACATAACTGTTACGTAACTGTTACATAACTGTTACGTAACTGTTACATAACGTTACATAACTTTTATGTAACAATGTTACATTGCTGAGTAGGAAATTGTAACTTACATGTAACTTACATGTAACGTCCATGTAATGTTACATGTTACAAACGGTAACATTGCCGTTACATTGCTGCAACATTACTGTGTCCACTGGGCAAGATCTTTGCTGTATAGAGTTGGCTAGAAGCTCTTCGAGTCGGTAAGGTTAGGAAAATGAACTTGTCTCGAGTCGCTACTGCGACTCTTGATAGATTCATAAAGAGTGCTTACCATCTACGATACAGAGCGACACAGTGTGACACAGTGTTCGATAAAATGCGTTCCATCAACGACACGGCACGACACGGTGCTACACAGAAAAAAGTTGTGTTCGAGCGTGTCGAGCCTATACTTACAACCGTAAGAGCTGCCATTGGTTGATTTTGTGCTGCCCCACTGCAACTACACCAGTGGACAAAATTAAAGGATCAAAAAATGTTCCCAAATTATTAGTGGTTTTTAACAATGCTGTATCTCAGTGAAAAATAGTCGTATCGAGATCTTAAAAAAAAACATTTTGAAGCTTGAAGTTTCTAGTTTTCAGATATTTTAGCAACAAAAATTTCGAAGCTACAGGTTTCACGCAATTATGAGAAATACCAAGAAAAAAAAATTGGCAAATTTGCATCGCCTTTGTTTTGGCTCTAATTTTTGGAAAAAAATTCTTCCAGCTAAAACAGTATGAGGGCCAGATAGCTTGTTTATTCAGGTTCAATTTGCTTTTTTTGCGACCACGCTGCGACCATTTTTTGCTGAGATATCGAGCTTTTACGAAAAAAGACACTTTTCTGTTTGACCATTGATATCTCAGCAGCCAATGATCGCACAGAAATTAAAAGGGGCGTTTCACAAACTTGAAACAATGTTCTACAAGGATTGTCGATGGTTTAAAAAAAAAAATTCCATCCTTGCCATGAATTTGAAAAAACAAGAGAAAAAGGGCTATTTATGGTTTTTTAGAAAATCAACTGCCAAATTGAAAATATTGACAAAACGACTAATGTTGATCATGACTTTTACAGCTAAATATACCTACAAAATCCCTGTAAAGTTTTAATTTGATCTATTAAACGGTTTTTTTGTTTCAAGCAATTCAATTTTTGAAAAAAGTTAAAAGATCATGTTTATTGCCCCTTAACAGTTCAAAATCATTATGAAAATGAAAAAAGAAATTTTTTTCCGAACATTTCCGCCATTTCTATCGCAAACAGCGTTTAAATTCATGAAACGCTGTTTTCGATAAAAATGTGCGAAAAGCCCAAAAAAATTGTTTCCCACTTTAATAATGATTATGGCGTTTAGAGGCAGAAACGTGATCCTTTAATTTTTTTCAAAAATTTGATTGCTTGAAACAAAAATCCGTTAAATAGATCAAATTAAAACTTTACAGGGATTTTATGGGTATATTGAGCTGTAAAAGTCACGCTCAACATTAGTCGTTTTGTCAATATTTTTAATTTGGCCATTGATTGTCTAAAAAACTATAAATAGCCCTTTTTCTCCTGTTTTTTCAAATTCATGGCAAGGGTGCGAACATTTTTTTTTTCAAAAAACCATCAACAATCCTTGTAGAACATTGATTCAAGTTTGTGAAATGCCCCTTCTGATTTCTGTGCGATCATTGGTTGCTGAGATATCAATGGTCAAACAGAAAAGTGTCTTTTTTCGTAAAAGCTCGATATCTCAGCGAAAAATGGTCGCAGCGAGGTCTCAAAAAAAGCAAATTGAGCCTAAATAAGCAAGCTATCCGGTCCTTATAGTGTTTCAGGTGAAAAAATTGTCTCTTAAAAATTACAGCCGAAACAAAAGCGATGCAAACTTGCCAAATTTTTTTTTCTTGGTATTTCTCATAATTGCCTGAAATCTGTAGCTTCGGGATTTTTGTTGCTAAAAGATCTGAAAACTAGAAACTTCAAGCTTCAGAATGCTCTTTTTAAACCTTGATACGACTATTTTTCACGGAGATACAGCAATGTTAAAAACCACTAAAAATTTGGGAAATTTTTTTGATCCTTTAATTTTTTCCACTAGTGTACGTCGCGGTAAAATCAAATTTTCATGCAAAATTTTCCACAGTGCATCTTTGTCACTAAAATCAGCTAGATATTAAATAGTTATTATCTACCCGAGAGTTTAAGGATATTTCCGAACACTAGAAAATACTTCCGAAGCTCGAACTATCCATTATCCAAGAACTCAAGCACTACTGTCTCTCTTCGCGCTTGTGACAATGCATAACAATAGTTTCAAACGATTGATGAATCATTGCTTTATCCAGAGCAATGAAATATCATATTTTTATCCTGATCGATGAGATATCATATTTCTATACAAGATATTTTTATTTCGATTGGTAACATTTGTGTTTCAACAAACGTGACTTATAATCAATTTTGAGGTCAGACACCAAGTGTAGAAACGTGGAAACAGAGGGTCACAAGCGCTCACTAGCGGCTGTGCCGAGACCTACAGCGTTGCATCAAGCACATGAACACTGTGTAACACCGTGTCGCACCGTGTCGTGTAGATGGAAAGCACCCATAGTATTCTTGCATTACTCGATTTTGCTTTATATAGCAATCTTCCGTCTCATGAAACATTATTTATACGTTTGTTTTCAGTCAGGCAGACCACGCGTCTGGAACTAAGATATCTCCGGCATAAACATAGCCATAAGAGATTTCTAACATAAATGCGGGAATTGAATTACTTGAAAGTCAACTTCAAGTATTAATTAGTGAAGGGAGGAATCGATTCCTCCCTTCACTAATTCTCTACACGGCCGCATATTCAAACCAACACTTCAAGTATTAATAATGCTTTAAGTGCACGAGGACGTGAATGAAGAAATGAATTCTCATAAATACACTTGCTTTTTTTTCGTATCATTGTCATATCTTACGTTACGATCAAATTGAAGCGATGGAAGAATAGTCATTGATCGATATTCGATATCTTGCTACGTGATACGATAAAGGTCTATTGCTTGCTTCGCAACGATATATTCACTGATAAATGCCAATACGTCAACGTCTAGCGCTCGCCATATGTAAAAGCGATTCTTTTAGGAACCGACACGCTATGATAATTCATTATTCTAAACATTTTACTAAATTACTTAACGCGGGTTCCGACCTTCCGTTAAGTAAGCTTTGGTGTAGAAATTCATAACATTATGGTTCATTAGTTCCATTTCATCTCCCATTACACGCCAGTTGTACCCGTACGGTTACACCAGAAAAATGATAGCTAAAAACTGAATAGAAAAATATTGGACAATTCCATTTAACATCATTGTCTATGTTATGAATGCTATACATATTCGAGATGTATTTTCGACATATCTAGATATTGAAGTTTATAATCTTATATTCCGGCCACGCATAGCCAGTTATTCGTGTGAATACCAAGAGGCAGTCATTTATCCAGTTTATCCGTTTATAGATTAATAAATTTCTGAAAATGTTCCGAATTAGGATTAAAGCGTAATAACGAATGAATACGAGGTATTCCCCCTCATCAGGACCCCCTTTTAGGCCGGTCTCTTTCCAAGTGGTTGAAACTTGAGTATGTTTTACGTTAGTGTTGCCTGAAAGTATATTGTACACCAATTCTCAGGTCTCGAACTATAATACTCTTTCGAATGCACCAAAAGTTATATTTCAAACTTTTTGCGTATTCAGCTCTTCGAAGCTTAGGCATGGTGCGAGATGAAATCAAAAAAATTATTCTCCAATAGTTTTAGATCGAAAATTTCCTGCGCTTTTCGAAAAAAATATCAGCGATTTCGAAAAAAAAATGAATTCATTTGAATTTTGACCAAAAACCAAAAAAATTGATTTACAAAAAAAGAGCATAATTTAATTCAGCGGAACAATTTTTTAAATGTTTGGTATATATCTGAGAAGTCACGATATAAATTTCAAGCTGGAACTCGCATCCGTTTACTAATGCCAAGTCTTCTAGTAAGATACAAATTCTTAAATATCGTGTTTTTCGTATTCAACAGTTTTCTGATATATTTCATAGCGGTTTGTTGCAACGAATTTTGAATTTAATAAATTTATTAAATTAAATTCATTAAATTGAATTCCAATAAAAACTTTGAATTCAATAAATTTATAAAATTCAAAATTCGTTACAAAAACTATATAATATATCAGAGAACTGTTGAATACGAAAAACACGATTTTTAAGAATTTTTATCCTACTAAAAGACTTGGCATTAGTAAATGGATACGAGTTCCAATTTGAAATTTAGATCGTGTCTTTTAAGTTATATACAAAACATGAAAAAAAATGTTCTGCTGAATTAAATTATGCTCTTTTTTTGTAAATCGATTTTTTCGGTTTTTGGCCGAAATTTAAATGAATTCGTTTTTTTTCGAAATCGCTGATATTTTTTTCGAAATGCGCGGGAAATTTCTGATCGAAAGCTATTGGAAAAGAATTTTCCGATTTTATTTTGCGCCGTGCCTAAGCTCCGAAGAGCTAAATACACGAAAAGTTTGAAATTTAACTTTTGGTGTATTCCAAAGAGTATTATAGTTAGAGATCTGAAAATTGGTGTACAATATACGTACAGGCAACACTAAAACATCCTTGAATTTCAGACAATTCGAAAGAGGTCGCCCTAAAAGGGGGTCCCGATGAGGGGGAATACCTCATTCATTATTTCTTTAATCCCTCATCATCTGGATCTTCTGACCGAAACGACAATATTAAAACATCATACAATATTAAAATATCATGACTGCATCCTTCAACAACAATTCATAATTTATGGTTCACCTAAGGTGATTTGAAGGGGTAAAGACTGCTCTATGAAAAAAACTTATATTTTTTATAACAAAATTAGGCTTTTCTATATCTATAAGCATTTCCAAATTAATTTTGCTACTTAATCAGTAGCCATCAGACACAATACACAAATGAAGGATTTTTTCATTTATGGAAATATTAAATAATTTTTGTTTGGGAAGCCAAACTTTGCGATCTAAAACTCATCTCTCGACCCGTATAATTATATTGAAGGAAAGCAGATACATCAAAATTTTGGCCCTGATAAGTACTTGATCTACTGTGCAATTTGCTATATATATATATATATATATATATATATATATATATATGGGGCATTACAACTGAAATCGTGGAGTCATTTCACTCGGGTAATCAGATTCTTGCATAACTTTTTTTTCGCACTGATTTTTGCACCCAAACCAACCGATCCGTGAACCCGAACATTTTCAATTTTGTTGAAAATGTTCTATTTTTTTTTACGTTCTGAAAGCAGACTTTCAGAATTTGTTTCATTTTCGTCTCAACTCTTCTTACCACAACAAATTTTTCGAAATTTCACACAACTTTTTTTTTAAATGCTCGTATCTTATTAAAAAATGTGGATGTCAAAATAAGATAGAGGATCATTTTTTCCGTCTTGAGTTGTTGTTTCATGAAAAAAAATACAAACAAAATATCGAAAAAAATGCATATGTTTTGATCAGTCTTAAACACAATTTTTTGTTTTGTTTTAATTTAGACCATTTTGAATTTTTTTTTAATTCACCACTTTTTAAGAGACATTTTTACAAGTACTCTCTCTATATATATGGGTCAAAATTCCGAAAGGCAGCATGCGTTTGGGCCTCATAGTCGACGATTGTTTTGTAACTTTGGGGACACATAGTACAGTATGAAAGTACACTCTGGAATTTTTTTTCGATTTTTAAATCGACCAGTTTCACTGTACCGATGACATCATTTATTTGAAATTTCTTGAATGTCATGTTTTAATCAATTTCTCTAGAGCCCTGTAATTGGAAAAAAGAAAATTCGACATACATTTTCATCGAAAAAGATCTCAGCTTTAAAAAAAAAAATATTTCTAAATACATATCAATTCTATAAGCATCGAAAAATGGGTTTTTTCCTCAAAAAGACGTTTTATCAATGAGCCTACACTCCAATCTGTTTTTTCCTATTTTTTTCGGATTTCTGAGGTTTTTTTTATACGAAATAACTCTTTTTCCAGAGTGGGATCTCTGCGGCATCAGAGCGTTATATATTAAATATAATCTGAGGTGCTATAAATATCGAGAGAATAGTGCGGATACAATACTGCTTACTGCGCTAGTATTATATTGTTACTATCATTTTGTATCAAGGTCGTTATGGGTTTTTAACTTAACTTTTAATTTATTAGTACTGTAACAGGAGGATTCGACTATGAGAAAAAATAATAATACCTTCAGGGTACTACACATCAGGGTACTATACACGATTCCGGGGAAGGGGTGTGTAAAGAAACTTTAAAAAACATCCATTCATCTTTTATGAAAATATTTATTGACGTCTGGTTGATTGTTCGCCAAGAAATTGTTAATTTTTTTTTTTAGTATACTCAACAGCAACCAATGTAAGACAAGTGAAAATTGTAAAACTTTTTTTTGCGCAAAATTAAACATGCGTCAATAAACATTTTTATAAAAGATGAATGGATGTTTTTTAAAGTTTGTTTACACACCCATTCGTCGGAATCGTGAATATTATATTGCTTTCAGGGTATTATTATTTTTTCTTATAGTCAAATTCTCCTGTTACAGTACTAATAAATTAAAAGTTGAGTTCAAAACCCATAACGACCTCGATAAGAAATGATAGTATCAATGCAATACAATACCAGTGCAGTAAGCATTATTATATCCGCACTATTTTCTCGATATTTACAGCACCTCAGATTATATTTAATCTATAACAGTCTGATGCCGCAGAGATCATGCAAATTAGAAATTTGCACATAGCTTCCTCATTTTTTTCCGTCGTTCGTCAACCCTTCTTTATGAGGATCTCCTTGACCACCTTTATGACATGTATGTTTATTATCATGGCTTCCTCATGAAGGAAGCTTCACAAACGACGGAAACAAATGAAGAAGCTATGTGCAAATTTCTAATTTGCATGATTTTTTAGCAATTCCCTTTAATTACATTATTAATTTTTTTTGTCGTCCAGTGTATTGGTACTAGAGAAGTCAACTCGATAGCTGCTAAATTAGGAAACTTTGTGTTAACAAGTATTTTTTGAAAATTTAAAAAATTTTTTGCGAACGATCATCTTGAGCGTTTTTCACCAAATTCAACCCTTACTATTCTTATCATCTAGTGTATTCGTCCAAAATGTTTTAGCTCGATACTTCTAAAAATGCGGATGTTGGAGCGCTAACAAAATGTTGATGGAAATTTCAAAAAAAAAATTTTAACCGAACCCCTCGGGCAATTTTTATGAAATTCGGTATTATTTTTCATTGTCATTGATTGTATCGTCACAAAAAAAAATCAGCTCGATAAATGCAAAATTACAAAAGTTAGAGAAAGTACAAATTTTTTGCGAAAAATCAAAATTTATTTTCAAACCGAACCTCTTGAGCGATTTTTCCCAAATTCAATCCCAACCGTCCTTATTATAAAAGTGTATCTGCACATAAAATTTCAGGGTGGTAATTGCAAAATTACGAGAGTTAGACGACTAACAACCCAGATAGAACACTAACGTACATTATACGTATATTATACGGATACTAGCATATACGTATACGATGAAAATCAGCTCTATATTTACAATTGAATAGTTCCAGTAACGAGAAAAAAAAATTTGAAGAAAAAAAAAATTGCACTCCCAGTGGGATTTGAGAATATATAGTTCTGCATGATCTGGCTCGAAAATAAAGTCAAGATGAAATTTTGATCGATTGTAGCTTTGCAGATTTTGATCTTGCCATTCTCATTCTGGTCTTGAAAATTTCGTGGTTTCCTATAGAATTTTTACAATTTTATTGTTTTACAATTCGAGTCGGCGTACATGCTGAAAAAACGTTTTTTTGTGTTTTATGAAGGAAAAACAAACTTTCATGTGCCACAATTTAAAAAAATATATATCAATTGTTTTACTCGCTTTATAACGAACAAGATTTGTCTGAAGCGTTCTTCGATAGGATCTCGAATTATCAAGATGCTACGTGTTTAGAGTAGAGAGGTAGTGAAAAATTTTAATTTTTTACTAAAATCGTACGACGAAAAATATCAATTCTCGACCGTAACAAAAAAATGTGAGTCTTCTTTTTCAGAATACTTTTCAGTAATTTTTTTTCATAATTATTCAAGAGGGTCCGGGCTCGGACTTGAAAATTAAAGCGGCAATACATATATATACCGGGTGTCCCATTTTAATCTTACAGTTGATTTATTTCGAAAAATATTGCTCCGATCCAAAATTGAGTGGAATGAAACTTTTAGGGTTCAGAGGGGGACGTTTAAAATTTTTGTTTGTTCTGGTCCAAAATTAAAAATGGTGGCGTTAAGATGGCTGACATGTTTTTCTTAAATGGAAACATGATTTTTTTTTCACCAAAATTTTTTTCAGATTAAATCTAACATCTTTTGTAGTAACATTTTTTTGATACAGCCCATAATAGAGGGTGTCCCATTTTTATCTTACAGCTAAATTATCTTGAAAAATTCTGCTCCGATAAAAAATTGAGTGAAATGAAACTTTTAGGGTTCAGAAGGGGACGTTCAAAAAAATTTTTTGTTTTGGTCCAAAATTTGAAGGGGCGGTGTTAAGATGATTGAAAGGTTTCTCAATCAATGAAAACATGATTTTTTTTTCACCAAAAAATGTGTTAAGTCAAAACTAACAACTTTTGTTGGAACATTTTTTTTTATTCAGTCCATAAGAGATCACCATTTTTTACTATTTTAGTATTATCCGGGATAACCATGATGGTGGAATGGTGGAATGGTGAAATGGTGGAATCTTCGAACACCTTTAAGAAGATTTCAGAAAACACTCACGAGGAGGATTTAGAAGACCTCCTCGGCTTCTTCATTATGCTGCATAACGCTAAAATAGTCAAAAATGGTGATCTAGTCTAAAATATCCGGGCTATAAGAAAAATATTCCTACAAAAGATGTTAGATTTGATCTGAAAAATTTTGTTTAAAAAAAAAATCATGTTTTCATTTTAAAAAAACATGTCAGCCATCTTAACAGCGCCATTTTGAATTTTGGACCAAAACGAAAAAAAATTTTGAACGTCCCCCTCTGAACCCTAAAAGTTTCATCCCACTCAATTTTTTATCGGAGCAGTATTTTTCAAGATAATTTAGCTGTAAGATTAAGATGGGACACCCTCTATTATGGGTTGCATCAAAAAAATGTTCCCACAAAAGATGTTAGATTTAATCTAAAAAAAATTTTAGTGAAAAAAAAATCATGTTTCCATTTAAAAAAAACATGTCAGCTATCTTAACGCCGCCATTTTAAATTTTGGACCAAAACAAAAAAAACTTTAAACGTCTCCCTCTGGACCCTAAAAGTTTCATCCCACTCAATTTTTGATCGGAGCAATATTTTTCGAAATAAATCAACTGTAAGATTAAAATGGGACACCCGGTATATATGTATATATATATATATATATATATATATATATATATATATATACTATGGGTTCTTGTGGATCGGGCGCTACGCGGCCTTGTTTCGTCCCAAACCCAAACCCGAAACCCAAACCCGACCCCTCGATTCTCGTATACGGCGGCGAAATATTAATATAATATAGATATATATGTATATGGGTGAATCGAAAAAATTAAAAACTGTTGGCTACCCTAAAAAATCAAAGATATCGTTGAAATAAAGGTCTCTGTGCAATGGTTCGATTCTTTGAGTTTTTTTTCGAGGACGCGTGGGACGTTCAAGAAAGCCATTTTTAGCGTTAAATTTACTGTATCACTGATAAACGAAAACAGATAATTCAAAAAATTCTGAGTTTTTGATATAAGATGCCCAGATATGTACCTTTTCAAACCCATATTCACTGAACAATAACGAATTGTTCATATATTCGATAAACAATCTCTGAAAATCAATATTTTCTTTATTTTTAAATTAATTACATCATTACATTTTCATTTTTTTCTTCTTACTCGTTTTTGTATTTCTACAAATTTTTTTCTTGTAAAACTCGGTATCAGTATTTCTTACAATGCGAAAATTGCTAAAAAATAAATATTTATTTTGGAAATTTTTACATTTAAAATATTTATTTTTCAACAATTTTCGCAATGTAAGCAATACTGATACTCACATCAGTTTTACAAAAAAAAAGATAAAAGGAATACAAAAACATTTTAGAAGACAAAAATCAATATTTAATGATGTAATGAATTGAAAAATTATGAAAATACACTACGATCTCGATTTATGCAGTTTCGATATTTGCGAGAGTCCCTATTATGTGGCGTATATCGATCGACGTGGCTAATGGTGTGAGAGCGCCGGTGTGAGAGCGGACACGGCTCCCGACTGGTGTGAGATGCGCATTGCACGCACGATCGACATTTGCGCAACTTCGATTTTTACAAATGATATATAAATAAAGATATAAAAAATTCAGAATTTTTTGAATGATCTGTTCTCGTTTATCAGTGATATAGTAAATTTAACGCTAAAAATGACGTTTTTGAACGTCCCGCGCGCCCTCTAAAAGATTTTGAAAAATCGAACCGTTGCACAGAGACCTTTATTTCAACGATATCTTTGATTTTTGAGGGTAGCCAACAGTTTTTAGTTTTTTCGATTCACCCTAATATATATATACATATACACATAGAGGGAGGGAGGGAGAGAGAGAGAGAGAGAGAGAAAGTGCCTTGAGTGTAATCTGCGATCTAATATCACCACCACCGCTGAATCGGCAGGTGTGTACGAACGACATTCAGTATAACGTTCTTTGATAACGCGCATGATGTGACATTCCGACGTAGACCGCATTGTAAGACAGACAAATAGATTAAGAGAGGAGTAGAGATTATGATGGAATTCTATTTCACTCTCGAGGATGTCGCCAAACACAACGGTCTCGGAGGTACAAGTGCATGGATTATCATCAATGATCTGATTTACGACGTCACGGATTATTCAAATGAGGTACTGTAAGCTACAAAAAATGTGTATGTGTAAATATGAGTACAAGCAATGTCAAATTTCTGTGGGGGTATGCAGCATCCCGGTGGAGGCGAAATATTGTTGGAATATGCGGGAAAAGATGGCACCGCGGCATTCGATGATTTCGGGCACTCTTCGAGCGCCAAAAATATCCTGAAGTCGTACCAAATCGGTAGACTCGTCAAGGTTAGGAATCCATGTAGTCGCTGTCGCGCAAGACGTGTGAATGCGTACACTTGAAAATAACTATATACAATGATGAATTGGGCATTTTGTTATTTGCAGAACGATAAAGCAAAGACTGAAATGAATAACAAAAGTAGAACAAAACAGCGAAAGGCTAAGAATTTGCAATTGACAAACACCGCCAGCTCTAATGAAACACGTCGGAAAAATAAAAGGTACGTAAGCACGTTATGAATATCATTGATCCGGATATTAGTACAAATCTGACGATTCATCGAATGTTATATTATTTGAACATCGGTGATCTCGTGGTCCAGTCACAGGGCCCGTTATCATATGATTACTGCACTCTCTGTGTTTCCCGTTCTGTTGCAGATCTATTTTGCGCATCGTATGCGGTAGCTGTATATGATTTTTTTATCTCTTGTTCCACCTTCGTATTATTTATCTAGTTTTATATACATCGAGAGCCATAGCAGCAACTCGAGACAAGTACTCATCTTTTTAACGGACATGTTGGAACGTAGCGGCCAAGACTCTACACCTGCTGCAATCAACTTAAGCACAGGATATCTGTGCAAAAAAAATGATTCCTCCGATTACAGAGTTGGAAAAAAAGTATCAGTTCCATGATTATTTCGTATATTTTTTATTAATTACCTGATATTTGGACCAACGTTGTTTGGTCCACGACATTTGATCCAACGACGTCTTATACACGCGACATCTCCACCAACGATAATTGACCCATACGAACAGCCCTACCACTACAATTCACCCCAGCGGCGCGTAATCCAGACAACAAATCCAGATAAAATTATAATTCATAACACAAAAAATAACACAACTCTATAATAAATACGCTAAAAATATGAACATGAATATATATATTCATGAATTTATTCAAAATTAAATGTTCAGCGGAACTGCAGAAGAACGTAATAAAGCCCTTACAATCAACGCGGGTGCGTATAAATTTTAATCAACATACATGTTACATTTGTCTTCATTTTAATCATTTTGTCAATCAGTGGCCAGCTATCTCGTACCTGATATTTTGATTACAAAAAAGAAAGACGAAATAAGCTCTTTATACGCGACAATGACATCACCAACTGTTTTCCTGAGAACCTTAAATGATCACAATAAACTTCGCCCATATACAAGCAACCTTTAACGAACTATATCAATGACAATACAGACCGAATATACTTCAAATACTTCAATTTCTGATTACCGTCATAATTGTCAACAACAAATTAAATTCGCTCGTCCTTGTCAACGTATGTTTGATGTTTCTTGACTGTAACGGCAAAAGCGACATTTATTTGAGCAACAGTAGTGTCAGTATTGACTTGCTTACTTCGAATAATATCGACATTCGAACTAAATATCGCATGAATCACGCAAACTTTAACATTAAAGACATGGTTCCAGCCCTCGACGCCATAACGTCGCACGGATCAATAGTCGCGAGGGTAACTTGTCGTCGGACCATACGTCGCGGATCAAACGTCACGGATCAATTTAATCCGGCCGAAATATCATGTCACCATTATGTTTATATCTATGATATGGCCGTGGCGAAAAAATGGATTTTACAAAAAATGGACTTTGTTGATAATATTGAAAAATAAGTTGTCATTATGTGAAGAAAAAAGATAATCGGTTTTATTAGTTACCATTTATTCGATAAACGGTGTGACGTTGCGTCACAATTTTGCTACGCCGTAGCTCGAAGACAGCCACGATGCCTAGAAAATAATATTACAATATAATTAATACACGATTTAAAAATCATTGTAATACCGCTTCTCTCCCTAATTACCTATTTTTTATAAATTTTTTTTTAAGCCCCCGATCCGTAAAGTCCCTCACCTTTTCCCTCCGCGCTAACCTCAAAGTCGTTCATGTGATCTCGTCGACATATTCGAGAGATACAATGACTTCAAGCCATCGAGTCCCAAGCCGAGCAACAATCCTCGAATTATGGATAACTTTCGGAATGAAGGGAAATCTCGGAGTAAATGAACACCAAAATCGTCAACTACGAGGTCTATCGCGTCAAAACGTGCAGAGAGAAACACCGAACGAAGCCTCACTTATAGGTAAGGTTTAGATAAAACATTACTGGAGGGGACAATCACATCGCAAAACTGAGCAAACCTATCTTCGAAAAAGTACTCTCAAATACCTTTGGCAAATTCAATCAACGCCATTGAGAATACTAAACCAAGAGTCAGAAAGAAGGAGTAGACACCGGTCGGCATAGAACTTCTCACCACCGAGTACTGGTGGCAGCACCTACCGACCATTTGTTCTCAACATCCACTACGTGCCCAGCACGGAAGAGGAAGACCCCTCCGGCCCTCCCTTCCCCTAGTCACCGAAGTCTGAAATGAAGAAAATTGAACCATGTTGGATACGAGCATACGAGCTGTAGCGGACACATATGCGTTGAAACACATTTCTGCAATCAACGAATAAATAAAGTAAAACAAAGGACGCCAAGTATTAAAAATCTCAAGAATTCCAATTTAAAAAAATCCTAAATTTTTAAAAATTCCAAAAATTCACAATTTGAAGAAAATTCTAAAAATTTGCTAAT
The DNA here is from genome assembly GCA_946863875.1 of Alloplasta piceator. NCBI lineage: Eukaryota > Metazoa > Arthropoda > Insecta > Hymenoptera > Ichneumonidae > Alloplasta > Alloplasta piceator. The sequence continues at coordinate 22,988,510 of OX333077.1, read as the reverse complement.
TCTAAAAAAAACAAATCACACAAGCCGAGTGTTTCGTGCCGAAACAAGATTCTCTCATTCTTTTTCCTTCAATAGCATATTTTTCGTGCCGAAATAAAACTCTTTCTCTCTTTTTCGTCAATAGCGTCCATCGTTATTCCGTACCCGAAGGGTTTTTCAATATATAAAATTTTTTTGTTTTTCCTTTCATAAACTCTTCGAGCAAAAATAAGTAATTAAAGTATTCAGCTATACAAATTCAAAAGGGCTAAGAACTTCTCAGGTTTTTCCTAATCCTTCGGTATTTTTCAACACGATTATTTCCCTAAGACAATTTAAGACATATCCTTCATTCCCCACTTAAAAATGCACATTTTTCGTCCAGACAGATCTTAGAAAAACATTTAGTCATTCATGGACAGTCAGTCATAAACACACAGTCATACTCAATCATTCACAGTGAGAGAGTCATACATAAGCATCCATCAGGAAAACATTTATATACATTCACAACAATTGTAATCTTCGACATAGTTAAAATAAATTTGTTTGTTAAGCTTTGTCACAATTCATTTATAACAGTGGCACAAAGAGCACATTCGGCGTGTCATAGTCCATATTCACGATATTTCAGGACATTCATTTGCACCAGCAGAATTTACGCCTTCGCTGGACCGATAGGTGTATCGCGAGTATGGACATCGATGCTAATAACTTGGCGTGCGAAAGTTATTAATAACCAAGTTGAACTTGGCGGGCGCTATTAAGAACGATAAGCCCAGCAGGTGCTGCAGGATTACCACGAGATAAGATAGAAAGTTATGTTACCTACTTAATGTGTGACAACACATATTATTATCACGAGCATATTTTAAAGTCAAGAAGTTTGCTCACGTGTTTCTGACGCATTATGTGTAATGATCGTATGAGATTTTCGAATTTAACCGTAATTAAAGCATTGCTTTTGCTTCCTCATAAAGGAAGCTTTGTTTTCGCGAAAATTTTTTTTTCGCAATTTTCAGGTCAGTATGTTCAAAATGTCCCAAAACGTCGAGAAACCACATTTAGAAAAAATGTCCGGACGTATGTATGTGTGTATGTGTGTGTGTGTGTGTGTGTGTGTGTGTGTGTGTGTGTGTGTGCGTGTGTACGGTTTGTGCTTTTATTAAAATAAATATATCTAGAGAACGCTTTAAGTTATCGAGTTGAAATTTAGTATGCAAGTAGATCATCTACGTCCCTCTACTCAGTGCAAATTTTTTCAAAATCGTAAAATAATTGTCAATTTGGCGAGACTTTGTATTTTCTGTAAATTGTTTGTTCGTCGTCTAACTTTCGTAATTTTCCAGTTATCACTCCGAAATTTTATGTACGGATACACTTTATAATAGGGACGGTTGGGATTGAATTTGGGAAAAATCGCCTAACTACGCAATACTACGAATTATTTGGATAATGTGTATTCTTTGAATTACTCATTATTAGAAAAATAAGTAATCGTCTTCTTTAAAATACTTATCATTAAATTAATTCGTAATCGATTTATTTAAATTACTAATTATTCAAGTAATTAGTGATGTGTATATCTGAATTACTAATTATTCAAGTAATGAGTAATTGAACTATTTTAATTACTAATTACTTGAGTAATTAGTAATTATATTAATTATCAATTTTTGGAGCAATTAATTTCAAGCTTTTTGTATTTGAATCGGAATCTTGAGTTTTTCAGGGCTAGCATGTTTCGAGCAATCGTAAGAAAGACCCAAACGTGTAGCTCAGTACACGTGACAGAAGTGAAACTTCATTATCGGCCCGTGTCAATCTTTATAATTAATCAACCATGAGGATGAGGAGTATCAGAATAGGAAAGATTTAAATGAAAAATTCATAGGCAAAGTGTATTTAATAGTCAATGGATGTCATGCTCAGTTTATTTCTTCAATTTACGACGCTGATTCGATAGGTACAGTTGTCAGTATTGACTTATGATTGCGAGAAAACAAATCATTCCCTTCATGGAACAATTTTTTGCCATTGCTGTACTTTCTCACCACAATAAGTCATATTGGCCTTTTTGATGAACCGCAGAAAAAGAAAAAGTTGTTCCTTTGACGAAGGCACTTTTAGTCCAGTCAATACCCAGTGAACACGTTATGTTGCCGCAATGTAACATGGAAATTACATGTAATGTTATAATGTAATCCCTATGTAACGTTGCTGTTATATAACATGCAAGTAACAATTTTATGTAACATTTGTTACAAGTAGGTTATTTAACTGCAATATAACTTTGTTACATTACAGCAATGTAACATACGTTACATTACAGTAACGTAGCATATGTTATATTGCGGCAATATAACATGGAAGTTACATGTAATATGTTACAATGTTATTCCTATGTTACGTTGCTGTTATATAACGTGCAAGTAACATGCTATATAACATTTGTTACATATAGGTTACATAACTGCTATATAACCTTGTTACATTACAGTAATGTAACATATGTTATATCGCGGCAATACCATAGAAGTTACACACTGTAAACATTTTTACTACGAGAGGTCAGGGGTCACGTAATTAAGTTGTGAGGGATGACGTAAGTTATGAGGGGTCAGGTATTTTGAAATGAAGTTTTGAGAGTTCACACGACACTTATGAAGGGTCAGAGGACCCCAAATTAAGTTATGAGAGGTCGCTTAACTTATGAGAGGTCACAGTTCTTTCAAACATGTTTTGAGGGCTTACATAACATATGAGGGGTTAGAAGCTCTGAAATTAAGTTTACATAACTTATAAGGGGTCAGGGGATTCGAATTCGCAAATAAAAGAACCAACTTTCATGGCTTATTGCTCATTCAAATGCATATACCATTATTATTATTATTATTGTTATTATTATTATTATTATTATTTTAGTACCATTATTATACTACTATTATTATACTACTATTATTGTTTCGGCACTCCAGCATTCATATATTATACAAGTAGAGAGAATTCATAAGTAGTCGGTAGCGTAATCGATAGCGTGTTAGGGAGATAGGTAGGATGGTTAGTCGAGGAGACGTGGTTGCCAGGAACGGAATATTGGAGCTACGACAAATGAACATGTTTTTCTTATGTTTTTCAATATTCTGAATCGATCTAAGCATGAATTAAGGGTGAAAACGATGATTTAAAAGTTCAAATTGGCATATCACACGAACGAGAAAGAAATCGGAAAAAAGTTTCAAACAAAAGTTGTAGATCTTAAAATTTCGCGTAACAAACATCAAAACTTTTTTTTCTATCGTCTATAGATAATGCGCTAGCTAATTTTAAATTTTTTATGTCCTTAAAACGTGGGAAAAGGGCAAATATGATCACCACTGGTGAGAGAGACAGCCGCACTGAGTAAAAGTGGGATGATGGCCTACGTCTATACACAGCGGCGTCCATATGTCTACTACGCGCATGCGCTACACGAGTGCAAGTGAGAGAAAGTACAGCTCTATAATACAATGTCGCCTTACTCACTCTACCTGCCTCGTACATTCAGCTTTTATTTCTTTTTTTTTTGATCGCGCGCGGCACAACAACGGAAAATACTTCATTATGACGTTTTTTGTCAATTTTCGTCATTTCAAACTTTGTTTTTTATATTTTTCTGGAGTCGCGTGGAGTGTTGATCTCTAACTCAATTAATTATTGAGAAAAAGTTAAATCTGTAAAAAATTGAAAGAAAAATCTCAAGATTGTTAATAGCTTCAGGAAGAAAAAAATTGATAGCTATACAGCTCCATAAGAGCCATGACAAACAAAAATTTTCAATTTCTTTTTTTAACCACGACACAATCTTGGCACAATTGTGAAACTTTTTTTTTCAAACCTTCTATATTTCTTTATAAGATTGTAAATTCCAAAAAAATTTAAAAGATACGCCATATTAAAAAAAATAAAAACCACTTTTTGGCCCAAATAATGAATTTATTTATATGTTTTGAGGTTTAATTTTTGTATTTTTATGCATATTTACATAATTCGTATCTATTGAAAATAATATTTCATATCCAATATAATAAAAAACATTTCTTGCCAAAGCAACAAAATAAACCAGTTAAATATTTGTTAAAATTACTATAAAATTGATTATTAATATTTAACTGGTTCAATTCTTGACTTTGGAAAAAAAAAAATTTTGTTTTTGTCTTGAATGTGAATGATCATTTTTAATACATACAAATTACATAAGTATGCGTTAAAATACAAAAATTAAACCCCAAAATATATGAATAAATTCATTATTTGGGCCAAAAAGTGGTTCTCCTGTTTTTTCTATTATGGCGTACCTTTTTTAAAATTTTTATAAACTCATAGCGTTGTACGAAAATAAAGAAGGGATGAAAAAAAATAGCTTCATAGTTGTGCCAAAATTGTATCATGGTTAAAAATTGAAATTAAAAGCCAAATAAATTTTTTAAGGATTTTATAGAGCTATATAGCTCTTAATTTTGTTTTCTTCGAGCCATCATTAGCCCTCAAAACATATTACAAATTTCGATGAATCGGTTCAGTCAATCTTGGAAAAAAAAATTGTTTCTGTTTTTTATAAATTTTTACTTTTTCTCAATAGCTCCCAGTAAAATAGTCGTATTTCGATCATTTTTTTATCGATAGCCAATTAGTCCAGAAATCTATCTATGCATTGCCGAATCGTCAAAGTTGACAACTTCTGAGATATACTCGTTTGAAAAATATCCTGTGCCCAGGATGATGAACGCCACCAAGCCGAAGAGACGAATATCATTATGAACGATGATGAAATTCTAGATTATTCTGATTATTATGATGAAAGAGATGTGCTATGTGAAGAATTTTAACCTCGGATCAAAATTCTTCACATAGAAAATCTCTTTACCAGAATTTTAACATAAACGACATACGATATTTCAATAGACGTAATAAAAAATTGCTTCCTTCATATAAATATTTCAATTGTAGTCTGAATTATGCAATGTTTGTTATGTAAAATTGTGTTGTTTTCTGTCTTATGTATCAAAAATCTAGCCGGAAAGTGGGAAAATATTTATCTAAAAAGTAATTGTAGTCCCGAATGTTCAATATTTCATACAATTCCGCAAAACGCGAGAGCGATAAAAGTTGAAAATTCGTAATTTTTACAACTTGTAGTTTTGTTGATAACTTTAGAATATTTTATCGCCAAATTTTTATCTTAAGATTTCGAGTGAGTTCTTTCAGAATTTGAAAGAATTTTTGAACTCGGTCGATTAGGAACGATGATTTGAATTTTTGAGAAAAAAACGTAAAATTAAAATTTCTTCACTTTTCTCGAGAGAGAATATTTTTCAAACGAGTATATCTCAGAAGTTGTCAACTTTAACGATTTGGTCAATGCATAGATAGATTTCTGGAATAATTGGCTATCGATAAAAAAATGATCGAAATACGACTATTTTACTGGGAGCTATTGAGAAAAAGTAAAAATTTATAAAAAACAGAAAAAAAAATTTTTTTTTCCAAGATTGACTGAACTGATTCATCAAAATTTGTAATATGTTTTGGGGGCTAATAATAGCTCGAAGAAAACAAAATTAAGAGCTATATAGCTCTATAAAATCCTTGAAAAAATTTATTTTGCTTTTAATTTCAATTTCTAACCATGATACAATTTTGGCACAGCTATGAAACTATTTTTTTCATCTTTTCTTTATTTCCGTACAATACTATGAGTTTATAAAAATTTTAAAAAAGGTACGCTATAGTAGAAAAAACAGAAGAACCACTTTTTGGCCTGAATAATGGCCTGATTTAACGCATACTTATGTAATTTGCATATATTAAAAATAATCATTCATATTCAAGACATCAACAAACATTTTTTTTGCCAAAGTCAAAAATTTAACCAGTTAAATATTAATAATCAATTTTATAGTAATTTTAACAAATATTTAACTGGTTTATTTTGTTACATTGGCAAGAAATGTTTTTTATTCTATTGAATATGAAACATTATTTTCAACAGATACAAAATATGTAAATATGCTTTAAAATACACAAATTAGACCTCAAAACATATAAATAAATTCATTATTTCGGCCAAAAAGTGGTTTTTATTTTTTTTTAATATGACGTATCTTTTAAATATTTTTTAAAATTTATAGTCTTATAAAGAAATATAGAAGGTTTGAAAAAAAAAGTTTCACAATTGTGCCAAAATTGTCTCGTAGTTGAAAAAAAGAAATTGAAAATTTTTGTTTGTCATGGCTCTTATGGAGCTATATAGCTATTAATTTTTTTTTCTTAAGGAGGTTTATCTGGTACACGATTCACAAAACAGATGTTGATAGAAAAAAATCAGAATATAGTTCTTAATATTTAAAAAGTCATCTGTTAAAATTTCGAGACCTGAGGGTACCTTGTTCCTGAGAAATAAATAAAAATGTACATCCTAAATAACATGGGCTCTTATGGGATACCGTCTATAAGTATTAAATGCACAATCATTACAATACAGATTTTGACGAAAATTTAAGAATTAATGAAAAAGTATCTAAGGAACATTTTTAGAGCTTCACAAAATATTAGGTACTTGTTAGATTCATAATGAATTAATTAGTCTCGGAAAAGCTGATTATTTTGAGGTTAAGCATTATCAATAACTACGCTAGTCACCGCTTATTTTGAGGTTAAGCATTGACATTTTTCTTTTGACTTACTTGGTACCAGATGAACCTCCTTAAAGCTGTTATCAATCTTCAGAATTTTTTTTCAGTTTTTTACAGATTTAACTTTTTCTCAATAATTATTTGAGTTAGAGATCAACACTCCACGCAACTCCAGAAAAATATGAAAAACGAAATTTGAAGTTACGAAAATTGACAGGAAACGCTATAATCAAGTATTTCCCGTTGTTGTGCCACACGCGATCCAAAAAGAAAAAAGAAATGAAAGCTGAATGTACGAGGCAGGTAGAGTGAGTGAGGCAACATTATATTATAGCTGTACTTTCTCTTACTCGCACTTGTGTGGCGCATGCGCGTAGTAGACATATGGACGCCGTTGTGTATAGACGTAGGCTATCCCACTTTTACTCAGCGCGGCTGTCTCTCTCACCAGGGGTGATCATATTTACCCGTTTCCCACGTTTTAGAGACATAAAAACTTTAAAAATAGCTAACGCATTATCTATAGACGATAGAAAAAAAAGTTTCAATGTTTGTTACGCGAAATTTTAAGATCTACAACTTTTGTTTGAAACTTTTTCCCGATTTCTTTATCGTTCGTGTGATATGCTAATTTGAACTTTTAAATCATCGTTTTCACCCTCAAAAACAGGGCTAGGAGTTGAAATTCATGCTTAGATCGATTCAGAATATCGAAAAACATAAGAAAAACATGTTCATTTGTCGTAGCTCCAATATTCCATTCCTGGCAACCGCGTCTCCTCGACTAGGTAGGTAGGGTCGAGGGTTCGATGTCCAGTCTCTGAGAAAAGTTAGATCAGACAATTCGTGCAGATTTTTTTTTCTATGAATCTCTTTTGGGCCGGTAAACTATGCATATTAAATTATTTTGCAAGAGCTATATATTTTTTATAACATGTTTAATAACAATTAATTCTAGTTACGGTAACGTAACACCGTTACATAACTGGTACGTAACTGTTACATAACTGTTACATAACTGTTACGTAACTGTTACATAACGTTACATAACTGTTATGTAACAATGTTACATTGCTGAGTAGGAAATTGTAACTTACATGTAAATTACATGTAACGCCTATGTAATGGTACATGTTACAAACGGTAACAATGCCGTTACATTGCTGCAACATTACTGTGTCCACTGGGTATAGTCGCAAGTAAGAGAATGCGACTTCTTGCACATGAACATATTTTTCTTATGTATTTTGATATTCTGAATCGATCTACGCATGAATTTTAACTCCCAGCAGGGTGCTTAAGGGTGAAAATAATTATTTAAAAGTTCAAATTATAATATCACGCGGACGAGAAAGAAATCGGGAAAAGTTTCAAACAAAAGTTGTAGATCTTAAAATTTCGCGTAACAAACATTAGAACTTTTTTTTCTATTGACTATAGATAATGCGCTAAATAATTTTTAAGTTTTTGTGCCTCTGAAAAGGGTGAATATGATCACCACTGGTGAGAGCGACAGCCACGGTGAGTGGCAGTGAGATAGCCTACGTTATACTCAGTGACGTCCATACCTCTACTACGGGCATGCGCACCGGTGGCATTGAATAAGTGCGCGTGAGAGAAAGCATAGCTATAATATAATGTCAACTCACTCTACCTGCCTCGTACCTTCAGCTTTTATTTTTTTTCTTTGGATTGCGTGTGGCACAAGAACGGAAAATATTTCATTATAGCGTTTTCTGTCAATTTTCGTCATTTCCAATTTCGTTTTTCATAGTTTTCTGGAGTTGTCTAGAGTGTTGCTCTCTAACTCGATTAGTTATTGAAAAGAAGTAAAATATGTAAAAAAAAAACATAAAAAAACATTTTTCCAAGATTGATCCGATTGATCTTAATTTTTAATAAATCTGAAAATTTGTTAGTGGTTTTTAACAATGCCGTATCTCAGTGAAAAATTGTCCAATTGAGGTCTCGAAAAAGTATTTTGAAGCTTCAAGTTTCTAGTTTTAAGATCTTTCAGCGAAAAAAAAATCGAAGCTATAGGTTTTACGCAATCCTGAGAAATAGTAAAACAAACCAATCTTTTTTTTGCGGTTACTTGGCAAAAATTTGTCCAGCTAAACTATTACATGAACCGAATAGCTTGTTTATTTAACTTCAATTTGCTTCTTGTTGAGTCCTCGCTGTGACCATTTTTCGCTGAGATATTGGACTTTTAATGAAAGAAGATCCTTTTGTATTCAACCATTGATATCTCAGCAACCAATGATTGCACATCAATCAGAAGGAGCGTCTCAGCAACTTAAATTAATGCTCTGAAAAAATTGTCAATCGTTTTTTGAAAAAAACGATTTTCCCATTCTTGCTATGAATTTGAAAAAACAGGAGAAAAACGACTATTTATTGTTTTTTTTTGAAAATTAAAGGCAAAATTCAAAATATTCATAAAACGACTAATGTTGAGCGTAACTTTTACAGCTCAACATACTCACAAAAACACTGTAAAGTTTGAATTTGATCTATCGAAAGTTTTTTTTGTTTCGAGTTTCAAGCAATCGAATTTTTGAAAAAAATTAAAGAATCATGTTTATTGCCCCTACCCACACAACAATAATACGTCCCAAGTACGTCTTTTGGATGATCCCATGGGATACCCATGGGCTCTAAAGTGTCCGCTGTGTTTACCGGAATATCTCAATTATCTGAATAATCGATAATTGGTCGAAAAATAATATGAACTTTCAGAAAAATTATTAATTGGTTTGAAAATATTCTCAATTGACCGAATAATCGTCAATTGATCGAAAAATAATGTCAATTTTTCAGGAAAATAGGTAATTGGTTTGAAAATATTCTCAATTACCCGAATAATCGTCAATTGATCGAAAAATAATGTCGATTTTTCAGAAAAATGGGTAATTGGTTTGAAAATATTCTCAATTACCCAAATAATCGTCAATTGATCGAAAAATAATGTCGATTTTTCAGAAAAATGGGTAATTGGTTTGAAAATATTCTCAATTACCCGAATAATCGTCAATTGATCGAAAATAATGAAACACCAAGTAATTAACTTCTCGCTTTCTGAAATGTCCAGGTTGACCGCTGCGTATTTTTCGGAGTCCGGGTTGAGAGCTTCGTAGATGTCGGCGTCCAGGTCGACCGCCACGTAGTTTTCTGTGTCCAGGTCGGCAGCTTCGTAGTTGTCGGTGTCCAGGTCGACCGCTGCGTAGTTGTCGACGTCCAGGACGACCGCTACGTAGTTTTCGGTGTCCAGGTCGACAGCTTCGTAGTTTTCGGTGTCCAGGTCGACCGCTACGTAGTTTTCGGTGTCCAGGTCGACCGCTGCGTAGTTGTCGACGTCCAGGTCGACCGCTACGTAGCTGTCGGCGTCCAGGTCAACTGCTTCGTAGTTGTCGGTGTCCAGGTCGACCGCTGCGTAGTTGTCGACGTCCAGGTCGACCGCTACGTAGTTTTCGGTGTCCAGGTCGACCGCTGCGTAGTTGTCGACGTCCAGGTCGACCGCTACGTAGTTTTCGGTGTCCAGGTCGACAGCTTCGTAGTTGTCGGTGTCCAGGTCGACCGCCCCGTAGTTTTTGGTGTCCAGGTCGACAGCTTCGTAGTTTTCGGTGTCCAGGTCGACAGCTTCGGAGTTTTCGGTGTCCAGGTCGACCGCTACGTAGTTTTCGGTGTCCTCGTCGACCGCTGCGTAGTTGTCGACGTCCAGGTCGACCGCTACGTGGTTTTCGGTGTCCAGGTTGACCGCTGCGTTGTTGTCGACGTCCAGGTCGACCGCTACGTAGTTTTCGGTGTCCAGGTCGACAGCTCCGTAGTTTTCGGTGTCGAGGTCGACAGCTTCGTAGTTGTCGGTGCCCAGGTCGACCGCTGCGTAGTTGTCGACGTCCAGGTCGACCGCTACGTAGTTGTCGGTGTCCAGGTCGAAAGCTTCGTAGTTGTCGGTGTCCAGGTCGACCGCTGCGTAGTTGTCGACGTCCAGGTCGACCGCTACGTAGTTTTCGGTGTCCAGGTCAACAGCTTCGTAGTTGTCGGTGTCCAGGTCGACCGCTGCGTAGTTGTCGACGTCCAGGTCGACCGCTACGTAGTTTTCGGTGTCCAGGTCGACAGCTTCGTAGTTGTCGGTGTCCAGGTCGACCGCCCCGTAGTTTTTGGTGTCCAGGTCGACAGCTTCGTAGTTTTCGGTGTCCAGGTCGACCGCTGCGTAGTTGTCGACGTCCAGGTCGACCGCTACGTAGTTTTCGGTGTCCAGGTCGACAGCTCCGTAGTTTTCGGTGTCCAGGTCGACAGCTTCGTAGTTGTCGGTGCCCAGGTCGACCGCTGCGTAGTTGTCGACGTCCAGGTCGACCGCTACGTAGTTGTCGGTGTCCAGGTCGAAAGCTTCGTAGTTGTCGGTGTCCAGGTCGACCGCTGCGTAGTTGTCGACGTCTAGGTCGACCGCTACGTAGTTTTCGGTGTCCAGGTCAACAGCTTCGTAGTTGTCGGTGTTCAGGTCGACCGCTGCGTAGTTGTCGACGTCCAGGTCGACTGCTACGTAGTTTTCGGTGTCCAGGTCGACCGCTGCGTAGTTGTCGACGTCCAGGTCGACCGCTAAAAAGTTTTCGGTGTCCAGGTCGACAGCTTCGTAGTTGTCGGTGTCCAGGTCGACCGCCCCGTAGTTTTTGGTGTCCAGGTCGACAGCTTCGTAGTTTTCGGTGTCCAGGTCGACAGCTTCGTAGTTGTCGGTGTCCAGGTCTACCGCTGCGTAGTTGTCGACGTCCAGGTCGACCGCTACGTAGTTTTCAGTGTCCAGGTCGACAGCTTCGTGATCGTCGGTGTCCAGGTCGACCGCTACGTAGTTTTCGGTGTCCAGGTCGACAGCTTCGTAGTTTTCGGTGTCCAGGTCGACAGCTTAGTAGTTGTCGGTGTGCAGGTCGACCGCCCCGTAGTTTTTGGTGTCCAGGTCGACCGCTTCGTAGTTTTCGGTGTCCAGGTCGACCGCTACGTAGTTTTCGGTGTCCTCGTCGACCGCTGCGTAGTTGTCGACGTCCAGGTCGACCGCTACGTTGTTTTCGGTGTCCGGGTCGACCGCTGCGTTGTTGTCGACGTCCAGGTCGACCGCTACGTAGTTTTCGGTGTCCAGGTCGACAGCTTCGTAGTTGTCGGTGTCCAGGTCGACCGCCCCGTAGTTTTTGGTGTCTAGGTCGACAGCTTCGTAGTTTTCGGTGTCCAGGTCGACAGCTTCGTAGTTGTCGGTGTCCAGGTCGACCGCTGCGTAGTTGTCGACGTCCAGGTCGACCGCTACGTAGATTTCGGTGTCCAGGTTGACAGCTTCGTGATCGTCGGTGTCCAGGTCGACCGCTACGTAGTTTTCGGTGTCCAGGTCGACAGCTTCGTAGTTTTCGGTGTCCAGGTCGACAGCTTCGTAGTTGTCGGTGTGCAGGTCGACCGCCCCGTAGTTTTTGGTGTCCAGGTCGACAGCTTCGTAGTTTTCGGTGTCCAGGTCAACAGCTTCGTAGTTGTTGGTGTCCAGGTCGACCGCTGCGTAGTTGTCGACGTCCAGGTCGACCGCTACGAAGTTTTTGGTGTCCAGGTCGACAGCTCCGTAGTTTTCGGTGTCCAGGTCGACCGCTACGTAGTTTTCGGTGTCCTCGTCGACCGCTGCGTAGTTGTCGACGTCCAGGTCGACCGCTACGTAGTTTTCGGTGTCCAGGTCGACTGCTGCGTCGTTGTCGACGTCCAGGTCGACCGCTACGTAGTTTTTGGTGTCCAGGTCGACAGCTCCGTAGTTTTCGGTGTCCAGGTCGACAGCTTCGTAGTTGTCGGTGCCCAGGTCGACCGCTGCGTAGTTGTCGACGTCCAGGTCGACCGCTACGTAGTTTTCGATGTCCGGGTCGACAGCTTCGTAGTTGTCGGTGTCCAGGTCGACCGCTGCGTAGTTGTCGACGTCCGGGTCGACCGCTACGTAGTTTTCGTTGTTCAGGTCGACCGCTGCGTAGTTGTCGGCGTCCAGGTCAACAGCTTCGTAGTTTTTGGTGTCCGGGTCGACAGCTTCGTGATTTTCGGTGTCCAGGTCGACCTCTGCGTATTTGTTTGCGTCCAGGTCAACCGCTACGTAGTTTTGATATTATAAACTTCACATCGGTTTAACATAAACTTGATAACATGAACTTGATATCAGTTTAATAAAATTTCTTTTTCCTCTCTTTAGAAATTCTGTCTTATTGAATCATTTCTCAAAAAGAATAAATTTCTAACGAATTTCGATATAAAGTTAATATTAAATTAAATATTGATAAGTTATTCTATGATAAGTTATCCGTTTAGATCAAATATTCAATCAGAAAGAATCTCCACGGAAAGAAAGGAGAATTATTATTCGATCCATATCAAATTGAATATCAAGTTGATTGAAAAGTGGATTATAAGAGAAATGAAATTTGATATCAACTTGATCAAATTTTTAATGAGAGAGAATTGCTAAAAAAAGAAAGGACAAAAGAAGGATTCCATCAAATCATTAATTGAAAGCGAATTTTTGGAAAAAGTAAAATGGAAGAAACATTTTGATGAAATGGATATTCATTTTGATATTCAATTTGATATTGATAAATTATTCTATGATAAGTTATTCTTTTCGAGAAATTCTATCATCGACAACTACGCAGCGGTCGACCTGGACACCGACAACTACGAAGCTGTCGACCTTGACACCGAAAACTACGTAGTGGTCGACCTGGACACCAAAAACTACGGGGCGTCGACCTGGTCACCGACAACTACGAAGCTGTCGACCTGGACACCGAAAACTACGTTTTGGTTGACCTGGACGTCGACAACTACGCAGCGGTCGACCTGGACACCGACAACTACGAAGCTGTCGACCTGGACACCGAAAGCTACGTAGCGGTCGACCTGGACGTCGACAACTACGCCGCGGTCGACCTGGACACCGCTAACTACAAAGCTGTCGACCTGGACACCAACAACTACGTAGCGGTCGACCTGGAAGTCGACAACTACGCCGCGGTCGACCTGGACACCGAAAACTACGAAGCTGTCGACCTGGACACCGAAAACTACGTAGCGGTCGACCTGGACGTCGACAACTACGCAGCGGTCGATCTGGACACCGAAAACTCCGAAGCTGTCGACCTGGTCGTCGACAACTACGCAGCGGTCGACCTGTACACTGACAACTACAACGCTGTCGACCTGGACACCGAAAACTACGTAGCGGTCGACCTGGACGTCGACAACTACGCAGCGGTCGACCTGGACACCGACAACTACGAAGCTGTCGACCTGGATACCGAATACTACGTAGCGGTCGACCTGGACGTCGACAACTACGCAGCGGTCGACCTGGACACCGACAACTACGAAGCTGTCGATCTGGACACCGAAAACTACGAAGCTGTCGACCTGGACACCGAAAACTACGTAGCGGTCGACCTGGACGTCGACAACTACGCAGCGGTCGACCTGGACACCGAAAACTACGTAGCGGTCGACTAGGACGTCGACAACTACGCAGCGGTCAACCTGGACACCGAAAACTACGCAGCGGTCGACCTGGACACCGACAACTACGGAGCTGTCGACCTGGACACAGAAAACTACGTGGCGGTCGACCTGGACGTCGACATCTACGAAGCTCTCAACCTGGACTCCGAAAAATACGCAGCGGTCAACCTGGACATCTCAGAAAGCGAGAAGTTAATTACTTGGTGTTTCATTATTTTCGATCAATTGACGATTATTCGGGTAATTAAGAATATTTTCAAACCAATTACCCATTCTTCTGAAAAATCGACATTATTTTTCGATCAATTGACGATTATTTGGGTAATTGAGAATATTTTCAAACCAATTACCCATTTTTCTGAAAAATCGACATTATTTTTCGACCAATTGACGATTATTTGGGTAATTGAGAATATTTTCAAACCAGTTAATAATTTTTCTTAAAATTCATATTATTTTTCGATTAATTAGCGATTATTCAGATAATTGAGAATATTTTCCAGCCAATTACCCATTTCCTGATTAATTGATATTATTTTTTGACCAATTACCGATTACTGAGATAATTGGGAATTTTTTTTTTCCCATTAATCATTGGCGAATAATTTATATTATTCTTCGACCAATTATCGATTATTTGGCTAATTGAAAATACCATTTCGTATAATTTCAATTTTTCATCAATTGGTATTTCATCTTTTTAAATTAGCGATTTTTCGTCAATTGAAAAATGGAAAATGGTAATTTTTTTTTTGCTGATCCCTGGTGGGGCATAATATACCACCCGCGGACCAAAACGAAAACTTGCATGCAGAAGAGCACACGTCTGTCCCCGCTTCGGGCGGTGTGTTCGCCAGCGTCTGTCATCATGTTGATGCGGCTGGGAGTCATGCATTGATTGGTACACACCTCAGCACACTGGGAGTGCCCTTAACCGACGCAGGCGTTTCCTCGGCGCCGGTGAAGGGGCTGCTGTGAGCTTGCTCTGCCAAGGTTGCAACTGAGGTGTGTACCTGGAACCAGCCCCTCCGGGCCCTGATCAGGAAGTGTGCATTGAATGCAGCTGTCGGAAGCTGCATTGCTACGGGCGAGCGCTGATCCGTCCGTGTTTTCCGGGATCAGCTAAGCGTAGGTCAGGCCTCAGGAAACTGGGGTAGGAGTCAGAGTACTTCGAGGGTATACCCGTTCCTGACTATTACGGCCCGCCCCCTTGCACATAAAGCGCTGGTTCAACCCAAGAGAAAAGAAATGTTAAACAAAAAAGAAAACAATGAAGGTTCGGTAGGCGACGAGGCACCTTCCCTCGTAAAGCTGCTCATTGAAAGTGATAGGAGGGTGGCGGCAGGCCTTGAGAAAATGCACAGGCTCATCAAAACCATGATGTCAGCCTTAAAGAAGCAGCCAAACGTCAATAAGACAATTAAGCACGGGCTGCCTGCCTTGGTGGAGCATTTGGAGGAGCTCGAGGAGGGCCGACGGCCCATCAAGCAGGCTCATCGCCTTTTGGAGGGACCAAGGCTCCCTAGGGCCAGGCTTCATAGCGATCCTACACCGGGAACGAGCTTCTCGAGTGAGCCACCGGAAACGCTTCCACCCGCAAAGGCACGACAGAAGAAGAGAATAGCGACGAGCCCGCCTGTACCCCAAGCGATAGAGGTACAGTCGAAAAAAAAGAAAAAAGATAAGGAGAGCTCGCTAAAGAATGTCTGGACGGAAGTCCAGCGCAAGAAGGGAAAGCAGGAGCGAAAGAAAGCGGGTAATGTTACGGACGCGTCGGGCTCACAAGCCAACAAGCCCGCAAAATTGCCCCAACAGGCAGCAGCCGCTGCTAAAAAGCCGCCCTCGAAAAAGTCACCACCGAAAAAACCGAAAGCGATCTTGTTTAAACCAGCGGAGGGGAAAACCTATGCGGACATTCTAAATGTTGTCCGCAAAGAGGTGAATCCTGAAACCCACGGGGTCAACGTTCGGGCGGTCCGGCGCACACGAGCAGGAGAAGTGCTACTCGAGCTGCGAAACTTATCGGCCGAGTCACGAGCTGCGTTTTCGGCTGTCCTCCAGGAAGCAGCTGGAAGCAGAAGCAGCGTCAGGGAATTGGTCCCAGAGGCACGCCTCGAGATTCGAGACCTTGATAGCTGCTGCACGAAAACAGAGGTCGAGGGGGCGATCAGAATAGGCCTGGGGCAGCACGAGGGCCCCCTGCGGGTCGCATTGGCCCAGCCGAACGCGCGGGAGCAGAACACCGCCATCGTCACCATTGACGAAACAGCCGCGAGGACCCTGTTCCAAACCACTCGCGTCAAGATCGGCTGGGTCGATTGCCAAATCCGGAGGAGAGTGGAAGTACCGAGATGCTTCAAGTGTCTCGGCTACGGGCACCACAGTACCCGGTGTAAGGGCACTGACCGGGGAAGTCTGTGCTTTCGGTGCGGCAAGGAGGGGCAGAGGGCAGCTGACTGCGATGCTGAACCCTTTTGTTTCCTCTGCCCGGCCGTGAAAGGTAAGCCAGACTCCAAACGTCACATGGCCGGGTCGGGGTGGTGCGGGGCATTCCGCAAAGCCCTCAGCGATGCCAGAGGCGAGTAATGGCGGTCGTCCTGCAGAGGAACATGAATAGGAGCCGGACGGCCGACGAACTTTTGGCCCAAATATGCTTCGAGAAAGCCGCTGATATAGTTCTGGTCAGCGAGCAATATCGGAACAGAGAAGAGCCAGGATGGTATTCGGACCTCCTAGGCACGGCCGCAATTTGGATTCCAAATCGACGACGCTTCTGCGTCGTCGACCATGGCTCCGGCAGCGGTTTCGTTTAGGTGAGGTCCAGCGGCGTTATCTACGTCAGCTGTTACCCTACCCCAAACGAGCGCATCGCAGACTTGGGGTGAACCTCAGCCAGATTCGCAGGGTAGACGAGTGCTGGACATAACGTCCAGACTTGGGCTAGCTGTATTGAACACTGGCTCAACGTCCACCTTCCGAAGGCCGGGTTACAGAGAAACGATTATCGATGTTTCCATGGCGACGGAAAGCCTGGTATCGCGAGTCCAGGACTGGAGGGTGATCGAGGACTTTACAGCCAGTGATCACTACTACATTACGTTCTGCGTACGTGATGTAGCTCCAGTCCAAATCAGAACACCACAAGGACCTGCCAGGTGGAACGTCGATAAAATGGACTTCCAAAAGCTGTCTTCGGCGCTATTACGTTGCCAGCGAACCCTTGACGAGCTTCCACGCTCCGCAGGCGCTGAACAGACCGTGGATCTAGTAATGACCCACCTTCATGAGGCCTGCAGCGATGCCTTGCCAAAAAGGATTGCGCGGGATGATAGACGTCCCGTGTACTGGTGGACGAACGAGATCGCGGAGCTGATGCCGGAGTGTCTCCGTTTGAGGAGACTATCCCTGAGAGCCCGGCGCCGCGACACCGACGCAGCCCCTAGCACTGACGCCTATAAGGCGGCGAGAAAAGTGCTGAGACGGACCATCAAGCAGAGTGAGCACCGCTGCTGAAAAAAGCTTGGGGAGAATCTCAACGAGGATCCTTGGGGACTGGGGTATGAACTGGTCCTCCGAAGATTGGGGGCGTTTTCAGAAAGCGCTCCCACAGATGCGGGAATCATCGGCGGTATCGTCGATGCCCTTTTCCCCAGCCACCCTAAGCAACCGCGCTGACCTCGAACACCCAAGGACGCGCCACTTCCCCTCTTTACGGAGGAGGAACTTAAGGCCGAGGCGCGGTCTTTCAAAAACAAGAAGGCACCAGGCCCCGACGGTTCACTAGCAGAGGTGCTGAAAGCCGCAGTTGAGAGGAATCCAACGATCTTCCTTACGATGTACAACGCCTGCCTACAAGCGGGAATCTTTTCTCGCCGCTGGAAACTTGCGCGGCTGGCGTTAATCGGGAAGGGCAGAGGAGGACCAGTGGACAATCCATCGTCCTACAGGCCCCTGTGCATGCTAGACACGGCTGGCAAACTTCTGGAGAAGCTTCTTTGACTTCGCCTCCATGCGGCCATCCAAGCCTCTGGAGACATTTCTGATAGACAATTTGGCTTTCGGAAAGGGAGATCGACGATACACGCAATGCAGGAGGTTGTTGGAGCAGCCAGGGGTACGGAGCGGGGGAACCATTTCTCCCGCCCCGTCTGCCTACTGGTCACTCTGGATGTGAAGAACGCTTTCAACTCGGTGCGTTGGTGTGACGCGCTACAGGCGCTGGAACGAGACTTCAGGGTCCCCGGATATCTCTAATGGATGTTCGAGGATTACCTGAACGATCGCTCCCTCGCTTACACCACTGCAGATGGTCCGATTAGCCGAGAGTTAACGGCAGGGGCAGCCCAAGGGTCCATACTAGGTCCCGACATTTGGAATGCCACATATGACGGGATTCTCCGAATGTTGATGCCTGAGGGTTTTTTTCTGGTTGGGTATGCGGACGACGTAGCTGCTATCATCATTGCGCGTACCGTAGAGGCAGCGCAGATGAGACTCAACCAGGTAATACGTCGAGTCCACTCCTGGATGGAAGACCATGGCTTGGAGCTAGCGCTAGCGAAAACTGAGATCGTGCTCCTAACCAAAAAGCGTATCCCGCTTATAAGGGATATGCAGGTAGGAGAGACGACGGTCCAGACGAAGGCGTCTGTAAAGTACCTGGGGTTGAAGCTCAATTGTCGGCTCAGCTTCGGGGAAGAAATAATATCGAGAGCGGACAAAGCTGCGGCAGTGACGACGTTCCTCAGCAGGGTAATGGCCAACATTGGCGGTCCTCAGCCCCGCAAGCGTCGCCTTCTGCTACGCACGGCCGAGTTCATAATGCTTTACGGTGCCGAAGTCTGGGGCGATGCGCTCCGGTACGAGAAATACCGGAAGCGCATGGCCAGAGTGCAGCGGAGAGGGGCCCTCCGTATTGCCGGCTCTTACCGCAAGGTCTCAGAGCCGGCTGCGCTATTGATAGCCGGGGTCATGCCGATTGACCTCCTCGCCCAGGAGCGGAAGTTCGTCCACCAGGGCCTTCCCGACGAGGAAGAGAGGGAGAGACGAAAAGCGCTTGCCAGGTCCCGCAGCATGCTGACCTGGCAAGAGAGATGGGATGAGGATCCGCGGGCCAGGTGGACAGCGAGACTCATTCCTCGCTTCGACACCTGGATAAACCGTCAACATGGTGAGGTAAATTATTTCCTCACACAATTGCTGACGGGGCACGGGTATTTCCGGTCTCACCTGTGCAGAATGGGTAAAGTGTTGGACCCGCGCTGCATATCCTGCGCATCCCCCAGAGACGATGCCTTTCACACTTTCTTCAAATGCGAAGAATGGACAGTGTGGAGGGCACCATTGGAGGAGAAGTTTGGGAGCATAACTCCGGAAAATATTGTCGTAGTTATGCTTCTGGACGACGAGACTTGGACAGAGGTCACCTCCCTCGTGGAAGTTGTCCTCCGTCGAAAGAAGAGAGTTTTGGAGGAAATAACGCCCTAAGGGGCGTGTAAAACAGCTGATTGCGCCACCCCGAAGTAATGCTAACGCGGTTCCGGGAAGGTCGTCTGAAGATACAGGGGGGGTTTTAGTTAGTAGTTTCTTCGGAGGAGTCCGACACACGGGGAGCTAAACCATCGCTCCTGACAGTGCGTAAAGGCATTTCCCCCTCTGTAGAAAAAATTATTATTATTATTATTATTATTATTATTATTATTATTCCTGTGTGGGGTTTTTCCGACCCCCATCGGGCGCGTCCCCAGGTGGCGGATAGGGGAATGCTCGGCAGATATGTCGGGTAGGTGGGGCATTATATACCACCCGCAGACCAAAACGGAAATTTGCATACAGAATCGCACACGTCTCTTCCCTCTTCGGGCGGTGTGTTCGCCAGCGTCTGTCATCATGTGGATGCGGCTGGGAGTCATGCATTGATCGGTACACACCTTAGCACACTGGGAGTGCCTTCAACCGACGTAGGCGTTTCCTCTGCGCCGGTGAAGAGGCTGCTGTGAGCTGGCTCTGTCGAGGTGGCAACTGGGGTGTGTATCCGGAACCAGCCCCTTCGGGCCCTGATCAGGGAGTGTGCACTGAATGCAGCTGTCGGAGGCTGCATTGCTTCGGGCGAGCGCCGATCCGTCCGTGTTTTCCGGGATCGGTTGAGCGTAGGTCAGGCCTCAGGGAACTGGGGTAGGAGTCAGAGTACTCCGAAGGTATACCCGTTCCTGACTCTTACGGCCCGCCCCTTTGCACACAAAGCGCTGTTCAACCCAAGAGAAAAAAATGTCAAACATAAATGGAAACAACGAAGGTTCGGTGGGCGACGAGGCATTTTCCCTCGTAAAGCTGCTCATCAAAAGTGATAGGAGGGTGGCGGCAGGCCTTGAAAAAATGCATAGGCTCATCAAGACCATGATGGAAGCCTTAAAGAAGCAGCCGAACGTCAATAAGACAATTAAGGACGAGCTGCCTGCCTTGGTGGAGCATTTGGAGCAGCTCGAGGGGAGCACGAAAATTGCTCTAAACCCAAAATTTTCATTTTTTAAATTTCAAATTTTAGCAAATTCTTAATTTACCCCCTCAAATTCAGGAATTTGATAAAATTTAACTTTTTCAATATTTTTAATTTTTTAAATTAAACGAATTTGAATGTTAATTTCTCTTAATGTATAAATTTTCCCAAATTAAATTTTTTTTGGCCTAAATTTTTTAAAATTTAAGAAAATTGTACATCAACTCTTCATAATGTATAGATTTTCTCAAATTTAATTTTTTTTTGTCCAAATTTTTTAAAATTTAACAAAATTGTACATTTACTTCTCCTAATGTATAAATTTTCCCAAATTAAATTTTTTTAATCCAAATTTTTTGAAATTTGAGAAAATTGTACATTAACTTCTCCTAATGTATAAATTTTCCCAAATTAAATTTGTTTTGCCTAAATTTTTTTATATGTAAGAAAATTGTACATTAACTTTTCCTAATGTGTGAATTTTCCTAAATTAAATTTTTTGGTCCAAATTTTTTACAATTTTAGAAAATTGTACATTAACTTCTCCTTATGTATAAATTTTCCCAAATTAAATTTTTTTTGGCCCAAATTTTTTAAAATTTAAGAAAATTGTACATCAACTTCTCCTAATGTATAAATTTTCCCAAATTAAATTTTTTTTTTTGGCCTAAATTTTTGAAAATTTAAGAAAATTGTACATTAACTTCTCCTAATGTATAAATTTTCCTAAATTAAATTTTGTGTGGTCCAGATTTGTAAAAATTTAAGAAAATTGTAAACTTCTCCTAATGTATAAATTTTCCCAAATTCAATTTTTTTAATCCTATGACGGAGTCCGTCGGGGAGGGAGTGACGGGCCCAGAGACGGAACGAGAGGAAAATAATGAAATGTCGTCGTCCCGGGAATCGAACCCGGGACCCTTGGCTTGCGAAGCAAGAGCGCTAACCACTGCGCTACGGCCACTTCATACTCTCTCTCGTTCGTGTCGTCTATTCCATATGTGTTGAACATGCTGGACCGTCACAATCCAAATGTTTTAAAATTTAAGAAAATTATACATCAACTTCTCCTACTGTATGAATTTTTCCAAATTAAATTTTTTTTTTGGTCCAAATTTTTTAAAATTTAAGAAAATTATACATTAACTTCTCCTAATGTATAAATTTTCCCAAATTAAATTTTTTTTGGTCCAAATTTGTTTCAAGTTCAAGAAAATTGTACATTAACTTCTCCTAATGTATAAATTTTCCCAAATTAAATTTTTGTTGGTCCAAATTTTTTTTCAATTTAAGAAAATTCTACATCAACTTCTCCTAATGTATTAATTTTCCCAAATTGCATTTTTTTTAGTTCAAATTTTTTAAAATTTAAGAAAATTGTACATTAACTTCTCCTAGTGTATAAATTTTCCCAAATTAAATTTTTTTTGGTCCAAATTTTTTAAAATTCAAGAAAACTGTACATTAACTTCTCTTAATGTATAAATTTTCTCAAATTAAATTTTTTTTCGCCCAAATTTTTGAAAATTCAAGAAAATTGTACATTAAATTCTCCTAAGGTTTAAATTTTCCCAAATTAAATTTTTTTTGATCGAAATTTTTGAAAATTTAAAAAAATTGTATATTAACTTCTCCTAATGTATAAATTTCCCGAAATCAATTTTTTTTTGGTCCAAATTTTTTAAAATTCAAGAAAACTGTACATTAACTTCTTCTAATGTATAAATTTTCCCAAATTGATTTTTTTTTTGCCCAAATTTTTGAAAATTCAAGAAAATTGTACATCAACTTCTCCTAAGGTTTAAATTTTCCCAAATTAAATTTTTTTTTATCAAAATTTTTTAAAATTCAAGAAAATTGTACATTAACTTCTCCTAATGTATAAATTTTCCCAAATTAAGTTTTTTTTGGCCCAAATTTTTGAAAATTTAAGAAAATTGTACACCAACTTCTCCTAATGTATAAATTTTCCCAAATTAAATGTTTTTTGGCCCAAATTTTTGAAAATTTAAGAAAATTGTACATTAACTTCTCCTAATGTATAAATTTTCCCAAATTAATTTTTTTCTGGCCCAAATTCTTTAAAATTGAAGAAAATTGTACATTAACTTCTCCTAATGTATAAATTTTTCCCAAATTAAATTTTGTTTGGCCTAATTTTTTTGAAATTTAAGAAAATTGTACATCAACTTCTCCTAATGTATACATTTTCCCAAATTAAATTTTTTTTGGCCCAAATTTTTTAAAATTCAAAAAAATTGTACATTAACTTCTCCTAATGTATAAATTTTTCCAAATTAAATTTTTTTAATCCAAATATTTTGAAATTTAAGAAAATTGTACATTAACTTCTCCTAATGTATAAATTTTCCCAAATTAAAATTTTTTAATCCAAATTTTTTTAAATTTAAGAAAATTATACATTAACTTCTCCTAATGTATAAATTTTTCCAAATTGAATTTTTTTTTGGTACAAATTTTTTAAAATTTAAGAAAATTGTACATTAACTTTTCCTAATGTATAAATTTTCCCAAATCAAATTTTTTTTGGCCCAAATTTTTTAAAATTTAAGGAAATTGTACATTAACTTCTCCTAAGGTTTGAATTTTCCCAAATTAAACTTTTTTTTATCCAAATTTTTTGAAATTTAAGAAAATTGTACATTAACTTCTCCTAATGTATACATTTTCCCAAATTAAATTTTTTTTGGCCCAAATTTTTCGAAATTTAAGAAAATTGTACATTTACTTCTCCTAATGTATAAATTTTCCCAAATTAAATTTTTTTAATTCGAAGTTTTTTAAATTTAAGAAAATTGTACATTAACTTCTCCTAATGTATAAATTTTCCCAAATTAAATTTTTTGAATCCAAATTTTTTAAAATTCAAGAAAATTGTACATTAACTTCTCCTAATGTATAAATTTTCCCAAATTAAATTTTTTCAATCTAAATTTTTTTAAATTTAAGAAAATTGTACATTAACTTCTCCTAATGTATAAATTTCCCCAAATCAAATTGTTTTTGGTCCAAATTTTTTTTTAATTCAAGAAAATTGTACATTTACTTCTCCTAAGGTATAAATTTTCCCAAATTAAATTTTTGTTAGCCTAAATTTTTTAAAATTTAAGAAAATCGTACATTAACTTCTCCTGATGTATAAATTTTCCCCAAATTAAATTTTTTTTGCCTAAATTTTTTGAAATTTGAGAAACTGTACATTAACTTCTCCTAATGTATACATTTTCCCAAATTTTTTTTGGCCCAAATTTTTTAAAATTTAAGAAAATTGTACAGCAACTTCTCCTGATGTATAAATTTTCCCAAATTAAATTTTGTTTGGTCCTAAGTTTTTATAATAACTTAATTCTATATTATAACTTTAATTTATATTATAACTTAAATCTACCTTATAATTTAAATTGACCTTATAATTTACATCTACGTTATAATTTAAATTTACCTAATAATTTAAATTTACTATCCCCCCCATATATATATATATATATATATATATATATATATATATATATATATATATATATATATATATTGTAACCCGCTCCTATGACTCCCCGTGGCTCAGGGAATAGCCACGAGGTTGAGCGAACTCACAAAAAGGTCCCTTTTTGTTTCGACAATTGACAGTGTAATTGCCAAAAGGGCGCCAGGCCTTTTTGGCTGCCCAAAAAGGCCAAAAGGGCTACTTTTCCTTTATTTCTAACGGTTTCTCCACCGCCGTTCAACCATGAGACCCTAGAGGGGGTGAGGACAGGGAATAACTTCCCCCAGGGGCGACGAAATAAAACACTCTTGCGCGAATCAGGTGAGGTATGAAAATGTTTTATTATAATCTAGCGCTACGAGAAAAAGAACGAGTTTAATACGAGAATTAATAATTGCTGAGCGACTCCGAAATCAAAATACAATCACTGAAGCGCCAGTGAGAACGATATAGGGGGCCCTTGCTCACGGGTGAATCAACGAAATACTCGACTCACAACATGGCGGGGACAATTTCCCGCGCTCTATTGTCGGTACCGCGTTACTCGCAATTTTCCGTCTAAGTGAATTATACACGCTATCGAGATCCGATGCCAAAAAAATCACAATACTGTTCATTGCCAGGAGGCACAATTTTACGTTAACGGTTCCGCGAATTACGTCATTTATTTCGAGGCACACGGGCGACCCGACGGTCCGTGATTTACCCGAAGGGAAACTCGAGATTTTTCCCCGACGCACACGCTACAATTAGAACTACAAAAAAAGATGGCGAGGGCGGTGACGCCTCGCGTGAAAAGTTCTCGTGGGTATCTTTCAATACCATAAAAGCTTCACCCACCTCGACTTTGGACGCTCCCTTCGCTTTTCTTATCCTGATAATAATGGTAAGGCTCTGGAATAACGGGCTAATATACGCCACGTTTTTACTATGATTGCGCTCGATTCGCCGTCCAGCCAACAAGTGCCGGCTCTTCGTACGCCGGCCGGTGCGAAGTCTCGTGCTCGTAAAGAGTGGGGAGAGGACTCTCTCTCGTCATCGACGCCGGATATCGAGTGTAGATTGCGACGTCGCGTCCCTTGTCCTCCAGCTAATAACCGACGGCTCGCTCTGATGGACGCCTCAACGGAGCTAATAGATGGCGACGACGTCCTGAATTTCGATGGAGTATTGCGGTGAGCCTCGTTGAGGTGATCACGCGCGCGCGGATAGGCGCCCATGAAGATGCAGGTGATCTCAAGTTGCTCGCTCGCTCTCTCTCTCTCTCTCTCTCTCTCTCTCTCTCTCTCTCTCTCTCTCTCAGGCTCCAGTTCGGCGTGACCCTCGCGAAATGTATTCAACAAGAAATTATACACGAAACAAAAAACTATTCGGCCCCATCGACTCGCTCGTGTGCGCTCGTCTGCTTTTTATCTTTCACCTTCCTATTTTCCTTATCTGCTACCCCTCCTTTCTCCCCGCCTTGTTGACTGGGTTTTTCCGCGTGGTCACGCTCAGCGAAGGGGAGCTGTTCACAGTGACGTGGCCCGCAAATGCCACGTTACAACTCCCCCCTCCCTGAACGCGCACTCCCGGGCGCGAGGTGGAGAGGCGTTACGTACCGGGGCCTCTTTTCACCCCCCCTTGACTCTAACCTTTCTTCGAGCGGCGAGCGGCGTCGGGCCAGTCGGTGTGACCGTTTCGTAATGGTATTTTATCAAGCAAAAATTAGGCCAATCAAAGATAGTCCAAATCCAGGCAATCAACCTTAGTGCGATCGAATTCAACGCAATCAGAAATCAAAATAGCCGGAATTAGCGCGATGCAAGCCAACATAAGCGAAGCAAAAAAAGGCACAAATATAATACATAGTCGATCAAATCAAAAGTCATATAATGATCAAAGCCAAAGTAACCTGCAGCAACACAAAAATATGATCGAAATCCTCGAAAGGTTTGACAAGTATGGCGCGAATTACCTTTGGGACGACACCCCGTGGACAGTTGACAACGATCATTATCACTCCGTCCCCCTCCCGCCAGCCCCGGATCACTGATTGTACGGAGCTACTCCAGGGTTACGGCGGTACCTGGGATTCAAGGAGGGAGGTTGGGTAATCAATACTCCACGTCGAACCACTTATCCTGCGCTTTTATTCCCCTGATCTCCACAACAACTCCTGCTCCTTCTCCACGAACATGTCAAACAATCGAGGGGGGGGGGGTTCCCAATCCCCTTTCAAAACGGGATTTATAGTCCCCACCACACAAAAGGTCTACGGGGCAAGATTACGAGATGAACTTTCTCAACAAAAAAATAATAAAAAAAACGGCTTCGAGATTAATTTTCTCAACAAAAAAAATACCGGGTGGGAGAATGAAACAACCAAAAAAAAGAAAAAAAGATTTTTACAAACGGGGGGAACGGCGAGGAAAAAGGAAGAAATCAAAACAAAATTCCCGAGCTCTTCGAGTCTGAGCCCTTTCAGCGTCCCTTCTGATTCAGCGGCGCGGGCCCCGGTGTGGTCCATCTGGGCACCTCTCCGTTGTCGTCTGCTGACGCCGGCAGACCCGACAGAAGTACGCCCGTAGGGGCCGCTGGCAGGATTGCCACTTGCGGCCCTCCTTGAAACAATTGGCACACACCTGGCGGTCGCCGTCGAAGACGTGGTGTCCCTTCGCCGTCTGCTTTCCGGGGATCATTGCGCGTTGGTGCCGTCCACCTTCCGGGCGAACCTGGCCTTCCCTCGACCTTCTCGGGCCGGCTCCGCCGCCTTTCCTTGCGGGGTCCCTTCCCCGTGGTGCGGGGGCACCCCCTCTCGCCGGACTTGGCCGAAGGGGCCCCGGCTCGCTCTGCCTCCTCCGCCGCTTCTCGGCGATTTTTCTCTGCGTCGCGGGACCTCCTTGGCCCGAACCTGGTCGTGATCCAGACCTCGAGATCTAGGTTGGGATTAACGTCCGCCTGGCGCCACAACCATCGCCTTTCTGCGTCCTTTGCTTTCCGGGCGGCTTGGTCGGGACGGCTGCTCCCCTCGCCTTCCCTTTCCGTCGACGGATCGCTTAGCTCCACTATCCCCGCCGAGACACTTGATTCGGAGGCCCTTTCGCCCCAGTCTGACTCCCCGGGCCCTATCGTGGTCGCGGTATCATATGCCGCCTCCCTGCTGGTGCCCTCAGCGTTTTTCTTCATCGTTACCTGCAAGAAAGCGTACGGTTGCTGATTACCTCCTTTCTCCTGCCTCTCTTTTAGGTTCGGTACGGTTTGAGGTGCAAAACATGGTGTTTTCCCGCTTGTCTTCCCCCCAAATCCGTTAACTCGACTACCCCAGGTGAAATTACCCTTGTGACGGTGAATGCGCCCGCGTATTTCGGCGCCAGCTTCGCAGCGACGTTTTGGGCCCCGGAGGAGAGGATACGGTTTTTCTTGAGGACTATGTCCCCCTCACAGTATTGTACTTCCCTCCGGCCTCTGTTATAGTACCGGGCCTGTCGGTCCAAGGCCCGGCTGAGGTGCAGGGTGACCAAGTCCCGCAGCTCCCCCAGGCGTTGCATTCTCTCGCCCGACTCCTTCCGGCTGGTGGTAGCGAGGTCGGTCGGCAGCTCCCCAGCCTTGCGTACGAAGCTGGGTGGCCTCGCCTCTCGGCCACTGTTCAAAAACATTGGGCTCAAGTTACCCAGGCTACTATGGGGTGCGGTATTGTACGCGTATTGTAATTCCCGTAAGTTCGCGTCCCACTCCCGATGATCGTTCCCCAAATAGGCTGTAATCATGGTTTTAACCGTCCTATTAACCCGTTCCACGGGGTTGGCTTGCGCATGATACGGCAGCACCGTGGTACGGTAGATCCCAAAGGTGTCCGCGTACCGCGTGAGCGCCTTGTTGACAAATTCTGTCCCATTATCCGTGTGTAACACCTCAGGCGTACCCCAACGATACACGACCTTCTCCTCGAAGACCTGAATGATCGATTTGGCATCGGCCTTCTTCAGTGGCGCCATCTCAATGTATCTCATAAACAAGTCTTTAAAAACGAGAATGTAGGCGTACCCCGCCTTCGACCTTGGCAGTGGCCCCATTATATCGGCGGCGACCACCGCCCACGGCCGGTTGATGAATCGTTTCCCCATCAGCCCCACCGGTCCTACTTGCTCCACTTTATGTCGTTGGCAAGCGTCGCACTTGCCCACGTACCGACGAACCTCGCGATACATACCTGGCCAGTAGTAGTGTACCGCCAGGCGACGGTACGTCCTGTCGATTCCCTGGTGTCCCGCGGTGGGGTCGTCGTGGGACTCCCTTAAAACCCGCTCTTGATCCTCTGGCGGAACCACCCACTTCCATGCATCCAGGTCCTCTACGGCCGCCTCTTTCAGGTGGTTCGGCCGATAGTAATAAAGATGGTCGTTCACCAGTTGCCATCCGTCGTAATGGCGCAGCGCCCTGCGCACGGCCTCTCTTCGATCGTCGTACCATGACTGCTCGAGCGCGTCTTCGACCGCTACCATCTCCGATCTCTCGTTGATAGGTTGGTCCTCGAACATCCTCGACAACGCGTCTGGTACTTTATGTTCGGACCCTTTGCGGTGCATTATCGTGCACTGCCATGCCTGGAGCTTCATGCCCCAACGCGCGAACCTCCCAGCCGAATCCTTCAGGTTTTGGAGCCAGGTCAGACTACTATGGTCCGTGACTACGGTGAATTGGCAGCCCTCGAGGTATTGGCAGAATTTTTGAATGGCCCAGACCACGGCCAAGCACTCTTTTCCCGTCGTCATATACCTCGTTTCCGCGCTCGATAGGGTCCGGCTGGCACACGCGATAATTCGCTCATGGCCTCCTTGTTCTTGGTGGAGCACGGCTCTTAACCCCCGGTCGCTTGCATCCGTATGCAACACGAAGGGCAGTGAAAAATCGGGATACGTGAGGACCGGTGCTGAGGTGAGCGCACGTTTCAACTCTTCAAAAGCCTTCTCTTGGTCCGATCCCCACTCCCAAGTCGCCTTGCTACTTGTGAGGTGGTGTAGGGGGCCCGCTTTCTCCGCGAACTCGGCAATGAACCTCCTATACCACGACGCCATTCCGAGGAAACGACGCAACTGTTTGACGCTTCTCGGTCTGGGATATTCGAAGATGGGTCGGATCTTCTCTGGATCCATTTGCAACCCATTGTGGTTGACCAAGAACCCCAAATATCGAACCTCTGCACGACAGAATTTGCATTCCTCGGGGTTGATGACTAACCCCGCGTCTCGTACTATTCCCAGAATTTTCCGGAGCCACTTCATGTGCTCTCCGAATGTCTCGGTGACGACGATAATGTCGTACAAGTACGCGAACGCGTGGGGCTCCAATTCTGGCCCGATGAGCGAGTCTAGGAGCCGCTGGAACGTGGCGGGGGCATTGCTCAGGCCATACGGCATCCTCGGAAACTGTAGCAAGCCCCTTCACGGGACGGTGAACGCTGTAATCTCCCGACTCGTGGGGTCCAATGGAATCTGGTAGTATGCCTGGCTCAGGTCTAGCGTGGAGATGTACCGTGCAGCTCTTAATTGGTCTAAAATCTCGTCCATGTATGGCAGGGGGGACCTTCCTGAAATCGAAGCAGAACCGGTAGGTCCCGTTAGGTTTTCGCACCATTACTACCGGGGTTGACCAGGATCTTCTCGATCGTTCGATCACCCCGTCGACCAACATGCGATCGACCTCTGCTCGCATGGCCTCTTTGACGATTGGTGTGGTCGGATAAAGCCTCTGTTTAATTGGCGGGTGTCCCTGCACATCAATCTTATGCACAGCGAGCTCCGTCATCTCAAATTTTGCGGGGGTAGCTTCGACTAACTCCTCCAGGAACTTGCCCAACTCAAGCTGCTCTCCTGGATCCAACTCCGCTATTCCCAGGAGGTTATCCATCATCACTTCCAGTTGGCCGAGTTCATAGAACGGGTGGGTCGCTCTGCCGACCAACCACTCGCGGGAATCCCCGTCCATCTTGAACCCGAACCTTTTTATAAAATCCATTCCGAGTACACAGTTTTGGAAAAGTTTCTCGAATACTCGTACGGCCATGACTCGTGCAACGCGGTCCACGGTTATTTCGAGGGGTGTCTCTCCCGAGATTTGTTCTACTTCCCCGTTTCCCACTGTGACTCGTACTCTTGGGGTGGGACCCAGCTCTTTCCCGAGTCGACGAACGATGCCCACCCCATTGTGGTCTAGATACGTCTGATTGGATCCACAGTCTACCAAGGCTCGTATTTCGCGGCCTCCGACCCGCACGGGGATGAATACCCTGTCATCTCCCGTGCCTCCGTCAGGTCTATTGCACGTGATCCGATCGACTTCGGTCACCGTGCCTAATTCCATGAGGAGGAGCTCTTTGATTTTGTCCTCCTTCTCCTGGGTGGCCATTACCTTTGGTGGTTTTCGTCGCTCGGCGCCCGTTGATGTACCAATCCAAACATCAACGACGCCTCCAGGCGAGGTTTTGTCCGAGTACTCCGCTATGGGGCTTGCCGACGTCTCGACAAGTCCCTTCGACGAGGGGTTCGCGGTCTCGGTGGCTGGGGTGTCCGTTGTTAGTCCCGCAGCCCCCTCACTTGGGCGTTTATCCACCGTCAGGTCCGCAGTTTCTTTCGCCTGCGAGTCCTGGCTCCATTTTTTTTGTCAAAGGGCGCTATCGCCGCGCCTTTGTTTCCATCCTCCCTCTTCCCTGAAGAGGCCCCCTCCGCGGTCGACGATACCCGGCCCCCATCCGAAGGGTCGGTTTCCCGCGTGGTCTCTCTTTGGTGTACGAGGGCTTCCACTACCATCGTGCGTTTGTCCAATTTCATGCCTGTTTCGTCGTCTGTATCCGATGGCGGGAGTGTGCTCTTTGCCTTTTCCTCCTGCGTTGCCCGATAGCTTATTGCTCGGGGGCTCCGCCGGCCTTCGCCGGGGAGCCCCGTTGCCGGTTTCCCTGGCAATCGGGGCAAGTTGCGATAGTGTAGCCCGGGCGGTTGCATTTGAAACATTTTATTTCCTTGGGCGCTGTGCAAGCTATGGCCCCGTGTCCCAACTGCCCGCAGTTCCAACACTCCATTTCTGGCCGGTTTGTTAGCGCCTGTTTCCGGGCCTCCCGTTTATTAGTGCCAGCCAGCTTCTCGGTGGCGTTGGACGGCTGTTTCTTTTCTTCCACTGCCGCGAGGTTTTCCTTTTTGGAACCCTTCCCCTTCGATTTGGCTTTGGGCTCTTTCTTCGGGTGTTCTTGGGCCTCCTCCGCGCTACTATCGTGGTCCGCCATCTCGCAGGTCTCATTCTTTTTCCTCGGGAATAAGTCTCTGAAGGGTCGAGGGCCTTCCTGCGTATCCTTGGTCTCTCCCCGATTCCACTTTCCCTCGATCTTCCTCAGTCTAATGGCGATTGAGCTATATGAGGAGAAATCCTCTCTGTCCATCCAAAGGAAATAGTCCTTCCGAAGACCTTCGAAAGCCCGATCCAGCTGTCGCTTATCCGATCTCGGCCTCGGGAGCTGATCGTATAGCTCCCGTAATGCGATTGGTTATTGCACGCCGTCCTCCTCGGCCCTTTGCCTTCTATCGCGTATCCTTTCTTCCAGGTGGCGTTGGCTCGAGTCCTCCACGAACCACGCCCGAAAATGCCTCCGAAACCCTGACCACGTACTCCACAAGTTTTTGTTCTGTCGGTACCAGCTCAAGGCTGTACCCTTCAGGACTTCTGGGAGAAGGGTTAATCGGTCCTCCCTGGAGATGTTTCTCGCCGTGCATTTGTCCTTGAAATTGACGAGGAAATCCTCCGTTCCCTCTCTCTTCGACCCGCTGAAAGATACGCCCCATTTCCGGGCGTGTTCCACACTCGGCAGCGTTCTTTCGCGATGCCCGTGTCGATTTCTTTGGGTTCTTGCCGGCGCCGGTGATTCGTCGCTTCTTCGTCTCCGTCGCGCCGTCGGGCTTTGCCCTCCCGAGTCACTCGAGTCTGTCCTCCGCCGGTAGTCGGCTCTTCTCACATTCCGGTTTCTTTCTATTCCGGGGTTTCGCCTCCTCGTCTGAGGTGAATCTCTGTCTGAGGACATTGAAGAATCTAGCCGCGACCGTTCGTGCTCTCTCGCCCCCCTTCTTCGCTGGTCTTGCGATTGTGCGATGGCCCATATGTCTCGTTGCGAGGCCCCCCGACGCTTGTCTCTTGGACGCGAGACCTGTTCATTTGAGTCGGATTCTGACGACGTCTCGGCCGTCCGGTCGGTGCTTGGCCTCCTGGGTACCCCGTACCCCCTCGCTAGCACCTCTGAGTTTCGTCGGCCGTAGCCCTCTCGGGCTCGTAGCGCCTCGTTGTCGCCCGCTCTCGGTGCGGCCAACTGGGCTCTGACTAGTTCTAGCGCTTTTTCCAGGCTCTTCAGCCCTTGCTGGGATAGTTGGGCCCCTGTCGGGTCTCCTTCCAAATCTTGCTCAGGGTAGACCACGGCTCCCCTCTTTGCTAATTCTTTTAGCAGCTGTCGGAAGGTCGTATTATCTTCGGGGACGCCTTCTCTTTGTCCGAAGGCGACCCTGCTCCTGGGTGGTCCTTGTGGCTCTCCTTGCCCGCATACTGGTCGCCTGGGAGCAGTGGGTGGTCCCCCCCTGAACGACATTTGGTTCTGAGCCCCCCTTGGGGGTGGTACGCTCCTCCAAAATCCCGCTCCCACGGGATTCATCAGTTCCATGGGTACTGCGTTAAAGAACGCTTGAACGTCTCTGTCAATCGGCGTGGGGCCCCCTAGGCCCACCCGCGAGCTCTCCGCCCCCGGTGCGGGTATCGCCTCTCTATCGGCGCAGATCTGTTGCCAATTGGCGCCGATTCTCTCAATGATCTCTTGTCGCGTCCCGTTAACGTTTATTCCCGCCGCTGCCAATAAGTGTCGGAGAGCCTCGGTGGTGTAGTGCTCCCACCCCCCTTCATCGGCTGCTCCCCTTTGCATTTTGGAGTCGCTTGGGATGTGAGATCAGGGGCGACAAATTAACGAGACCAGTTAAGGGTTTCACGTTAGGAAACCCCTTTACGAGCGGATAAATTAATGCACAGGTTGAATTATAGCAGTCAATAATCAATTACATTCCTTAATAAACAAATTAATCAACAAATAAGTAACCCCTCCGAACAGATCAGGGTACATTGGATCACACAGTACATTAATCAGGTTACCAAGTATACAATCCGCAAATTCTAAACGATAGTTGGTGATCAATCCCACCAACCGCCAACACAAAAGAAACAAATGTATCGGGTTACCCCCCCAGCGGGGAGGTCTAGGTGTGTGTGTGGACTCCTCACTTGCCACGCTCCTATCGGGGGGTCTTTCTTGCCCCTCGCCAAAGGTTGCGATAATTCACGTGGCTTATCGTATCAACGTCGATTGTTGGATCCTAACCAATCCAACCGAAAAGGCTACTGGTTCGCATATCGACAAAATCAAAACCACGAATAAAAACAAATTTTTACGTTTCGGAGTATTTTCCGAAACAGAGAAGGGTTCCTAATTGTCACGTGATTTTGCTAAATACCCAATAAATACTACGTACTTGATTCGTAATACCGGGAAAAAATTTTTTTGGTTCACTGACCAAATCTGTTTCGTCTTTCTTAATTCCCCCTTCAAAAAAGGAGAAGAAAAGAAAAAAAACGAAATCTATTGTGATCTAATTTTAGCCTAACTAATTTTAATAATAGTTAATTTTACCGATACTTTTAACGATACTAATTTTTTTGCTTCCGAAGATGAAGAGAAAGAAAAAAAAATTGAATATGTTCGAAAGTTTACGTAATGTAACGGAGAGCGATCAAAACGAACTCACGAAGTCCCCAAGTCCAGAATCCTAATTCATTTTCCTCAAAAACTCACACCCCAAAAAATTGTATTAACCTCAAATTTAGAAATGTAAAAAAGAGATTTCAAAAAAAATGATTTCACTTACTTAATTTCCGACTTTCAAAAACTTTTGTTAACCGATCAGTAAATATAAGCTCGAAGGATAATTTTCTACCTGAAAATCAAAAATCCAAAAAAAAACGAGAGGAGAAAAAAATTTTTTGTTGATTGTCCAAATAGACAAAAAAAAACCCAAAAAAAAGAGTGGCTGTTTCTTTTGCCGGGTGCTGTAGCTGCCACGGCGCCCTATCGGTTGCTTCAGTCTTACCACCCTCTCCCCAAACTGTCGATCGGGATCTTCTCTTTCTCCCCTGAAGTCTTCTGTCAAATTTCTTTAAATTTTTGAATACGTAATTTTTGTGTTCAATTTACGCTCATTCTTTCCATTCTCAATTTGAATTGAATTCCAATATTCAATATCAATTTTCACTTTCAATTTTTGATTTCAATTTTCAACTTCAATTTTCAATTTCAATTTTTAATTTCAATTTTCAATTTCAATTTTCAATTTCAATTTTCAATTTCAATTTTCAATTTCAATTTTCAATTTCAATTTTCAATTTCAATTTTCAATTTCAATTTTCAATTTCAATTTTCAATTTCAATTTTCAATTTCAATTTTCAATTTCAATTTTCAATTTCAATTTTCAATTTCAATTTTCAATTTCAATTTTCAATTTCAATTTTCAATTTCAATTTTCAATTTCAATTTTCAATTTCAATTTTCAATTTCAATTTTCAATTTCAATTTTCAATTTCAATTTTCAATTTCAATTTTCAATTTCAATTTTCAATTTCAATTTTCAATTTCAATTTTCAATTTCAATTTTCAATTTCAATTTTCAATTTCAATTTTCAATTTCAATTTTCAATTTCAATTTTCAATTTCAATTTTCAATTTCAATTTTCAATTTCAATTTTCAATTTCAATTTTCAATTTCAATTTTCAATTTCAATTTTCAATTTCAATTTTCAATTTCAATTTTCAATTTCAATTTTCAATTTCAATTTTCAATTTCAATTTTCAATTTCAATTTTCAATTTCAATTTTCAATTTCAATTTTCAATTTCAATTTTCAATTTCAATTTTCAATTTCAATTTTCAATTTCAATTTTCAATTTCAATTTTCAATTTCAATTTTCAATTTCAATTTTCAATTTCAATTTTCAATTTCAATTTTCAATTTCAATTTTCAATTTCAATTTTCAATTTCAATTTTCAATTTCAATTTTCAATTTCAATTTTCAATTTCAATTTTCAATTTCAATTTTCAATTTCAATTTTCAATTTCAATTTTCAATTTCAATTTTCAATTTCAATTTTCAATTTCAATTTTCAATTTCAATTTTCAATTTCAATTTTCAATTTCAATTTTCAATTTCAATTTTCAATTTCAATTTTCAATTTCAATTTTCAATTTCAATTTTCAATTTCAATTTTCAATTTCAATTTTCAATTTCAATTTTCAATTTCAATTTTCAATTTCAATTTTCAATTCCAATTTTCAATTTTCAATTTCATTAATGTTCTCTCAATTAATTATTTTCTACCATTTCATTGTTACTGCGATTTTGATTTAGCTCCGTGAAATTTTAATTTTCAAATTTTCTGTGATTATTTCGTTGCCTATATAAATTATTTCAAGTTCTCAAATCGTGATTCGATTGCCCGAGACTCCCTGTATGTTGTCCTTTGCGCCTATTTATTCCGGCCGCGCTCTCTCTCTCGCTCTCGCGCGTCGGGCTGCATCGATCGTTGTCCCTGGAGCATGAGGCCACACACAATGGGAGAGAGAGATGAAAAAAAATCTCTCCGATTGTCGGAATTTCTCGCCTCGATAGGTCTCTATCTGAGACTGTCGAGAAATTCCGCGACGAATTTTCGAACAAACTTTTTTTTTTTTTTCAGGGCACAATTTTCACACAAAAATGTTCAAACGAAAAAGATCACATAATCAGTTTGCATGCACCTTTCAACGATTTCGACTTTTATTCCAGCATGAATCCTGCGCGGCGGTTTTACGTTAATTCACGTCCGAATACCAAAAAAATTTTCGTCACTCCTGTCCCTCGGGGATGTATTCCATTTGCCCGAAAAAAAAATTCACTAATTTTTCACACGTCGGGCGCCAAATTGTAACCCGCTCCTATGACTCCCCGTGGCTCAGGAAATAGCCACGAGGTTGAGCGAACTCACAAAAAGGTCCCTTTTTGTTTCGACAATTGACAGTGTAATTGCCAAGAGGGCGCCAGGCCTTTTTGTCTGCCCGAAAAGGCTAAAAGGGCTACTTTTCCTTTATTTCTAACGGTTTCTCCACGGCCGTTCGACCATGAGACCCTGGAGGGGGTGAGGACAGGGAATAACTTTCCCCAGGAGCGACGAAATAAAACAGTCTTGCGCGAATCAGGTGAGGTATGAAAATGTTTTATTATAATCTAGCGCTACGAGAAAAAGAACGAGTTTAATACGAGAATTAATAATTCCTAAGCGACCCCGAAAACAAAATACAATCACTAAAGCGCCAGTGAGAACGATATAGGGGGCCCTTGCTCACGGGTGAATCAACGAAATACTCGACTCACAACATGGCGGGGACAATTTCCCGCGCCCTATTGTCGGTACCGCGTCACTCGCAATTTTCCGTTCAAATGAATTATACACGCTATCGAGATCCGACGCCAAAAAATCACAATACTGTTCATTGCCAGGAGGCACAATTTTACGTTAATGGTTCCGCGAATTACGTCATTTATTTCGAGGCACACGGGCGACCGGACGGTCCACGATTTACCCGAAGGGAAACTCGAGATTTTTCCCCGACGCACACGCGACAATTAGCACTACAAAAAAAAGATGGCGATGGCGGTGACGCCTTGCGTGAAAAGTTCTCGTGGGTATCTTTCAATACCGAAAAAGCTTCACCCACCTCGACTTTGGACGCTCCCTTCGCTTCCTCTTATCCCGATAATAATAGTAAGGCTCTGGAATAACGGGCTAATATACGCAACGTTTTTACTATGATTGCGCTCGATTCGCCGTCCAGCCAACAAGTGCCGGCTCTTCATACGCCGGCCGGTGCGAAGCCTCGTGCCCGTAAAGAGTGGGGAGAGGACTCTCTCTCGTCATCGACGCCGGATATCGAGTGAAGATCGCGACGTTGCGTCCCTTGTCCTCCGGCTAATTACCGACGGCTCGCTCTGATGGACGCCCCAACGGAGCTAATAGATGGCGACGTCGTCCTGAATTTCGATGGAGTATTGCGGTGAGCCTCGTTGAGGTGATCACGCGCGCGCGGATAGGCGCCCATGAAGATGCGGGTGATCTCGAGTTGCTCGCTTTCTCTCTCTCTCCCTCTCTCTCATGCTCCGGTTCGGCGTGACCCTCGCAAAATGTATTCAACAAGAAATTAGACACGAAACAAAAAATTATTCGGTTCCATCGACTCGCCCGTGTGCGTTCGTCTGCTTTTTATCTTTTACCTTCCTATTTTCCTTATCTGCTACCTCTCCTTTCTCCCCGCCTTGTTAGCTGGGTTTTTCCGCGTGGCCACGCTCAGCGAAGCGGAGCTGTTCATAGTGACGTGGCCCGCAAATGCCACGTTACAATATATATATATATATATATATATATATATATATATATATATATATATATATATATATATATATATAGATATATGGGGGGGATGGTAAATTTAAATTATAAGGTAGATTCTAGTTATAATATAAATAATAATATAATATAAATAATATAATATAATAAATAATAATATAAAATAAATAATTATAATATTATAATATAGAAATAAGTAGTATTGGTACCCGTCTGGCGCCCCCCACTCCTATCCCCACTCCTTCCCCCACCATGCGGCTTCCCCCACCACTCCACTTTTCCCCCACCACATCCAGGTGGCCGAGGAAAAAGCGATGCGGTGAGGATGATGGCGGGGGAGGATGAGGACAAGGGGGTGCCACACGAGTACCAATTTTGTGGTGATAATGATAATAATCTGATAATAATAATAATAATAGTGAAAATTGGGAACTACTTACATCTGGAAGCCCATGTCATATTCCTTGAAGTTGACGCAGCAACGACACACACGCGCGCGCGCGCGCCCGTTCTCATAATCATAATAATAATAATAATTATTATTATTATTATTATTAAGAATAACTCATGGTTGTTGGATTTACTACTGACAATTCAGCAAATCTTATCTCGATGGTAACACATACACACACACACACACAGACAGACACCTATTTCCTTCACTAGTCACGCTGAATGGTCAAGGACCATTTATTGCTGACACTGCGAACTTTTTATATTACACGGAATTTGGATGAGTGGAGCTGTGCATTACCGATTTACGCTGCCACAAATCGGTGACTACAAAATAAGAGTATTTTTAAATGTTTAGTTATTATCGAATAATATAATACAACCTTTTTTAAATTTCGATAAATTTTTTATCGACGCATACAACATCCATTGCGTACGTGTTCGAAAATCTTAGGTTATTGAATCTACCGCTTCCGAACGAGCACTCTTCTTCACTTTCCGAAGTTTCTACCTTTTCCCGATAAACGAAACTTTTGCGTTGCGTCAATTGATCGATTTTTGCACAAAAATTCGTTGAGCACATTTCGAAATTTTGAAACAAAATTTTGTTCCCCAATTTTGATGTGTTTAGAGAAAATTCAACTTCACTTCCGAAATTCATCGTTATTCACCTCCACAAGTTTTAAAATGCAACGATGTTATCGAAACTTCTGAATTTTTCATTATTTTTTACCGTACGATATATTGTTTGAAATTATAAAAAATTATAACTTTGAAAAATACATAATTTTTCACTGAAAACGCGCGCAGCGGAGCAATCCGCGAACTTCGGTGTCCGGATAAGGACTGCAGCTGTTGTGCAAAGTTGAGACCTCTTAACAATACCGAAAAAGACAATGATGGTACGTCGGTATGAAACTTTGTCAGCATTTTTACCCCGGTGGATATCCGATTGCAACTTTTAGCAAAAATGCTATTCTCTCTGCAGCGGCTCACCAGCATTCTAAGCTTCAAGCGCGACACTCCATCTATTCCAGAAAATAAGACAGAGCTCATTCTTCATATGTGTAACGTTGCGAAATTTTTTTTTGCGAAAGATTTAACGTGTCCAGATACACACACACACACACACACACACACGTGTTGTGTGTGTGCACAGACCCACACACTCACAGATACACAACAAAGACACACGAACACAAACATACACACAGAAAAGCACGTTCAAACACAAAGGCTGTAGGAACGCAAAAGAACTGCTTATCTCAGCATCATATTCGATATCATTACTCTATGTGATTGCATAGTTTCAATAATCACCTTTGATCGCGAAAAAATATGACTACGTTTATAACGTACTCGAAAACAATTGCTAACAATCGTTCATTTCCATTCACCGCTTCAGATTATTTTTATCGTCAATGTTATCATCAACCTCACAATATATTTACAGCATTATTTACGGAAGTACAAACCAACCTAATGATTTAAACGTTTCGTAGAGATAATTTCAAAAATTGGATTTTTATATGAGTGATATATCAATATATGTGTCATTCCCTACCATTTCGACCTGGGTCTGACCCTTGACCTCTCGGATTTGGCTCGCGATTTTTTATATGATTGTTCTCACTTTGAAAGGTACCCAGTTTTTTTCTAGATTTTTCAGATTTAATTTGAATCTTCTATATTTCATTAAACGATTTTATTGATCGACACAATTTAAACATTTGAAAAAATTCTGAAAAATCGTGTGTCAGATATCAAAATTTTTGAGCTTAGAGCCGGAGTGGGGAGATTTTTCCTTCTTACTATTTTTAAGCTTTTTCGGAAAAAAACGTTCAAAAAAAAATAGAAGCGGAAGTTATTTTACTATGAATGGTTGCTGAAACATTTTCATATGTAATATCGGATTTTTGAAAAAAAATTCAGATTTTTCGCAAGAGATTTTTTCTTCTTGATTTTGCTAATATAAATGATTCCAAAAAACTGAAATTTTTTTTGAAAAATCCCATATTATATATGAAAATGTTCCAGCAACCATCCATAGTAAAATCACTCACGCTTCTAATTTTTTTAAATTATTGTAAAAAAAATCGTTTAAAAAATTGTAGAATATTCAAATTGAATCTGAAAAACCTCCAAAAATAACTGGGTGCCTTTCAAAGTGAGAACAATCATATAAAAAATCGCGAGCCAAATTCGAGAGGTCAAGGGTCAGGCTCAGGTCGAAATGGTATGGAATGACACATATATATATTCTATGGACGCCATAAAAATTACAAAAACGTTTATTTTCGGGAAAATTTATAATTTTTTCTCACCAAAGGCCTAAGAATATTAATGTAATTTTTTTTTTCATCATCTGTCAATGACACAAATTTCTTGAAAAATCATCACGACGAAATCAGATATTCCAAAACTATGACAGTTAAATTTGTTTCGAATAATTGAATATTCCTCTGAACGAGGGACCATGGAAATGAGGGTTACTTATTTTTTCTCATCTTCTGCGAATAACGTAGAAGTTATATATTATTTGGAAGGGCCCTCGTACAGAAAAACATTAAATCATTCAGAAAAATCTTAATTGTCTTATCTTTGGAACATCTGATTTCTTCATGATAAATTTTCACGAAAATTCTATGTCATCGATACGCTCGGAGAAAAATCGATTATATTAATATTTTCGGGCCTATGGTCAGAAATAAATATTAAAACTTCCCGAAAATGTAAATTGTCATGATTTTGAGGGGGTTAACCTGCTGGCAATAACTAAATAGTTAGCCAGTCACACGTGCATATATTTTTTCAAGGACAATAAATACAATGGCGGCAATAAATCAAAAGAAATGCTTGCCTCAGCATTTATCATATTACTGTCTCGAGACTATCGCAAAAATCATTCAAAGTTTGCTATTTTCTTTGCTTCTTGTTTGCTATTATCTTTGCTTCTTGAAAATTTATATTCCGCTCTGCATCGAAAAAAATTTTATTCGGTAATAAGAGCGTATCTTCGTGGTTATGGCTGGGATCGATTT
Organism: Alloplasta piceator; assembly: GCA_946863875.1. Classification (NCBI taxonomy): domain Eukaryota; kingdom Metazoa; phylum Arthropoda; class Insecta; order Hymenoptera; family Ichneumonidae; genus Alloplasta; species Alloplasta piceator. Next base: position 22,947,354 of record OX333077.1, on the reverse strand, counting down.
TGAATCCTGGGATTATAATACCCCCAATATGTCCTTTTTCCATTGATATTCCTAATTCCTGGCGAACGATCCATATTTTCGAAGGAGGGGTGAATTTTCAAAAATCTGGGAAAACCCCTGTATCTTCCACTATTTAAACGGGATCGATTTTGAATCCTGGGATTATAACATCTCCAGAACCTCCTCTCTCCATTGGAAATATCAATTCGAATTCTAGAATTTTTTTATGTAATTGTTTTTGCATTTTTTTGGCAAAAAAGTGTTTGCGGCGCGCTGGCGCCCGCGCCTGCCCCCACTTTCCCCTCGCTATCATGCTCTACATCGCGATAACATTCCTTGACCATCTTTTGTGGTCTGAGGAAAATTATCGTCGAGAGAGAAGCCGTAGTCATACACTGATGCTCGTTCTCTATCTCTCTCTCGCACACGCTCTTTCTCACTCGCTCACCTCTATATCTTTTCTTAATGCATGCACGGCGATAATGAATTCGTGGTCGGCCATCATGGAAGTGATAAAAGTTATCGCTCTATACCCTCTTATATATCATAGGTTGTACCAATCATCACCGTGAATTAGTCAGCGGCCATTATGAAACTGATAGCCTTTATCGTATGTAGTTTTTTAAATGCTTGGATCGCAGCCATCATGGAATGATTTTTATTTGCCACGCCTTATAAATGCGCGAATACATGAATATTGATATTCATGAATGAAAATATAGTACAATTATGAAATTTATGGTAATTATTAAGTTTTTATAGCCTGAGCATTTGCGACGAATATTAATTACGACAAAAATGAAACGGTTTATTCGGCTTCATGAAGATTTATCGCTAATATTCTTATAAAAACAATAATTTTTCCCCGAGTTCAATTCAGTGTGTCATAATTTAATTTTATTCATACTGATGCTTCAGGTTATATTTTGATACCTTAGAAACTGCAGCGAAATGAGCTCATACTTTTATGCTATAGATACTTTGCTTACGATTATATTTCAGCATTGAAGAATAGCCCAACCAATACGTACTTTTTTCTTTACAATAAGAAAGGACACGTATATAAATTAAAATTTCTCCTCTGATATTCCTGACATATTAAATGTAGGAGACTCAATCAAAACTCGAAACAAGTTTTCAAAATTTTCAGGACAGTTTTTCGAAATTTCCAAAATTTTCAAAAAATTTTGGATTTTTGAAAATCTGAAAGCGTGAGTCACTCGGGCCTCGCGAGGACCTGCCCCTTTCAATAACTTCCAAAATTTCATCCGTTTTCGCATATCTCCAACCGTTCTCGAGATATCGCCATTTTTTTTGTATTACCCAAACCGAAAAAAGCGAAACAAGATATAAATTACTGAACAAGCTTTTATTAGTTGAAAATAATTTTATTTCGATTGGAAATAAGTTTTCGAATAAAAGCGTGTTACATTTTAAACGCTTCGAAATATCGAAGTGGAATTTGACACGCTTGTCGAGCACAAATTGCTCTTCAGTGTTCAGATTTTATCGAGATCGAAGGATTAAATTTTATGATTGCTTGAAAATTTTTTACACAAAAGCGGCTTTACAAACAAAAATGTTTTGCAACACAAATGTTACGCATAATTTTTTACAAAAAAAAAGCGAAACAAGATATAAATTACTAAACAAGCTTTTAGTAATTTTAATGAAAGATAACTAAAAAATTAAAAATAATTTTATCCCGATTGAAAATAAGTTTTCATATAAAAGTGTGTTACATTTTAAATGCTTCGCGACATCAAAGCGGAAGTTGACACGCTTGTCGAGCACAGATTGCTCTTCATTATGAAAAAAAAAATTGTTTCATCTTTAACGAGTGTTCAGATTTTATCGAGATCGAAAGATTGAACTTTATGACTGCTTGAAAATTGTTTTGCAACAAAAAATGTTTCGCATAATTTTTTGCAAAAAAAAAAAAATGTTTCACAAAATTTGTTGCAAAAAATTGTTTTGCAAAATGTTGTTCACAAAATAGTTTTAAGATTTGCGACATTTCGCTACGAAAATTTTGCGCAACAGTCTTTTTCCAAAAATTTTGTAAAAAAATTTCTTTGCATAAATTTTGCAGAAAAAAGTTGCAAGGGATTACTGTGCATAGTGTATAGCTACGTATACCTCTATTTAAGGTAGTAGTCGCGCCAGCGTAGTCGATCGTGGCAACGTCGCGCCATGCTCGCTTATTCGCTCCGTGCATCGGGGCATTAAAGTGGGGGTGAGCGCTGTGAATCCAAGCTGGCCGTTCAAAATCCCACCAACCGCTGTGCTCTACAACGTTGCACGATCGTCAGGGCGCTTCGCACGAAATCTCGCGCGCGTTCAATTTCACAGCAAATTTTACGCCTGAAAAGCCCAAATCTTTCGAATGAAACGACCGATTTTACTCACTTTGTGCTCGAAATGTTCACAAAAACCCATTCTATCATCTAGCCAATTTTTATAAAAATCCATCGTGCCGTTTGGTTGATCAAGCGTAGAATTCAGATCCTCCATAAGACTGCGTGTATAACAGCACAACTTTAACAATAAATATTTCAGTTTCAAGACGATGAACCTTTCGGAAATTTTGCACAGAGTTTTATGTGATATTAATAGAGCTCTACATAAATTTTAAAGAAAATCTGTCGCAAAGTGTTTGGCGCGACTACTACCTTAATTCTCTCTCTCCTGCCAATGAGCGGTGGGCACGAAGATCCGCACGAAGAGGAAACCAAGGAGTATATGAGGCATTCCTTACGAACAGACCAATTCGCGACAGCTTGTCAAGTACGCTCATTTTAAGTGAGAGAAAAACGATGCGAGCACTTCAAAATTCTGTTACAGACTAACTCACTCCGATCGTTTCACGGCTTTATATTCGTACGGAAAGGAGTGATGGTAGGGAAAGGGGAAAAATAAAAAATTTACATCAAATTTCTTATTTATTACAAGCAACAATCAACGCGTGATGTATATGATTGTATACATTGTAAGAAGACGCCGAATCTACCTCCTTTTATATTTTTTATTTTTACGTCTAGAATTTTTAATTACTTATAATAGCTTGCGGCCATTTTATCGGAGTAGAACACTAGAGGATTGCAGTCACTCAAGTCTAGGGTTTATAATGTGAGTGACTGCAGTCACTCAAGTCTAGGGTTTATAATTTGAGTGACTGCAATCCTCTAGTGTTCTACTCCGATAAAATGGCCGCAAGCTATTATAAGTAATTAAAAATTCTAGACGTAAAAATAAAAAATATAAAAGGAGGTAGATTCGGCGTCCTCTTACAATGTATACAATCATATACATCACGCGTTGATTGTTGCTTGTAATAAATAAGAAATTTGATGTAAATTTTTTATTTTTCCCCTTTCCCTACCATCACTCCTTTCCGTACGAATATAAAGCCGTGAAACGATCGGAGTGAGTTAGTCTGTAACAGAATTTTGAAGTGCTCGCATCGTTTCTCTCTCACTTAAAATGAGCGTACTGGACAAGCTGTCGCGAATTGGTCTGTTCGTAAGGAATGCCTCATATACTCCTTGGTTTCCTCTTCGTGCGGATCTTCGTGCCCACCGCTCATTGGCAGGAGAGAGAGAATTAAGGTAGTAGTCGCGCCAAACACTTTGCGACAGATTTTCTTTAAAATTTATGTAGAGCTCTATTAATATCACATAAGACTCTGTGCAAAATTTCCGAAAGGTTCATCGTCTTGAAACTGAAATATTTATTGTTAAAGTTGTGCTGTTATACACGCAGTCTTATGGAGGATCTGAATTCTACGCTTGATCAACCAAACGGCACGATGGATTTTTATAAAAATTGGCTAGATGATAGAATGGGTTTTTGTGAACATTTCGAGCACAAAGTGAGTAAAATCGGTCGTTTCATTCGAAAGATTTGGGCTTTTCAGGCGTAAAATTTGCTGTGAAATTGAACGCGCGCGAGATTTCGTGCGAAGCGCCCTGACGATCGTGCAACGTTGTAGAGCACAGCGGTTGGTGGGATTTTGAACGGCCAGCTTGGATTCACAGCGCTCACCCCCACTTTAATGCCCCGATGCACGGAGCGAATAAGCGAGCATGGCGCGACGTTGCCACGATCGACTACGCTGGCGCGACTACTACCTTAAATAGAGGTATACGTAGCTATACACTATGCACAGTAATCCCTTGCAACATTTTTCTGCAAAATTTATGCAAAGAAATTTTTTTACAAAATTTTTGGAAAAAGACTGTTGCGCAAAATTTTCGTAGCGAAATGTCGCAAATCTTAAAACTATTTTGTGAACAACATTTTGCAAAACAATTTTTTGCAACAAATTTTGTGAAACATTTTTTTTTTTTTGCAAAAAATTATGCGAAACATTTTTTGTTGCAAAACAATTTTCAAGCAGTCATAAAGTTCAATCTTTCGATCTCGATAAAATCTGAACACTCGTTAAAGATGAAACAATTTTTTTTTTCATAATGAAGAGCAATCTGTGCTCGACAAGCGTGTCAACTTCCGCTTTGATGTCGCGAAGCATTTAAAATGTAACACACTTTTATATGAAAACTTATTTCCAATCGGGATAAAATTATTTTTAACTTTTTAGGTATCTTTCATTAAAATTACTAAAAGCTTGTTTAGTAATTTATATCTTGTTTCGCTTTTTTTTTGTAAAAAATCATGCGTAACATTTGTGTTGCAAAACATTTTTGTTTGTAAAGCCGCTTTTGTGTAAAAAATTTTCAAGCAATCATAAAATTTAATCCTTCGATCTCGATAAAATCTGAACACTGAAGAGCAATTTGTGCTCGACAAGCGTGTCAAATTCCACTTCGATATTTCGAAGCGTTTAAAATGTAACACGCTTTTATTCGAAAACTTATTTCCAATCGAAATAAAATTATTTTCAACTAATAAAAGCTTGTTCAGTAATTTATATCTTGTTTCGCTTTTTTCGGTTTGGGTAATACAAAAAAAATGGCGATATCTCGAGAACGGTTGGAGATATGCGAAAACGGATGAAATTTTGGAAGTTATTGAAAGGGGCAGGTCCTCGCGAGGCCCGAGTGACTCACGCTTTCAGATTTTCAAAAATCCAAAATTTTTTGAAAATTTTGAAAATTTCGAAAAACTGTCCTGAAAATTTTGAAAACTTGTTTCGAGTTTTGATTGAGTCTCCTACATTTAATATGTCAGGAATATCAGAGGAGAAATTTTAATTTATATACGTGTCCTTTCTTATTGTAAAGAAAAAAGTACGTATTGGTTGGGCTATTCTTCAATGCTGAAATATAATCGTAAGCAAAGTATCTATAGCATAAAAGTATGAGCTCATTTCGCTGCAGTTTCTAAGGTATCAAAATATAACCTGAAGCATCAGTATGAATAAAATTAAATTATGACACACTGAATTAAACTCGGGGAAAAATTATTGTTTTTATAAGAATATTAGCGATAAATCTTCATGAAGCCGAATAAACCGTTTCATTTTTGTCGTAATTAATATTCGTCGCAAATGCTCAGGCTATAAAAACTTAATAATTACCATAAATTTCATAATTGTACTATATTTTCATTCATGAATATCAATATTCATGTATTCGCGCATTTATAAGGCGTGGCAAATAAAAATCATTCCATGATGGCTGCGATCCAAGCATTTAAAAAACTACATACGATAAAGGCTATCAGTTTCATAATGGCCGCTGACTAATTCACGGTGATGATTGGTACAACCTATGATATATAAGAGGGTATAGAGCGATAACTTTTATCACTTCCATGATGGCCGACCACGAATTCATTATCGCCGTGCATGCATTAAGAAAAGATATAGAGGTGAGCGAGTGAGAAAGAGCGTGTGCGAGAGAGAGATAGAGAACGAGCATCAGCGTATGACTACGGCTTCTCTCTCGACGATAATTTTCCTCAGACCACAAAAGATGGTCAAGGAATGTTATCGCGATGTAGAGCATGATAGCGAGGGGAAAGTGGGGGCAGGCGCGGGCGCCAGCGCGCCGCAAACACTTTTTTGCCAAAAAAATGCAAAAACAATTACATAAAAAAATTCTAGAATTCGAATTGATATTTCCAATGGAGAGAGGAGGTTCTGGAGATGTTATAATCCCAGGATTCAAAATCGATCCCGTTTAAATAGTGGAAGATACAGGGGTTTTCCCAGATTTTTGAAAATTCACCCCTCCTTCGAAAATAAGGATCGTTCGCCAGGAATTAGGAATATCAATGGAAAAAGGACATATTGGGGGTATTATAATCCCAGGATTCAAAATCGATCCCAGCCATAACCACGAAGATACGCTCTTATTACCGAATAAAATTTTTTTCGATGCAGAGCGGAATATAAATTTTCAAGAAGCAAAGATAATAGCAAATAAGAAGCAAAGAAAATAGCAAACTTTGAATGATTTTTGCGATAGTCTCGAGACAGTAATATGATAAATGCTGAGGCAAGCATTTCTTTTGATTTATTGCCGCCATTGTATTTATTGTCCTTGAAAAAATATATGCACGTGTGACTGGCTAACTATTTAGTTATTGCCAGCAGGTTAACCCCCTCAAAATCATGACAATTTACATTTTCGGGAAGTTTTAATATTTATTTCTGACCATAGGCCCGAAAATATTAATATAATCGATTTTTCTCCGAGCGTATCGATGACATAGAATTTTCGTGAAAATTTATCATGAAGAAATCAGATGTTCCAAAGATAAGACAATTAAGATTTTTCTGAATGATTTAATGTTTTTCTGTACGAGGGCCCTTCCAAATAATATATAACTTCTACGTTATTCGCAGAAGATGAGAAAAAATAAGTAACCCTCATTTCCATGGTCCCTCGTTCAGAGAAATATTCAATTATTCGAAACAAATTTAACTGTCATAGTTTTGGAATATCTGATTTCGTCGTGATGATTTTTCAAGAAATTTGTGTCATTGACAGATGATGAAAAAAAAAATTACATTAATATTCTTAGGCCTTTGGTGAGAAAAAATTATAAATTTTCCCGAAAATAAACGTTTTTGTAATTTTTATGGCGTCCATAGAATATATATATGTGTCATTCCATACCATTTCGACCTGGGCCTGACCCTTGACCTCTCGAATTTGGCTCGCGATTTTTTATATGATTGTTCTCACTTTGAAAGGCACCCAGTTATTTTTGGAGGTTTTTCAGATTCAATTTGAATATTCTACAATTTTTTAAACGATTTTTTTTACAATAATTTAAAAAAATTAGAAGCGTGAGTGATTTTACTATGGATGGTTGCTGGAACATTTTCATATATAATATGGGATTTTTCAAAAAAAATTTCAGTTTTTTGGAATCATTTATATTAGCAAAATCAAGAAGAAAAAATCTCTTGCGAAAAATCTGAATTTTTTTTCAAAAATCCGATATTACATATGAAAATGTTTCAGCAACCATTCATAGTAAAATAACTTCCGCTTCTATTTTTTTTTGAACGTTTTTTTCCGAAAAAGCTTAAAAATAGTAAGAAGGAAAAATCTCCCCACTCCGGCTCTAAGCTCAAAAATTTTGATATCTGACACACGATTTTTCAGAATTTTTTCAAATGTTTAAATTGTGTCGATCAATAAAATCGTTTAATGAAATATAGAAGATTCAAATTAAATCTGAAAAATCTAGAAAAAAACTGGGTACCTTTCAAAGTGAGAACAATCATATAAAAAATCGCGAGCCAAATCCGAGAGGTCAAGGGTCAGACCCAGGTCGAAATGGTAGGGAATGACACATATATTGATATATCACTCATATAAAAATCCAATTTTTGAAATTATCTCTACGAAACGTTTAAATCATTAGGTTGGTTTGTACTTCCGTAAATAATGCTGTAAATATATTGTGAGGTTGATGATAACATTGACGATAAAAATAATCTGAAGCGGTGAATGGAAATGAACGATTGTTAGCAATTGTTTTCGAGTACGTTATAAACGTAGTCATATTTTTTCGCGATCAAAGGTGATTATTGAAACTATGCAATCACATAGAGTAATGATATCGAATATGATGCTGAGATAAGCAGTTCTTTTGCGTTCCTACAGCCTTTGTGTTTGAACGTGCTTTTCTGTGTGTATGTTTGTGTTCGTGTGTCTTTGTTGTGTATCTGTGAGTGTGTGGGTCTGTGCACACACACAACACGTGTGTGTGTGTGTGTGTGTGTGTGTATCTGGACACGTTAAATCTTTCGCAAAAAAAAATTTCGCAACGTTACACATATGAAGAATGAGCTCTGTCTTATTTTCTGGAATAGATGGAGTGTCGCGCTTGAAGCTTAGAATGCTGGTGAGCCGCTGCAGAGAGAATAGCATTTTTGCTAAAAGTTGCAATCGGATATCCACCGGGGTAAAAATGCTGACAAAGTTTCATACCGACGTACCATCATTGTCTTTTTCGGTATTGTTAAGAGGTCTCAACTTTGCACAACAGCTGCATTCCTTATCCGGACACCGAAGTTCGCGGATTGCTCCGCTGCGCGCGTTTTCAGTGAAAAATTATGTATTTTTCAAAGTTATAATTTTTTATAATTTCAAACAATATATCGTACGGTAAAAAATAATGAAAAATTCAGAAGTTTCCATAACATCGTTGCATTTTAAAACTTGTGGAGGTGAATAACGATGAATTTCGGAAGTGAAGTTGAATTTTCTCTAAACACATCAAAATTGGGGAACAAAATTTTGTTTTAAAATTTCGAAATGTGCTCAACGAATTTTTGTGCAAAAATAGATCAATTGACGCAACGCAAAAGTTTCGTTTATCGGGAAAAGGTAGAAACTTCGGAAAGTGAAGAAGAGTGCTCGTTCGGAAGCGGTAGATTCAATAACCTAAGATTTTCGAACACGTACGCAATGGATGTTGTATGCGTCGATAAAAAATTTATCGAAATTTAAAAAAGGTTGTATTATATTATTCGATAATAAGTAAACATTTAAAAATACTCTTATTTTGTAGTCACCGATTTGTGGCAGCGTAAATCGGTAATGCACAGCTCCACTCATCCAAATTCCGTGTAATATAAAAAGTTCGCAGTGTCAGCAATAAATGGTCCTTGACCATTCAGCGTGACTAGTGAAGGAAATAGGTGTCTGTCTGTGTGTGTGTGTGTGTATGTGTTACCATCGAGATAAGATTTGCTGAATTGTCAGTAGTAAATCCAACAACCATGAGTTATTCTTAATAATAATAATAATAATAATTATTATTATTATTATGATTATGAGAACGGGCGCGCGCGCGCGCGTGTGTGTCGTTGCTGCGTCAACTTCGAGGAATATGACATGGGCTTCCAGATGTAAGTAGTTCCCAATTTTCACTATTATTATTATTATTATCAGATTATTATCATTATCACCACAAAATTGGTACTCGTGTGGCACCCCCTTGTCCTCACCCTCCCCCGCCATCATCCTCACCGCATCGCTTTTTCCTCGGCCACCTGGATGTGGTGGGGGAAAAGTGGAGTGGTGGGGAAAGCCGCATGGTGGGGGAAGGAGTGGGGATAGGAGTGGGGGGTGCCAGACGGGTACCAATACTACTGAAATAAGTTATTATAAAAACTTATGACCAAAAAAAATTTAATTTGGGAAAATTTATACATTGGGAGAAGTTAATGTACAATTTTCTAGCGCCGGCTGCGCTAGTGATAGCCGGGGTCATGCCGATTGCCCTCCTCGCCCAGGAGCGGAAGTTCGTCCACCAGGGCCTTCCCGACGAGGAAGAGAGGGAGAGACGAAAAGCGCTTGCCAGGTCCCGCAGCATGCTGACCTGGCAAGAGAGATGGGATGAGGATCCGCGGGCCAGGTGGACAGCGAGACTCATTCCTGGCTGGGACACCTGGATAAACCATCGCTTGGACACCTGGACAATCATTTGCGCTGAGGGTAAGTTTAATCGATTTGTCTCAAATCTGCATACACCACAGGCCAAAAGTTTAGGTACACCTCACGAAGTTCCGAGCCGCACTAAAAGTTAGATAACTTAGTTAAACCAAATAGATAATCGAATTTATAAAGCGGCGTTTTGAAAAGGACGTTCTGGAATATGGTTTTCGAAAAAAATACAAAAAAGTTATTGAAATCCATCTTCATTGTTTTTTTTTAGATTTATGGAAAAAATCTAAAATTTCTCAATGATTACCACTTTTAATTTTTGTTTTTAATTTTTTTTTTCAAATTGGAAAGTTCTTTGAATGCTCTCAAAAATTTTCAGAATGGTGTTGTGAGAAATAAGGGTAGTAGAAATTTTTTTTTTTCAATTAAAAAAAAATAGAAATAAAAAAAACGCCTCTCTAAGAAAAATTTCAGGATTTGCAGAAAATGTCAAAGTTTCATATAATCGAAAGAAAAAAAAATCAAAAATGGTAATCATCGAGAAATTTTCGATTTTTTCCAAAAATCCAAAAAAAAAACAATGAAGATGGGTTTCAATAATTTTTTACCATTTTTTTCAAAAAGAACATTAAAAAACAAAAATTTTGAAAAAAAAAACGTTCCGATAAGTCAAATTTTGAAAAAGTTATAGCTATTTGAAAAATAAAAAGTCAATTTTTTTAAAAGATTCATAATTTTTTATCGGTTGGGTAAAAAAATTTGAAAAAATTCTGGAAAATGTTTTCGATTAGATAGAAAAAGACAAAAAAGGTTCAGCCAAATCGAAAGGGGTCAGGTTCTGAAGTGGTAGATTTGGCGTGGAATGCCCCATATATATATATATATATATATATATATATATATATATATATATATATATATAAGGGGCATTCCACGCCAAATCGACCACTTCAGAACCTGACCCCTTTCGATTTGGCTGAAACTTTTTTGTCTTTTTCTATCTAATCGAAAACATTTTTTAGAATTTTTTAAAATTTTTTCACCCAACTGACAAAAAATTTCGAATCTTTCAAAAAAATTGACTTTTTATTTTTCAAATAGCTATAACTTTTTCAAAATTTGACTTATCGAAACGTTTTTTTTTTTTTTAATTTTTGTTTTTTAATGTTCTTTTTGAAAAAAAATAGTAAAAAATTATTGAAACCCATCTTCATTGTTTTTTTTAGATTTTTGGAAAAAATCGAATATTTCTCGATGATTACCATTTTTAATTTTTTTTTCTTTCGATTATATGAAACTTTGACATTTTCTGCAAATCCTCAAATTTTTCTAAGAAAGCGTTTTTTTTATTTCTATTTTTTTTTTTATTGAAAAAAAAAAAAAATTTCCACTTGCCTTATTTCTCGCAACACCATTCTGAAAATTTTTGAGAGCATTCAAAGAACTTTCAAATTTGAAAAAAAAATTAAAAACAAAAATTAAAAGTGGTAATCATCGAGAAATTTTAGATTTTTTCCATAAATCTAAAAAAAAACGATGAAGATTGATTTCAATAACTTTTTTGTATTTTTTTCGAAAACCACATTCAAGAACGTCCTTTTCAAAACGCCGCTTTATAAATTCAATTATCTATTTGGTTTAACTAAGTTATCTAACTTTTAGTGCGGCTCGGAATTTCGTGAGGTGTAACTAAACTTTTGGACTGTGGTGTATGCAGATTTGAGACAAATCGATTAAACTTACCTTTGGTGCAAATGATTATCGCCGCACAGTAAGACTTGCCACACTTAATATTGTGGGATTTGTTTCGTTTGACAATCTTCTGGGAATCGAAGTTCCTTATTTCGGACACCGGCACAATTTTTCTGTCCTCATGTCGCGGGCATTTGGCAGCGTATTTAACGTATGCAAACATATTTCACTTAAATTTATCAGCATGTTATACTGTGACCGAGAAATACGCAGTCTCTATAAATCGCTTATCTTTTTTTCTATATTCTCAATACGCCATTATTTATTGCCATCAGAATCAACACGTGTATTACCCGGCCGCTACATACGATTTGACTGACGGTGACGCGTAACGCACTAGTTGCGGTGAGTGCTGCCAGAACGAGGGAAAAATTACCCTCACTTTGTAACCCGTGCCCATAAGACCCTACGCGTGTGGGTTACAAAGTGGGGGTGACTTGATCCCTCAATCTAGCTGACTCGTCCCCGTGAGCCTCGTGTGGTGTAGAGACGCTGGACCCCATCCACTCTCACCATCTCGCTCGACACAAAGCTAGCATCATCCAAGGGGAAAACAGCTATATATTAGCTTACTGTGGCTGTTATACCAGGATGTGAGAACGTGAACAAACAGAGTTGTACGAGGCTGTTTTCATGTGTTAACGAATAGAATCCATGATTTCGCGTCAGCTTTGTTGTATAATAAGTCCCCGCAGTTAATATACAAAATTGAAATAATTGAGTAGAAAACAGTGCTTAAAACTGTCGGTACTATATTTTGCCGGAAAAACTGCAACAGGTAAGTAAGCCAAAGTGAATTAAACTCAAAAATACACTCTGATTCCCAGACGCTGAAACGTTGAAATCTTGAAATAGATTACGTACACTGTCTTACGGATCGTTTGACTGTGTTCTCAACCATAGTGACTTTCATCGACAATATTGAATACTTTGAGATAAGATAAGAATAGCAAAAAAATCAAGCACAATCAAGACGATAAGAGTATTCATTTTCAATAATAATAATAATTTCAAACAGTGATAACAAATTATTCAAACAAAATATTGGCCAACAAACTTTCAGGGAATGTTCATTTTTTTACATGTGAAATGAATCGCTTGATTTTTCGGAATATACATGAATTGTTTACGGATTTTTTTACATTTTCAAAATTCCCGTTTTCGAACATTCGAAAAGGCTGTATTTTTGAAACTATTTGTTCCACGTTCCGGAAACTTCGGAATTATAATCTACATCATTGATACGAAAACATATCCAAAATTCACGATTTTTCAACCATTTTTCAAAATTAGAAAATTTGCGGAAACGGGAATTTCAAAGAATCGAAAAAATTCTCCACACTGAGAAAAAAGTTCAGTTAAAACAACTGAATCCATTTAGTTGAAAAAAACGTAGTTGATTAATTTGTTCGAAATAATGAAACTATGGTTAATTTAACAAATGGATTTGGTTAACCATAAGATATGAGGTGATCGAAATTATTTGGTCAATTTCCAGATACAGTTTAGCCCAATTTACAGGTTACTGAGTTGCTGTACAGAAATATTTCGTTGATTTCTAGTATATTTTAACTAAATAAATTTAGCTGTAACAAAAAAACAATTCGTATTTTCAATCACACAATTTATTTGGTACAAAGACATTTATTTGATTGAACTGAAACTTTGCCCATTTAAGCAACGATTTAACCGATTTAACTAAAACTTCCACTGTATCTTTATTGAATTACCAAAATGATCTCGTTGTCCGTCCGGAAACAAATATTTGGTTGAGTCAAACAATTTTTTGCATTTTCAACAAATTTTTTTTGTCAGTGCAAAAATGTATCTGGGTCATTACATATCAAATCGGCCAAGAGTTGGAATCGACCCCTCTTAATTTCGATGAAGTTTGGTCGAAAGCTTCCGTTTTCAACAAAATGAAGTTCTACCAAAGGAAAAAAAATATTTTTTTTTGCTTCCTCATAAAGGAAGCTTTGTTTTCGTGAAAAATTTTTTTTTCGAGATTTTTGTGTCAATGTGTTCAAAATGTCCTAAGACATCGAGAAATCATATTTAGAAAAAATGTCCGGATGGATGTGTGTGTGTGTGTGTGTGTATCCTGAGTTTCTGATGTAAATTATCAATAACTCGAGAAGGGTTCGTGATATCGAGCTAAAATTTGGCGTACTTGTAGAGCACGAATTGCTTTTCATTTTGGAAAAAAAATTAATTTACTTCTGACGGGTGTTCAGATTTTATTGACTTTTTTCGTTTTTGCCAGAATAGCGTAAACGCTATAACTTGTGCAATTTTCAAGATATTGCATTCAAACTTTGTACAGAATTAGTATAACTATAAAGGTTGTTTGGTATTGAATTTGGCGAGAATCCATCGAGGAATTGAAATGTTATGAAATTTTAAATTTTTTGAAAAATCGCCTAAACGCTCTAACTTGCGCAATTTTTAAGATATTGTACTGAAACTTTGCACAAAGGTAATATAGCTGTGAAGGTTGTTCGCTATTAAATTTGGCAAAAATCTATCGAGGAATTAAAATTTTATGAAATTTTGATTTTTTTGAAAAATAGCGCAAGCGCTCTAACTTGCACAATTTTAGATATATTTCACTAAAACTTTGTACAGAACTTGTATAGCTATCAAGGTTGTTCGCTATTAAATTTGGAAAAAATCCATCGAGGGATTAAAATTTTATGAAATTTTGAATTTTTTGAAAAATAGCTCAAGCACTCTAACTTACACAATTTTCAATATATTTCACAGAAACTTTGTAGAATACTTGTATGGCTATCAAGGTTTGTTCGCGATCAAATTTGGCGAAAAGTGATCGAATTTGCACATTGATTACTAATATTTTTCAATAGTTAGCAAAGCTTCCTTTATGAGGAAGCCAAATTTGATCGCCATACCGGGTGTTAAAGGAAGCTATGTGAACTATGGATAAAGATGAGGGAGCAATGTGCACATTTTTTTCAAATGTTATTTAAAATTTGAAATTTCACCATTTTTCAAATCTTCCAATTTTATTTTTAAAATATCCCTAAAACTATTATAGTTACGAAAAATCGTTGTATATTCGTTTTAAAGAGTATACTTTGGTCTACGAAAAAAAAATATTCCGGAAAAAAATTTGAAAAAATGATAAATTTGAAGAATTTTGAATTTTTCAAAATCGTGAAAATCCAAGTTTCATATTTTATTTTTGGTCCAATTTTTCAAATATAATACCTTGTACTGATCTTAGAATATTCTGAAATTTTCAGCGGTGTTTTTTTAATTTCAAAAATATAAATTGTTGAATTTGTTACGTACCGGGAGGCACGTTGCAAGGATATATATAAATGGTAGGAATCGAAATGCATGTTTGAAGATTGAAATTAAGCACTTAATTAGTAGATTTGGGTGCCTCTACACCGTTCCATATCGGCCCGGCCACTGCTGAAAAGGGTGAAGGTCTCTTCAATGATAACGCAATCTGGTAAGAATACATCATATACTACGGAATTTATTATACCATGTCACCACGGGTGACACGATATCCCAAAGTATGCAAAAACGGGCGAGCGGAGATCCGCATACGCTGTAATCAATAATAAGAGAGAAAGACGGCGCTTACAATACGCGCGACGACTCTCGGATACAAAATGCTGACTTACGTTTTATACGGCCGGAGCTCCGGGCTATCGCGCGCTACGATGTGTGTGTGTATGTTTGTATGTTTGTCCGTACAGGCCGAGCGTGGATCTTGAGCCGCACTCTGGACGCCGATCTTACCAATACACTTACGAGTCTATAATCACATTAGGGTCTCTATGTAGCGAGGGCGAAGATGCACAATACACGCACTCGCTAGCGATGGCCGGAAGATCCGCGGTGCCACGAAGTGGAAGAAATCGGTGAACAGTTCCGTTACTATTATTGAACGTAAATGTTTAGCAATGACTTTTATTAGTTCTCGGTTTACTATTTTGTCTGTTATATTATTTAAATGATTAATTGTTGCAACGAAATGTTAATTATCCCTAATGTTTGGAAATACTTATTTTTACTATGACTTTAGAGTCATAGGCACGAACTTGTAGGACGGACGAACATTTATATCGACTCGAGACTCACGCGTCTACGCGAGCAGCCCTGTGTAACGCACCAAGATTTATTAACGAGCGAGCGTAATAATCTTATCTGGCTGCGCGGGAATTAAGCCGCAGCGACTGGCTGAGAGCCGGAGTATTATTCCTTGATTCAACTGACTCGTGCATGCCCTTGGTGGCCATGCACGAGTTCATTCGAGGTAACCGAAAGGTGCCATCGACCGGAAAGTTGCTGATTATGATTTGCGACACATGAGGTGATCGCAACGCATGAGTCTCTGGAATCTGCTGACGAGAGCATTTTAGCGTAGGGCCGTGAGTTCACGTTCGTTCTCGCGCGAAATAATAGTATTAATATTTTTTATAGATTTATAGATTTAAGCGAAAGACGGGACGTAACACCCACCTCCCTACGGATTTGATGACGCCCTCGTCATCGGATATAATTAAAAACACAAAATAAATGATACAATTACATCAAAACACGGTTACGCTAAGATTATAGATTGGTCTGATCCCTTGCTTCCTGGCCACGGAGAGGATGGAGATTCCCATACTTCCTTCTTCCTTTGTTCATGTGATTATATCACCATGGGCTCCTGTCGAGGAAGGGATCGCGGAGCAGTGGACATACGTACTTTTGCACCCGTGATCGGGGGTGTTGTATTTTCCACTCCCCGAGCTTGAGACTTCAGCTCGGGTGCCGAGTGTATTATCTCGGATTTTACAGCTTCAATAACCTCCGTCGATCCCGTCGCTGGGCGTTGTCTCTTCCTACAGGGCAATACGCTGCTTATGAAAGAGAGTGCAGAGGCTATTTGAGTGCAAACGAGATAGCAAACTAGGCCAGTAAATATGATCCCCTGACTCACGAAGCCCCCGAGAGTGAGAAGGCGTTGTCCGTCTCTTTCTCATTTATGTGACCCGATGGCGCGCACTCTCCGTTCGATCTCGTACAAGGACTCCCCCGCGGTGGTCGAGGCCCAGTTCAAGTGTACCAGAGGGGTCATATCGCCCTCATGAGTGAATAGTCACTTTATGCCTTCTCGAGTGACGAAGCCCTCGAATACTGGGGCGATGATCGAGACGTTCAACGTGATGCCCGGTTGGTATTGGAACATCGTGCGGCTGCTGTATGTCCGAAGGCTGGTTAGCGTCATGCTATGGGTCGTTCCCATGCAGTTGGGAGCCAAATACAGAATGTTAACTTCTTGCAATCGTAGTTTAGAGTTTTCTCCGTGAGGACATGAGATGCGCATAATCTCGAGGCGGGGAAGAGAGTACAGCCAGCCTCCTTGAGTAGTGAGATGGGTCCAATGCAGTTCGTGCCGAGGGCGTATTCTTACGTCGCAGCGTCGTGGCGTCTCCTCAGAGGGCCTGATGAGCATTAAGAGCTCGCAGGATTCTGTTGCGGCGACATCGAAGATGGGGGTCACGGCAGTGCAGACGAATCGGTGCTCGGAAAATTTGCATGGGTCGTAGTATGCCTCGTCTGCCGGAAAGAAGGAGCGGTGGTCCGCTGATAGTGCAAGGTAGAGTGCAGCCGGCACTATGAAAGCAGTGCTGGTGGCGTTATGGAATTGTTGAGGCACCGGCCAAGAGTGCCGGCCGGTAAAAATCGTAAGACCCATGCTGCAGTAGGGGAATATGGATCACGATGACCACCTTTTCCCCATGATAAGCCAGATCGGTGTGCACGAGAGGGGCGAGAGTCTCTGGCCGCAGGTATTCCAGGGGGAGGGGGAACTCGAAACCAGTGGCCTGAAGCTGTGCTTCCCTGGCAACGGCTACTAGCTGTTTTGTTTCTATAGCTTCGGGTTCGAGTCGACCTTCCCCTGCGGCGATGATGAGGCGCATATATATACAGCATGTCTCCATATATTTTTCCACCTTCATCGCCACTTGTTGTAAGTACGCCATTAGTGTGGAATTGTATTGGGCAAGCGTTATGCGTTCGCTTGTAGTTTCCAAGTTCGCATGTAGTTCCTCAACATACCTCCGTAGATCTTTTACTCGTTCGGTTTCCTCGAGGTGCTCCTGGTGTAATGATTGCAACTTGGATGATGCGATGTGCATTTGCTCCCCGACCAGGTGCGAAATTTCGGCTTGGTCGGCGAATAATTTGTCGATTTGACTCGTCAGGTATGTTGCATCGTGTTCCGTAAGCGTGCCAAAAGTGACTTGCTCAATGTCCCCACTATCCCGAAAGGAGCTGATCTTTTTTTTTATCGTCGAGGGCCTTCGAACATGGTCCTTTTCTATACGGGCGCGTCCCGCAAGGCTTACCATTTCGTAACGCAGTGTCATCGCTCGTGTTATGAGGTAGTAAAGATGTTCTCCCTGCAGAAGGTCCTCACATACTGTGTACGAGTAATGCTTTGAGCATGCACTCATGTAGTCGCGTACGTTTTCCATATCTATAGGGAAGGTTGATTGGAGTTTCCCGATGTCCATGAATATCGTTACTCTTCAATCAGCCAGCTGGTGTTGTAGCGGGGGTAGTCTCTTATAGTAGACCCCCGGGCAATCCTTGATCGGTGTGATACGATACGCGTCGTCTGAAGGCTCGACCCACCCGAGCTCTATTATCAGGATGAACAAAGGGAGCCTCATGGTGACTGGTCCTTCTTCTCTGGTGATCTTCGATGAGGATCTGCAAGTTGGTTTATTTCTTCACTGACGTGTATAGACTATTTTCTTCAAGCGTAGTAAATCCTAATTAAATTCTGACTCTAATTAAAATTCTAATCATATGCTAGCTTACATTTGTCGACATGTTTTTGGAATCTCCGCCCGTTTTCGGTTTCTAGAATAACATTACTCTTATCCGAGATTACCTTAATCATGTATGGACCGTGGTATTGGCTGTCGAATTTTCTGGTTCGAGGATCTTTTAGCACGTATACTTTATCTCCTACCTTTCCCTCAAAGGGTCGACAATTCCTATCGTAATAAGTCTGAGGACGCTCTTTTGACTTATTTAAGTTGTCATTGGTCAGTCCGCGAATCTCGGATTGACGCTTAATGAGCTCAGCGAGGAACGAGCCACCCGTGGGGAGCTTCTCGTCGATGGGGAACTCGCTAGGTTGGCGGGCCAATTTTCCGTAAACAATTTCGTGGGGTGTGAAATTCGTTGCTTCATGCACCGAGGTATTATAAGAAAATTCGGCGAAAGGCAATAATCTATCCCAGTCGTCGTAGTCATTCGCGTAGTGCTTAATGTACTCGGCCAAGACAATGTGGCTGCGCTCGAATGCACCATTTGTTTGCGGCCGATAACCGGACGTGGTCAGATGACGCACATTATAAATTCTCAAGATCTCGCGGAATAATCCGTTGATAAAGGAGGTTCCCCGATCCGTGAGAATGGCTCGTGGTGCGCCGAATTGGTTATACAACCGACGCACTATCGCTTCGGCTACCGTAGTTGGCTTTAGATCGGGTATCGGTTCTGCAAGGCAGTACTTTGATAAGTAATCCTGCATCATCAGAATATGCCTGTTACCATGAGGGGTGACAGGCAGGGCCTGACGGTATCAAGGGATACTTTATCGAAAGTGTCTGCGAGCGTGTCAGTGATGAGCATAGGCTCGCGGGTTTTGACTCTCACGAGTTTTTGTTCTTGACAGCCCTTGCAGCGACGGATAAAATTCTGCACATCGTTCCGAAGTGTAGGCCAATAGAATCTCTCTCGGATCCTTCTATAGGTCTTTGTCACTCCTTTATGGCCGCCTATGAGATTCGAGTGAAATTCTGTTATTATTGCCTCACGGTCTTCGGGTGAGGGCAGCCGTATTTTTCCGTAGCATATTATAACGGAAATCCCTGATTCTCTAAAGATGGTGTGTAGTGTTTCCAGAATTACTTCTAGGGGTAAATCATCAGAAAAATCGCCGTGGCATGCGATTCGAATGGCCGCAACGCCTAAACATTGCAAGTTTTCCCTCAGAGTCATTAGACCGGGTTCGATACTTTTCGCTCTCGTTCCATCGTAGTACCTGCGTCTTATTACTACGCTAAGTACCCGGTGATTACTGTAGCGCGTCGAAGCGACCTGTTCGATATTCATATTTTTATTTTTAAAGGACAGGGAGTCAATAATGTCCAGGTCAGATAGTATTCTTCCGACTGGCGTTGAAAACTCCCCGTCTGCGGATATAAAATAAACATAATTGTCGCGCCGATAGGTCAGGCATTCGCGGGATCCTTTTATTGCGGATTTTCCTAGAACGGCTGCCTCGTGCACGTTTTCCTTGTTAGGTTCCTCTTTCGTTTTCGTCTCGTAGCTAGGAAGGGGGCCCAATACTTCACAGCTGGGGTTGTGTGCTATCGACCGTTCCGTTGCGCTTGGCGTCTTTGCGCTGCTTGGCGGGACTGGTAAATGGGTGATAACAGGTTCCCAAGATGGCGGGTTGCCAGGAGCATTCCAGCGTGGCGACATCTCCTCTCGTACTGGGGAAAGAACCGAGGGAGTCATAGAATGGGGAGGTTGGAGTATTCCGGCATCAGAGCTTTCCTTGCTACTACTACGAGCTCGCAGGGAACGAGGCGCGTGGGAAAGGGTAAGGCCACAGGTTAGAGGAGGCCCCATATGTCCCGTCGCGCAACATGGTAGAGGCCGCGGTGGGGCGGTCAGTCAGCTGGTCCTCTTTATCTGCTTCTGCCCCTAACTCATGACCGTGCGACCGTCGGACACCTACAAGGCTTGTACGACGCAATAATTCCGCTTCTGTAACTGCTAGCGTGCGTTCGGATAGTGCGTTTATCCGGCGTTCTAATTCTTTGTCTCCGTCTGTGTCGTCAAACGGGTCGAGCTCGAGAAGGATATTTTGGGTATGCACGTCAACCTCGTCTCCATCGGAGACGTGATCAAGGAGAAGGGGTTTCTGACCCTCAGATTGGATAGCGTTTCCGCCATGATATTTGTCCTTGAGCTGCCGCAATGACTTTACCAAATTTTTGAAATGATGTTTCGAGTGATGGAATTATAGTTTTTTCATGCTCGTCCAACATATCCTCTATCAGCGTGCTCCCCTCCGTGTCACTCACGGGAGGACTAACGTTCACCAGGGTGTTCTGGCCCTCTCCGACATTGCCCTCTTGTGATTCACATGCGGAGGAAGGGTTTGACTGCTCTGGAGAGGGCTCGTCACCTCTAGGCTTAGGTTTAGCGGGGCGTTTTGGAAGTAGGAGAGGGCAGCATACTCCGATGAAGTCGTTGTATCGGGTGCGATTCCTCGGGAGAGCTCGTTTCCGAGGTCTCGGCATATCGCGGAGATGCGCGGGCTGCAGGATTTTTACGGGCTCTAGTGCGCGTAGCAATTGCACTTGCGTCCAAGGGCGTGGGTGCCTTTACATTCTTTGACCGTGCTAATTGCGAAGAGCGGCCAGATGCTGGTTGCGATAACTGAGAGTCCGAATGCACTCTCGGCCGGCCTCGGCCCCGCTGACCCTCTTTTATCGGCAAAACTCTTACCGACGCCGGTTCGGCCTCAACATCGCTAGAATCCGAACTCCATGGGTTTACAGGGTTACGAGACAATGCGTCCGCGTTAACGTTCAATCGCCCCGGTTTGTACACGAATTCATAGTCATAATTTTTCAGGCTCAATCTCCATCGGATTGATCGTTTGCCTGGGTCACTCATTGATCCGATCCATTTAAGCGGTTCGTGATCAGAGATTAGTTTGAATTTTCGGCCATAAAGGTATGGCTGGAAATGTTCTAAGGCGCGGATCACGGCCAGGCATTCTTTCTCGGTTGTGCCGTAATTCGCCTCGGCCCTTGACAAGATACGAGAGTAATAAGCGATAGGCCGATCGGCTCCATCTATTTCTTGCCCTAACACTGCTCCGAGCGCGAGATCCGATGCGTCGTTCGTCAGTGTGAATGGGCGTTTAAAATCGGGGTATATCAGGACGGGCTCTCGGCATAGGGCCCGGCGTAGGTATCTGAAGCTGCGATGCTGCTCTTCGCCCCATGTAAATGGTTCCCCCTTTTTAGTGAGGTCAGAGAGGGGCTTTGCTCGACCAGAAAAGTTTTCGATAAAGCGCCGGTAATATCCGGCGAGACCTAAGAATTGGCGAATGTTTTTCACCGTTCGAGGTGTGGGAAAATGCCTCACCGCCTGGAGTCTACGCGGGTCAGGGCGTAGCCCATCTCGACCGATGATATGGCCGAGATATGCGACCTCCTTTTTTAAGAATTCGCATTTATCAGGCTGAAGGGTAAGGTTCGCGTCACGCAAACGTTGCATGAGGCGCCGTACCTTTTTCTCGTGTTCTTCCAACGATCAAGCGAAAACGACGATGTCATCCAAGTATACGAACAATTCCGTGCCTTGGAGACCTCGTAGTACGTTGTCCATCAGTCGTTGGAAGGTCGCTGGGGCATTTTTCAGTCCCATCGGCATACGAGTATATTCGTAATGTCCATTGGGAGTGGAAAATGCCGTTTTCGCGCCTTCCCTTGAATCCATGGGGATCTGATGGAATCCGCTGGCTAAATCGAACGTCATAAAGTATTGCGCCTCCCCCAGTTGGTCTAATATATCCAATATATTTGGCAACGGGTACGCGTCAGAGATGGTTTTCTCGTTTAGCTTGCGGAAATCTATAACTATTCGCATTCGTGGCCGGCCCTGAGAATCGGGTTTCTTTGGCACGATCCATACCGGCGAGTTATAAGGCGATTGCGAGGGTGTAATTATTCCATTCTCGAGTGTTTTTCCTATTTGAGCATCAACTTTATCTCGATGAATTGAGGGAAAGCGATACTGGCGGGTATTTATTGGGAGATCATCTGTGGTCGGGATTCTGTGTGCAACCCAATCGGTACATGGGAGTTTATCGCCCGGTAGGTGAAACCTCCACGGGTCTTCTTCGACTATACGCCGGACGTGTTCGCGTTCGATCTCATGAAGATCCTCAAGGCGGAGGGCCTGTATCACGGCTTCGGTTCGGTCCAGTCCGGTCATCTGCTCGTCCGTAGAGTCGTCATCGTCAAACTGTAAATCGAAATCCGGGTCGCAAATTTCGAACGGAATAATTTCTTGCGGGGTGATCTCGACATCGACGTTGCGATACCAGTGCGTTCCCTATATACAAACCGTCCGTGGTGGTGATTCTCGGCAAATAGCCCTCGCGAATTTCGGCGTTGGTTACTTCAATAGGTAACGGGCACCGGGCGCGAGCTTTTACCGTGAAAACCTTTTTTACGATCGGGGAAGGGTTCGCGACTGCCCTATCGGGGGTAAGGAACATGCGAGGGCGGATCGGGTCACTTGCTATTAAAAGAGCGTTATGATGAAAGGATAATTCTGCGCGCTCTTTTCGCATATACGGCTTCCCGTTTAATCCATTACTTACCGTCGCGAGTTCTTCGACAACATGGAATTGATATGGGACTTCATTTATTGTTAATGTTACGGTGCCCAGCGACTGAGATTCCTCCCTGGAGGGACCCTTGTATGCTCTGCGTTTTGCGGGGTTATACCGCACGTCTTCGCGAAGGGCGTGTAATTTAATAAAATTCAAGTGTGACCCTGAGTCACAATGAAAGTTATCAATTCTGTGAACGAGCTCAGGGGGCCGATAATTTAACCACTGGGGATTCCATTTCTTCATCGGATTCCGATGAAGAGAGTGGAACCATCGCGTTGGATTGTTTTTTAATTTGTGAATTTATTTCTTCGGAGCCTGAAAACTCACGGACGGTTTCTGGGCTTCGGTGGGCATAGCGCGAACGTTCGTCTGGCTCGTCGCACCGTGGCGACGAGCCCCTTGGAAGTTAAAAGGTTCCGTTTCTTTTGTGCGTGGAGTATCTTCTTGGTTTCTGGGCGAGGACTCTCAGGAGTTTCGCGGATTCCTCGCAGCGCGGAGCCCACATTCGGTCCAGGGGCAGCAAGAACAACCCCCATTACGCGCACAGCAGTAACGTTGGTCGCAGCCGCCACCCCTGCACGCCGAGCGCGGGGTCCATTTATTCCACGGGCAGCAAGAGCATCCCGTACCTCGGATGCAATAATATCGACGATCACACCCTCCCTCGATTTTCTCGCGGTAGGGACTAGGCGATCGAGAAATTTCCTTTTCGCGGGATTTAAGTATCCCGGGCAGACCAGGGTTTTCCGTCGGGTAAGGGCTCGATCCTCCATGCTTATTGAGCGGAGGTGCCGGCGAGGGGAAGCGCGATGCTAACCTCCGTGGCTCTTCCTTCGCGACCAACGCCCGAGCATCTTTATGAGACGATTTTGTTGTTTCAGTTGATTCGTGTTTGGCTCTACATTCCAATAAACGTTCGACGAGCTCAACCGCGGCTTTTAACGAAGTTGGGGACGCGACAATTAACAGTTCTGCAAGGCGCGTCGGTAATGCCCGACAGTACGCTTTAAGAGCGGTTGAATCGAGGACGCGACTTGGAGCGTCCGGGATCTCGGTTCCGGTATCCGTTTTCCACGTGGTGCGCGCAACGCTAACTAAGATTCTGATGCGGTTGTATAGGCTGCGAACGGTTTCGCCCTGTTTCATACGTAGCCGCATAAAATCAGCCATACAATCGTCAAATTTTCGCGAGGTGGCTAGCCCTTCCTTAAGGGACGAAACTAGCTGATCCACCGTAGTAATAGCGTCACCCTGTACGCACGTGCGCGCTTCACCCCGCAGTCGGCTGATCGCGACCGCGACAAACTGGGACTCCGTGTCTGGTGGTAACCGGACGGCTGAATTTTGTATGTCCTGCAAATAATCCCTGAGGGGAATATTTGTACCATCAAATTCCCGAATACTCACGAGCTGGCTAGTTAGGTTCATGGTGCCCATCATCGTGGAGATGTTTGCCATCGAGGTGGCAAGCATCTCGGAAATATCCTGGTCAGGCATGGTCACGCTTTATTCGACTTGGTTATTATATAACGTGAGAATCCGGATCCGCGGATATTTCAACAGTCAATAATATATACGGGCGCTCATATACATATATGTATGGGTATGTATGTATATATGTACTTATATATTGATCTCTCGACATTTCAAAGTCGGATAATTAAATTTAGGAAATTTCGAGGTTAGCCAATATGCAAAAGAGTAGAAAATGGGTTAAGTTTTAAAAAGATATTGATAACGGATGACTTCAATAACAACTGAAACTAACAGAATAAAAATGTTATATCTCCCCCTTCCCTTTTTGTTTGAGAAAAGGCTAGCGCAAGTCTCTATCCATCTAATTGACGTGTTACTAGATCCTCTTTAAATTTCACTTGTGCAAGATATTAGTAGAAGGGTGATTTAAAAAGGAAATATAATAAAATAAAATATATAAAAAGAAATAAAAGGGAAGTAATTAATAATTAATCATTGGATTCGAAAAACCTGGCTATTCGAAAATACCTCGAAACATCGAGAGTCGGACTTCGAGCGTGTAAAATTTTGAGCGAATATCTTCAAATCCTATGCTTTATTTTATTTTAATTTTTAATTAAGTAAAATTATTAAATGAATCTATCTGGACTACTAAAATTCTTTTTGTTATGTAATATTTGAATTGGAGTTTTTATATATATAGTATATATATTTTTTAATAAATGATAACGTGAAAAAGGAAAATTCGACACTCACTAGACCAAGGTCCCTATACACAGTTATGTACGCAAATAATGTCCCTAAGTTTGCGTACGCGCTTTTGCAGACATACAAAAAAAATGTTTTTCCTTTCTTGTTTTTAAATTACATCAACCGCGTTAGCTCGATTTATATGTCGACATTTTACACAGAAATTTGGCATATTGAATGTTGAAATTTTACACACACAGGGAAAAAAAATTAACAAACAAAATAAAAATAGGAATGGAATCTATTTAAATTAATTCAAAATAAAAATCTATATTTAATTCTAATTATCTTAAATAGATAAAAGATTTTTTTTTTAATGATACTGAAATATAATGTATTATACCAATTCGAAATTCTATTTATTTAAATTTGAGAATGAATTTAAAATTAAAATTTAAAATTTTAGAATGAACTTTGAATAAACTTGAAATAACTTTAAAATAATTCAATAAATTTATTATTAAATTCCAAAGTTTAATTCGCTTCAATTCGCAGGGTTTTATTTTTATAGTATAAGTTAATAATAATAATAATAATGATAATAATAAAATTAATCAAATCAAATATAAATATATCAAATTGGATGTGCCCGAAAAATTTAAGCAAAATATTTATTTTACGGGATCAAAAGGGCATATTCAGTATTGACGAGACCATCAATCTTCTCGGGAGTGCGTGGTAGGGGCAGAATCCCACCGCTGCCACCAAAACTTGTTACGTACCGGGAGGCACGTTGCAAGGATAAATATAAATGTTAGGAATGGAAATGCATGTTTGAAGATTGAAATTAAGCACTCAATTAGTAGATTTGGGGGCCTCTACACCGTCACATACGGGCCTGGCCACTGCTGAAGAGGGTGAAGGTCTCTTCAATGATAACGCAATCTAGTTAGAATACATCATATACTACGGAATTTATTATACCATGTCACCACGGGTGACACGATATCCCAAAGTATGCAAAAAAGGGCGAGCGGAGATCCGCATATGCTGTAATCAATAATAAGAGAGAGAGACGGCGCTTACAATACGCGCGACGACTCTCGGATACAAAATGCTGACTTACGTTTTATACGGCCGGAGCTCCGGGCTATCGCGCGCTACGATGTGTGTGTGTATGTTTGTATGTTTGTCCGTACCGGCCGAGCGTGGATCTTGAGCCGCACTCTGGACGCCGATCTTACCAATACACTTACGAGTCTATAATCACATTAGGGTCTCTATGTAGCGAGGGCGAAGATGCATAATACACGCACTCGCTAGCGATGGCCGAACGATCCGCGGTGCCACGAAGTCGAAGAAATCGATGAACAGTTCCGTTATTATTATTGAGTGTAAATGTTTAGCAATGACTTTTATCAGTTCTCGGTTTACTATTTTGTCTGTTATATTATTTAAATGATTAATTGTTGCAACGAAATGTTAATTATCCCTAATGTTTGGAAACACTTATTTTTACTATGACTTTAGAGTCATAGGCACGAACTTGTAGGACGGACGAACATTTATATCGACTCGAGATTTACGCGTCTACGCGAGTAGCCCTGTGTAACGCATCAAGATTTATTAACGAGCGAGCGTAATAATCTTATCTGGCTGCACGGGAATTAAGCCGCAGCGACTGGCTGAGAGCCGGAGTATTATTCCTTGATTCACCTGGTGGGTAGCAAGGTACTAACTCGACTTGCTAACGTTCCTCTGGACGTTGGCGAGTCGAACGAGAATTTCTGCACATCTGGCTTTTTGAAAACGGCGCGTGCATGCCCTTGGTGGCCATGCACGAGTTCATCCGAGGTGATCGAAAGGTGCCATCGACCGGAAAGTTGCTGATTGTGATTTGCGACACATGGGGTGATCGCGACGCATGAGTCTCTGGAATCCGCTGACGAGAGTATTTTAGCGTAGGACCGTGAGTTCACGTCCGTTCTCGCGCGAAATAATAGTATTAATAAATTTCATAGATTTATAGATTTAAGCGAAACACGGGACGTAACAAATTTTTTAAAATCGTGCAAATCCAAGATAAATTTTTAATTTTTGGTTGCATTTTTTAAATATAATACCTTGTACTGATGTTAAAAGATCCTGAAATTTTCAGGATATTGTGTTTTTGTTCCAAAAATAAAACTTTTTAAATTTTGTGAAAAAACTGTTCTTTGGTTTTTCCTCTTAGTTAAGTAAAGTTGAGCAATCATGTAATGCTGTAATTTTAAGCAGTAAAAATTTCAATTAATGACAATTGAAAAAAAAAATTTTTTACCAAAATTCAAAAGTTTAAATTTTTTAAACAAAAACACCATTCTGAAAATTTCAGGATCTTTTGAGATAAGTACAAGGTATTATATAAAAAAAATGAAACCGAAAATAAACAGGGAACTTGGATTTTTGAAAATTCAAAATTCTCCAAATTCATAATTTAAAAAAAAAAATTTCGGAATTCTTTTTTCTCACAGATTCTGTATATATAAGGTCGATGTTAAATATCACGTCGAGAAGTGAACCCCCACCGTTTGTAGACACAAAAACGAAAAATGTTGACGCCCGGCCCAATAAAGTTTTTTAAAATTAAGTTAACCCATGCCACAAAGCTCTCAAAGTTTCCCATTTAAATAACACGCATTTTTACGGATCTCTATTCGGAAATTTACTATGAGGCTGATTTCGATTCAAAAAATTTGAAACTATGTGAAAGTGTCAGGTATGCGTACTACTACATGGAGAAAAATCAAGGATATCATACCGTAAAATTTGCTCATGATCCCACTTCAAACTAAAATTCTCTGTATCGATTTTACGGCCTATAAATTCTAATTTTCAGTGAGTATCCGTCGGATGAAAATTTTACGATGATTTGAATGTCATTTCTGCAGTAACATTTTTTGGGGATTACAGGAAAATAAATAAAACAAATTCTACTCTCAATATTTTCTTAAATATATTGATTTAAAAAAAAAAATTAGATCATAGTTTTTCAATAGAAATTGATATGTTTTAGAAGATGTTGAGGGTAGAGTTTTTTTTATTGATTTCCCTCTATTCCTTGAACAATTTTACTCCAGAAATGATATTCAAATCATCATGGAATTTTCATACGAGACATACTTACTTTTAATTATTATTTTAGGCCGTAGAATCGACACAGACAATTTCAGTTTAAAGTGAAATCATGAGCACATTTAACGGTATGATGTGTTTGATTTTTCTCCATGTAGTAGTAAACATACCTGATACTTTCACATAGTTTGAAATGTTTTGAATCAAAATCACCCTCATAGTAAAACTTTGAATTGAGATCCGTAATAAATGTGTGTATTTAAATGGGAAACTTTGAAATCTTTGCGACACGGGTCAACTTAATTTTAAAAATCTCTATCCAGGGTTGCGAATTTTGTAATGAATAAGTAATGCATTAACCATTACCTTTTTAATAGCTTATGAAATTTAATGGTTTATGGAAATTATTTTCATTAACCATTAAAATTCAATAGTTGATGGAAATTATTTTCATTAACCATTAAAATTTTTTAGTTAATGGAAATTATTTTCATTAACCATTAAAATTTAATGGTTAATGGAAATTATTTTCAATGACCATTAACCATTCAAATTTGATGGTTAATAAAAATTATTTTCATCAAGTATTTAAATTGAATGGTTAATGAAAATGCAATTGCATTAATAAGAAGTAATGCATTATTTGCAACCCTGCTTATTACAATGTAGTGTGTAATAGAAAAAATTTCCATTACCCATTGCAATATAATGTGTAATGGACAAAACTTTAATTGCAATTTTGGGAATGGATAAATATGGATGAATAAATTGTTGCAATTTCGTATTACATTTTATTGACTTAGGACTTAGATTTTCAGGTACCTTAAATTCTAAAAAGCATCTATATTATTATCATAAAAAGCATCTATATTATTATCGCAATGTAATGTGTAATGGGCAAAACTTTGATTGCAATTTTGAGAATGGAAAAATATAGATGAATGAATTATTGCTATTATGAATCACATTTTATTGACTTAGGACTTAGATTTCCACCTTAAATTCTAAAAAGCATCTATATATTATAGATCTCAAAATCTAAGTCCTAAATCAATAAACCGTAAAGCAAAACTGCAATAATTTATGGATCTATATTTTTCCATTCTTAAAATGGCAATCAAAGTTTTGTCCATTACACATTACATTGCAATGGGTGATGGAAATTTTTTCTATTACACACTATATTGTAATGGGCAGGGTTGCAAATGATGCATTACTTTTTTTAATGCAATTGTATTTTCATTAATCATTAAATTTTAACGGTTAATGAAAGTGATTTCCATTAACCATTAAATTTCAATGGTTAATGGTTAATGTAAATGCTTATGCATTGAAAAAAGTAATTCATTATTTGCAACCCTGCCTCTATCAGGCGTCAACAGTTTTTTTGTGTACAAACAATGCGGGTTCACTCCTTAACATGGTATTCAACATCCACCCTGCAGTTCACAGTATATGTGTCATTCGATACTATTTCGACCTGGTTCTGACCCTTGACCTCTCGGATTTAGCTCGCAATTTTTTATAGGATTTTTCTCTCTTTGAAAGGCACCTACTTTTTTTGTACATTTTTCAGATTGGTTTTAAATCTTCTACCATTTGATTTTATTCATCGACACAATTTAATAATCTGAAAAAATGATGAAAAATCGTGTGTTAGATGTCAACATTTTTAATCTTAGAGCTGGAGTGGGGAGATTTTTCCTTCTTAATATTTTCATGCTTTTTCCAAAAAAAACGTTAAAAAAATTAGAAGCGAGAGTCATTTAACTGTGGATAGTTGCTGAAACATTTTCATATGTCATATCGGATTTTTGAAAATTTTTCAGATTTTTCACAAGAGATTTTCTTTTTTACCACGTTTTTATTAGGTCACTTTCTTGTGCCGAGTGGAATTTTGTATTTGATTTTAAACTAACTTCCCGATGAGCTAGAGACTTGAAATTTTGAACGTAGCTCAGAATTGGATGACAACGCAAGAAAATGTAAAAAAAATCGTAATTGTGATTGTAATTAAAAAAAAAAATTTCATCATTTTCTCAATCAAAACTGGTACAGGAACGGTAACCGTAGCAACGGTTTGGATTTTTGTTTTTGCTATCTTTTCTTGATAACCCACATCAGGCTGACAGATGAGATGCAAACATATCAATCCTTCGATTCCTGTAAGGAAATCGTTATCGAATCTTAAGTCTCTTATAGTCTTTATTGAGTAAAGTATCTTATGGTTAACGAGACAGCGACCCGACGCAAGCGACACTTGGAAAAAACATCAAAGTATGTTTGAAAAAATGTCACTTACACAATTCTAAAAATTAGAAAAGAAAATTAAACAAATTGAAAAAAAAATTGTTCAATACCACGTATTTAAAACGGACTAAAAAGTATAAAATAATTTGCCTTGGCTTCATGCAGAATTATACAACATACACATTCCTAACCGCTTACAGATTGTCCTGAAAATTTGTCATAGCACATTTTTAATAGCTATTAAAATAAATGTGAGATTCAAAACGAACAACGTGGGGCGCATACAACAGATAATTAATGCATTAATAGTTCAGCTGTCAATTAGGATTGCACCGCAAATAATGTGTACTGATAAATATGTTCTCCCATTGATAGCGACGATGTATTCCATGCGCCCCACTTTTTTCGTTTAAAATCTCACATTTATTTTAATAGCTATTAAAAATGTTCAATGACAAATTTTCAGGACAATCTGTAAGTAGTTAGAAATGTGTATGTTGTTTAATTCTGCATGAAGCATAGGCAAATTATTTTATACTTTTAAGTCCGTTTTAAAAACGTGGTATTAAAATTTTTTTTTTCAATTTGTTTAATTTTCTTTATTTTGCTAACAAATGGTTCCAAAAAATTGGAAAATTTTTCCGAAAATCCAATGTTTCAGCAACCATCCATAGTAAAATGACTCCCGCTTCTAATTTTTGTAACGTTATTTTCGGAAAAAGCCTGAAAATAGTAATCTCCCCACTCCGACTCTAAGCTTAGCAAATAAATTAGAAGCGGGAGTGATTTTACTATGGATGGTTGCTAAAACATTTTCATATGACATATTAAATTTTTGAAAAAAATTTCAGATTTTTTGAAACCATTGCCATTAGCAAAACAAAGAAGAAATAAACCGCTTGCGAAAAATCTGATTTTTTTTTTTTAAATCCGACATTACATATGACAATGTTTCATCAGCATCTAATAGGTAATTTAGAAGTGCGCAATGATGCTCTTGACACGAATGAGTTGACTTCGATAAGGGACAATCAGACACAATCGTTAGGCGCGCAAAGAAACGGATGGGCGTCCAACATAGACGACAGATATTTTAAGCATGCAGATAGGAACAGACAAAAAAAGACACGCAATCGCGGATGGAATCAAACACGGTCGTAGAGTGCACATTGAATCAGATAGGCGGCCAACATAGACCACGGATACGTTCCGCATGCAAATAGGAACAGACAGAAAGAGACACGCGATCGAGGACAGAATCGGACACGGTCGTAGGGTGCACATACAAAACGGATAGGCATCAAACATAGACTGTAGACCCGTTCAGCACGCGGATAGAAACAAACAGAAAGAGGCCAGCGGTCGCGGACTGAATCGGACACGGTCGTAGGGTGTGCGTAGAAACAGATAGGCGTCCAAAATAGAGTTCAGACGCGTTCAGCACGTGGATAAGAACGGACAGAAAGAGAAACGCGGTCGCGGATGGAATCGGACACGGTCATAGGGTGCGCATTGGAACGGCAAGGCGTTGAACATAGACTTCAGATACGTTCAACACCCAGATAGGAACAAACAGAAAAAGACACGTGACCGTGGACAGAATTAGACACGGTCGTAGGGTGCGCATAGAAATAAATAGGCGTCAAACATAGACTTCAGACTTGTTCAGCACGCGGATAGGAATAAACAGAAAGAGACACGCAATCACGGATAGAATCAAAAACGGTCGTAAGGTGCGCATAGAAACAGATAGGCGTCCAGCATAGACTTCGAACTTGTTCAGCACGTGGATAGAAACGGACACGCGATCGCAGATGGAATCAGACATCGTTGTAGAATGCGCACTAAATCGGATAGACGTCCAACATGGACTACAGAGACGTTCAGCACGCGTATAGGAACAAAAAAAAAGAGACACGCGATCGCGGACAGAATCGGACACGGTCATAGGGTGCGCATAAAAACGGATGGGCGTTAAACATAGACTTTAGACCCGTTCAGCATGCGGATAGGAACGGACAGAAAGAGACATGCGCTCGTAGATGGAATCGGACACGGTCGTAGGATAAGCATAGAACCGGATAAGCGTCCAACATAGACTTCAGATCCGTTTAGCACGCTGATAGGAACGGACAGAAAGAGACACGCGATCGCGGATGGTAGCAATCACGGTTGAAGGGTGCACATTGAAACGGATAGGCGTCCAACATAGACTACAGATTCGTTTACCACGTGAAAAGGAACGAACAGAAAGAGACACGTGATCGCAGACAGAATCAGACACGGTTCTGGGATGCGCATAGAAACGGATAGGCTTCAAACATAGACTTCAGACCCGTTCAGCACGCGGATAGGAACGGACAAAAAAAATACACGCGATCGCGGATGGAGTCGGACATAGTCATAGGGTGCAAATAGAAACGGATAGGAGGCCAACAAAGACCTTGGACCCGTTCAGCACGCGGATAGGAACGGACAGAAAGAGACACGCGATCGCGAATGGAATCGGACACGGTCGTAGGGTGCGCATTGGAACGGCGAGGCGCTTAACATAGACTTCAGATACGTTCAGCACCCGGATAGGAACAAATAGAAAAAGACACGTGACCGCGGACAGAATTAGACACAGCCGTAGAGTGCGCATAGAAATAAATAAGCGTCAAACATAGACTTCAGACCTGTTCAGCACGAGGATAGGAATGAACTGAAAGAGACACGCAATCACGGATAAAATCGGACACGGTCGTAGGGTGCGCATAGAAACAGATAGGCGTCCAGCATAGACTTCGGACTTGTTCAGCACGTGGATAGAAACGGACAGGAAGATACACGCGATCGCAAATGGAATCAGACACAGCCGTAGGATGCGCATTGAAACAGCGAGGCGTCCAACATAGACTACAGATACGTTTAGCACGCGGATGGGAACGAACAGGAAGGGACACGTGATCGCAAAAAAAATCGGACACGATCGTAGAGCGCGCGTAGAAATGGATAGGCGTCAAACATCGACTTCAGACTCATTCAGCACGCGGATAGGAACAGACAGAAAGAGACACGCGATCGCAGATGGAATCGAACATCGTTGTAGAATGCGCATTAAAACGGATAGACGTCCAACGTGGACTACATAGACGTTCAACACGCGTAAAGGAACAAAAACAAGAGACACGTGATCGCGGACAGAATCGGACACGGTCGTAGGGTGCGCATAAAAACGGATGGGCGTTAAACATAGACTTTAGACCCGTTCAGCATGTGGATAGGAACGGACAGAAAGAGACACGCGCTCGTAGATGGAATCGGACACGGTCGTAGGATAAGCATAGAACCGGATAGGCGTCCAACATAGACTTCAGATTCGTTTACCACGCGAAAAGGAACGAACAGAAAGAGACACGTGATCGCAGACAGAATCGGACTAGGTTCTAGGATGCGCATAGATACGGATAGGCTTCGAACATAGACTTCAGACCCGTTCAGCACGCAAATAGGAACGGATAAAAAGATACACGCGATCGCGGATGGAATCGGACACAGTCATAGGGTGCAAATAGAAATGGATAGGAGGCCAACAAAGACTTTGGACCCGTTTAGCACGCGGATAGGAACGGACAGAAAGAGACACGCGATCGCTAATGGAATCGGACACGTTTGTAGGGTGCGCATTGAAACGGATAGTCGGCCAACAAAGACTACAGATACATTTAGCACCTAAATAGGGACAAACAGAAAGGGATACGCGATCGCGCACGGAATCAGAGACAATCGTAGGCTGCGCAAAGAAACGGATAGGCGTCAAACATAGACCTCAGACTCGTTCAGCACGCGGATAGGAACAAACAGGGAGGGACACGCGATCGCGAACAGAATTAGACACGGTCGTGAGTCACGCAGAGAAATGGATCGGGATCAAACATAGACTTCAGACCAGTTAAGCTTGCGGATAGGAACGGAGAGAAAGAGACACGGAGTCGCGGATTGAATCTGACACGGTCGTAGGGTGGGCATTGGAACGGATGGGCGGTCAAGATAGACTACAGATACGTTTAGCATGCAGATGCGAACAAACAGGAAGAGACAAGCCATTGCGGACAGAATCGAACACGGTCGTGGGGTGCGCATAGGAATTGATAGGCGTCCAGCATAGACTTCGGACCCGTTCAGCACGCAGATAGAAACGAACAGGAAGAGACACGCGATCGCGGAAGTGATTAGACACGTTTGTGGGGTGCACATTGAAACGGATAGGCAACCATCATAGACTACAGATACGTTCAGCACGAAGATAGGAACAGACAGGAAGCGACACGCGATCGCGGACGAATTCGGACACGGTCGAAGTGTGCCTATAGAAACAGATAGCTGCCTAACATCAACTGCAGACCAGTTCAGCACGCGGATAGGAACAAACAGAAAGAGACACGCGGTCGTCGACAGAATCACACACGGTCATGGAGTGCGCATGGAAACGGAGAGGCGTAAAACATAGACTTCAGACCCGTTCAGCACGCAGATAGAAACAGTTAGAAAAAGACACGCGATGACGGATAGAATCGGACGCGGTCGTAGGGTGTGCATAGAAACAGATAGGCGTCCAACATAGACTTCGGACTTGTTCAGCACGTGGATAGAAACGGACAGGAAGATACACGCAATCGCAAATGGATTCAGACACAGTCGTAAGATGCGCATTGAAACGGCAAGGCGTCCAACATAGACTACAGATAGGTTTAGCACGCGGATAGGAACGAACAGGAAGAGACACGTGATCAAGAAAAAAATCGGACACGATCGCGGAGTAAGCATAGAAACGGATAAGCGTCAAACATAGACTTCAGACTCGTTCAGCACGCGGATAGGAAGGGACAGAAAGAGACACGCGATCGCAGATGGAATCGGACATCGTTGTAGAATGCGCATTAAAACAGACAGACGTCCAACATGAACTACAGATACGTTCAGCACGCGGATAGAAACAAAAAAAGAGACACTCGATCGCGGACAGAATCGGACACGGTCGTAGGGTGCCCATAGAAATGGATAGGCGTCCAACATAGATTTCAGACCCGTTCAGCACGCGAATAGAAACGAACAGAAAGAGACACGCGATCGCAGATGGAATCGGACACGGTCGTAGGGTGCGCATAGAGACATATAGGCGTCAAACATAGACTTCAGACCCGTTTAGCACGCGGATAGGAACGGGCAGAAAAATACCACGATCGCAAAATGAATCGGACACGGTCCTAGGGTGCGCATTGAAACGGATAAGTGGCTAACATAGACTACGGATACGTTCAGCACCTGGATAGGTACAAACAGAAAAAGACACGCGATCACGGACAGAATCGAACACAGTCGTAAGGTGCTCATAGAAACGGATAGGCGTCCAACATAGACTTCGAACCCGTTCAGCACGTGGATAGGAACGGAGGAAAGAGACACATGATCGCGGATAGAATCTGACATGGTCGTGGGGTGCACATCAAAACGGATAGGTGGCGAACATAGCCCACAGATACGTTCAGCTCGCAGATAGGAACAGACAGAAAGAGACACGCAACCGCGGACAGAATCAAACACAGTCGTAGGGTGCGCATAGAAACAGATATGCGTCTTACATAGACTTCAGACCCGTTTAGCACGCGGATAGGAACAAACAGAAAGAGACACTTGATCGCGGATGGAGTTGGACACGGTCGTAGGATGCGCATTAAAACGGCAAGGCATTCAACATAGACTACAGATACGTTCAGCACGCGGATAGGAACAAACAAAAAGAGACACGATATTGCGGACAGAATCGGACACGGTTGCAGAGTGCGCATAGAAACAGATAGGCGTCAAACATAGACTTCAGACTTGTTCAGCACGCGGATAGGAACGGACAGAAAGAGACACGCGGTTGCGGATGAAATTCATTACGGTCGTAGGGTGCGCATTGAAACGGATAGGTGTCTAACGTAAACTACACAAACGTTTAGCACGCGGATAGGAACAAACAGAGGGAGACACGCAATCGCGGACAGAATCGGAGAGGGTTGTGCGGTTCGCATGGAAACGGATAGGCGTGAAACATAGACTTCGGACCCGTTCAGCACGAGGATGGGTACGGACGGAAAAAGACACGTGATCGCGGATGGAATCAGACACGGTTGTCAGATGCGCATTGGATAGAATAGGCATCCAACAAAGACGACAGACACGTTCGGCACGCAAAATGAAAAAAAACCGAAAGAGACACGCGATCGTGAACAGAATCGGACACGGTCGTTGGGTCCGCAGAGAAACGGATAGGCGTCAAACGTAGACTACAGACTCGTTAAGCACGCGGATAGGAACGGGCAGAAAAAGACTACGATCACGGATTGAATCGAACACGATCGCAGGCTGGACATTGAAACGGATAGGCGGTCAACACAGACTACAGATACGTTCAGCACGTAGATGGGTACAAACAGAAAGAGACACGCGATCGCGGACAGAATCAGACACATTCGTGAGGTGCGCACATAAACGGATAGGCATCCAACATAGACTTCGGACCCGTTCAGCACGTGGATAGGAACGGACTGAAAGAGACACGCGATTGCGGATGAAATCGGACACGGACGTAGGGTGCACATCGAAACGGATAAGCGGCCAACAAAGACTACAGATACGTTCACCACGCAGCTAGGAACAGACAGAAAGAGACACACGATCGCCGACAGAATCGAACACGGTCGTATTAATCGCATAGAAACAGATTGGCGTCTAACATAGTCTTTAGACCCGTTCAGCACGCGGATAGGAACAAACAGCAGGAGAGACGCGATCACGGATGGAATCGGAAACGGTCGTAGGATGCGCATTAAAACGGCGAGGCGTCCAACATAGACTACAGATACGATCAGCACCCGGATAGGAACAAACAATAAGAGACACGCGATCGCAGACAGAATTGGACACGGTCGTAGAGTGCGCATAGAAACGGATTGACGTCAAACATAGACTTCAGACCCGTTCAGCACGCGGATAGAAACGGACAGAAAGAGACACGCGGTCGCGTATGGAATCGGACACGGTCATAGTGTGCGCATTGAAACGGCCGGGCGTCCAACATAGACTACACATACGTTCAGCACGTGGATAGGAACAAACAGAGAGAGACACGCGATCGCGGATAGAATCAGACAGGGTGTTGGGGTGCGCATAGAAACGGATAGGCTTCAGACATAGACTCCAGACCCATTCAGCACGCGGATAGCAACGGACAGAAAAAGACACGTGATCGCGGATGAAATCTGACACGGTCGTAGGGTGCGTATTGGAACGGATAGGCGTCCAACGAAGACTACAGATACGTTTGGCACGCAGATAGGAACAAACAGAAAGAGACACGCAATCGCGGACAGAACTGGACACGCTCGTAGAGTGTGCAGAAAAACGGATATGCGTAAAACATAGACTTCAGACTCGTTCGACACGCGGATAGGAACGAACAGAAAGAGACACGCGATCACGAATAAAATCGGACACGGTCGTAAGGTGCGCATAGAAACGGGTAGGCGTCCAACATAGGCTTCAGACCCGTTTAGCACGCGGATGGGAACGGACAGAAAGTCACGCGGTCGCGGATGGAATCTGACACGGTCGTAGGGTGCGCATTGAAACGGATAGGCGGCAAACATAGACTACAGATACGTTCAGCACGCGGATAGGAACAAACAGAAAGAGACACGCGATCGCGCGCAGGATTGGACACGGTCGTGGGGTGCGCATAGATACAGATAGGCGTCCAACATAGACTTCAGACCCGTTCGGCACGCGGATAGGCACAAACAGAAAGAGACACGCGATCGCGGATGGAACCGGACGCGGTCGTCGAGTGCACATTGAAAACTGAAATTTCGTGTTAAAAAAAAGAAATGTCCGTTGTTAGGATAGTTTCGTCGCAATTAGAGCAAGCGCGTAATGTTCTCTTATTTAAATCAGAAACCTCTTCTAGATATGCGTGGCATTGTGAGCAAAATAAATGATACACGATTACATCAGATGCGAATGTGAAATATTTAAATAACTTATGTTTTGCTGTCGGAACCTTGTAAATGCCAAATAAACTATTAATTAGGCATAAAATGCTGATAATCGCTTTCTACCTCAAAGAGTGTTGAGCCCCTAAGGACAATGCTATCATAACAGCTTCTCCTATAGTAGTTGGTGAAGACTTGCATAATTTTTCTTCAAAGTTCAGGGGTTACTTATAGTTATCCTTATCATTATCATGGATCCCCTAATTAGAAAATCATATGGTTATAATTGAACATACTGAAGCTAAATTTAATGTCTAATCAGTATTCCTACATAAAAATCTGTTAATCGATAGTGTTATATTCGTATATGGGGCATTCCGTGTTGATTTGACTCAGACCTGACCTGTCCTCTCACTCATTTTACCCGCGATTTTTAATGTTATTTTACTATCTCTGAAAGGCACTTGTAAATTTCCACCGATTTTTTTGGAACGATTTGGCTTTACAATATTTTATATCAAAAAGAAATGAAGGCCCAAATTTGAAAATTTGAAAAAAATCGTGTGTCACATATCAAACACTGTGAGCATTCTGAAATAGTGGGTGCGCGTTTCGCTGAGCCTAGAATGCGCTCTTCTCAACAACAAACAAGAAATTGAATCTTTAGCTCACCTAGTCGTGTAAGTGGAAAAAAAATCACATGACATTATGTAGAATTGACCAAAAAATTTTCAGAATTTTTCCAGAATTAACAAAAAATTTTTTAGAATTTCTTCTGAATTTTTTCAGATTTCCTTTAGAATTTCTTAAAAAATTCTTCGGAATTCCTTTAGAAATTCTTCAGAATTTTTTCAGATTTCTTGTCGAAGATTTTTTCAGAAATCACTTTTAGTCAAATTGCCGACATTTCAAGGGGCCATGTG
The DNA here is from genome assembly GCA_946863875.1 of Alloplasta piceator. Lineage (NCBI taxonomy): Eukaryota > Metazoa > Arthropoda > Insecta > Hymenoptera > Ichneumonidae > Alloplasta > Alloplasta piceator. The sequence continues at coordinate 22,907,786 of OX333077.1, read as the reverse complement.
GCCATCCCAACTCAAGTATCATTGGCCTTGATGGGCTACAATGTCGAGAGAGGAAACATTTTCAATGCATTCCAATTTTTAGCGAATTTTTTGTTACTTCAAACCATAGTTGGGCAAATTTGTAATTAGCTGATTACTACATACAAAATACAAATGTAATTAGTATCGAAGTTTTCACTAAATACAAAATACAAATGTAATTAGTATCGAAATTTTCACAAAATTCAAAATACAAATTCAATCGGTATCGAAATTTTCACTAAATACAAAATACAAATGTAATAAGTAACGAAAGGTTCACTAAATACAAAATACAAATGTAATAAGTATCGAAATTTGTACTTAATACAAAGTACAATTGTATTTTGAATCATAATTTTCACTAAATACAAAACCGAAATGTATTGAGTATCGGAATTTTCACTAAATACAAGAAACAAATGTAATTAGTATCGAAATTTTCACTAAATACAAAATACAAATGTATTTAGTATCGAATTTTTCCCTAAATACAAAATTCAAGTGTAATTCGTATCGAAATTTCCACTAAATATAAAAAAACAAATGTGTTCAGTATCGAAATTTTCATTAAATACAAAATACAAATGTATTTAGTATCGAAATTTTCACACATTCGTCTTGAACGTTTTGAGCGCTGTGAGCGTCATATACAGTAGCATTTTATATGCCGATGTATACGTGCTGCAAGCGGGTAGAGCCGAGGTCACAATGACAAAAATAAGAAACAAGGATAAAGAATCAGCCATTGCCGTAGTTTATCTAAAGTCCGCAGCGATTGGCTAATTCTTATTCCTTATTTTTTATTCTTATTCTGTCACCGTTATCACGGCCGTTGACCCGTTGTATTGTCTACTTGAATTATGATGTTGGAAAATATGATATGTGATTTTTTTAAGTGACATATTGTGCAATTTGATCGAGTGTAGTGTAGTGTATTGTGTGGGGATGTTTTTTTTACATTGAAAATTGTGTATTTCAGAAACATAAGTTTGTGTTTCATATAATCTTTTTCTTTGCATGAAAGTAATAATAATATTTGAAAAAAAATTTTGAATACATAGAAATGTACTAATTATCAATCATTATATTCTAAAGAAAAATAACATTTCATCAAATAGTAAGGAATGTCTAAAATTTTTGTCCTATTAGTGTTTTTTTGGCAAATACGTTAAAAAGTTATAAATGAATAGAACAAAAATAAATACAAAATATAAATGTATTTAGTATCGAAATTTTCACTAAATACAAGATACAAATGTATTTAGTATCGAAATTTTCCCTAAATACAAAATCCAGGTGTAATTAGTATCGAAATTTTTACTGAATACAAAATAAAAATGTATTTAGTATCAAAATTTTCATTAAATACAAAATACAAATGTAATTAGTATCGAAATTTTCACTAAATACAAATTATAAATGTAATTAGTATAGAAATTTCCACTAATTTGTACTGGCACAGTACAAATGAAACCCAAATAAACTGCAACCTGCAGTGAATGAAACGTCAATAAACCCAAATAAACTGCAACCTCGCCTGAAATGAAACCTCAATAAACCCAAATAAACTGCTGCCTGCAGTGAATGAAACCTCAATAAACCCAAATGAACTGCAACCTCAGGTTATAGCTCAAATAACTTAAACCGATACTAATTACATTTGTATTTTGTATTTAGTGAAACTTTTGATACTAAATACATTCGTATTTTGAATTTAGTGAAAATTTCGATACTAAGTACAATTTTATTTTGTATTTAGTGAAAATTTCGATACTAAATACATTTGTATTTCGTATCTAGTGAAAATTTCGATACTAAATATGTTTGTATTTTGTATTTAGTGAAAATTTCGATACTTAAGACATTTGTATTTTGAATTTAGTGAAAATTTCGATACTAAACACATTTATATTTTGTATTTAGTGGAAAATTCGATACTTATTACATTCGTATTTTGTATTTAGTGAAAATTCCGATACTCAATACATTTGTATTTTGTATTAAGTGAAAATTTTGATACTAATTACATTTGTATTTTGTATTCAGTGAATAATTCGATACCAATTACATTTGTATTTTGTATTTAGTGAATATTTCGATACTAAATACATTTGTATTTTGTATTTAGTGAAAATTTCGATACTATATACATTCGTATTTTGTATTCAGTGAAAATTTTGATACCAATTACCTCTGTATTTAGTATTTTGTGGGTAATTAATTACTTCAAGTAATTAGTAGTGCCCAACCCTGAAAAAAATAAATCGCTAAAAAATTCTGAAAAAATTCGAATGCATTAAAAATGTTTTCTCTCTTGACATTGTAGCCCAACCCCTACGATACTTGAGTTGGGTTGGCCACATGGCCCTTTGAATTGTCGGCAATTTAACTAATAATAATTAAAAAAAAAATCTTGGTAAAAAATTCTGAAGAAAATCTGAAAAATTTCTCGTCAAGTCTACATTATGTCATGTACTTTTTTTTCCCTCTAACGACTGAGTGGAATTCTATTTCTATTTTTTTTTAAATTCTTTTTTCGGAAAAAGCGCATTGTAGGCCAAATGAAACGCGCGCCCACATTTTCTGAACGCTTACAGTGTTTGATATGTGATCGCGATTTTTGTGTTTTTTTTCAGATTGTTAAATTTGGGCGTTAATTTCTTTTGTATAAAAAATATTGTGAAGTCAAATCGTTCAAAAAAAAAATGAAAAAATTCACAAGTACCTTTCAGAGATAGTACAATAACATAAAAAATCGCAGGTCAAATCGGAGAGGTGACGGGTCAGACTCAGGTCGAATCAACATGGAATGCCTCATATACAAATAGCTTTTAACCTATGAATATATGTAACTAGTGATTTAAGAGGTAATGTCATTTCAAATTGTTCTAAAAATTTACTTTTTTCGGACCCCCCATTTCGCCGTCACAGTGTAAGATGTAAAAAAATATTTTATAATACGTTTTTAACAGACAAAGCGAACAACTCAACTTTAATATAACTATATTATTTTAGTGGTATGCTCGAATTTGATGTTATAGGATTAAATTATTTTTACAAATGTTTTTTTTCTTTAGTCAGAAATTATTTCTTTACGCATCCTAATACTATATTTTCGACCGAGTTTTATACTCATTTCATTATACAATTGACAGTTATTTTAACTTATAATTGAAAAAAAAATTGAAATGCTTTATACCAATTATGCAGCATTATACTCAATAACAAAACTTTCGTTGATCACCTCTAATATTTTCACTGTAATCTTTGAATAAATATATTTAGAAAAGCATTACAATTGTTCAAAATTATATCGATTGAAAGGCTTTGCATAATATTTGGGACAGTGCTGTACAAATTTTTAATGTAGCTGTTTTCGGCCACCAAGATGATATTAGGCCTTATTGCACAATTACATGGGAATGAAAATTTTCTCAATGCTCAGCTATTTAACTTACGTCAAACCATACGTCTGATGCATCCAATTGAAGATCGTTTTCGTCGGTATCACCGAAGGGAACATCAAGTTGACACCCGTCATATTCAACATTCATATTATTCTCTATACTGTCGCTTTCTACACTTGCAATTTCAACATCTGTGTCAGAGGATGACCAAGATGAACGTGAAGTTGAGGAATCCCTGTGGTTATCAGACTGAAAAAATCGATTCGTATAAGTGCATCAATAAAAGTACGATTAAAAGAAATTTTCAAGGAAGTGCAGATTCCAAATAAAATAGAATTTTTTTGCTGATATTTAATATTTAATGATATTATAATGATATTTACTGTAATAATACCCCGAAGAGAATAAAATTTTTTAATTTTCTGAACTTTCTTTCCCAGTCTTCAAAAAGTAAAATGTAAACAATCGAAGATAAATTTATCCGGTCGTTAATATTTTAGAGAAATTAAAGAATTGCAAATAAAAATATATTATAAATTTATCCTGAGAAAAAAACGGCTGTGTACTATGACAAATACTACGTAGCTCAGCAAAATGATTGATGCTAATATGAATATTACTGTATAGTATGTACATTTTTGTGTTTTTTGTAAAATTTTTAAGCATATGTTCGAAAATTTTTATAAAATTTCTGTAGGTTCCTTCAGGTTATTTTTAGTACGATAAACAGTGCGTTTCACGTTATACACTGAAAATATATCCACCAATCGACAATTGTCAACAGCACATCCAAACGATGTTATATCAATTTTAAATACCGAAATCAAAAAATCTGTTGATATATCGTCATTTCTTATTTTTCTACCTTCGTTAAAATGTTTACAGTGATGTTCGTCTATTTCTTACTCTTTCAGAAATTTTCATAAACTTTTAAAAGTTTGTAGAAAATGTTTGCCTTTGCTACAGTTTCACTACAGTTTATTAAATGAATAAACAAATAAAAATTGTCGCAGACGGTTTCGAAAAGTTGCAAGTTCAACAATAAATGTTGTGATAACCGTACGATCAATGAACATGAAATTTTAACACCACATAAGCAGGATGTCCTCGAAAATATTTGGTTAAAATTACAAAAATTTCTGCCTCGGGTGGATTTTTGCACGTACTATACCGTAAAACATAAACTTGGATGCCTTTGATGAGCATAATAATCTATGCCGTGATGATTGCGTAAAGAAAGCGTCGTCCCAATTGCTTATATTTGCAAGAGGTTAGAATAACTTACTTGCAAATGTCGTTGTTTCCGCGCATTATGAAGCGTGATTCGTGGTATCGGGTCGTCACAGGTTGGATCTAAATATCATTTGTAGCCTCCTTTTCTCATGATGCACCGAGAAAATAAATCGAAATGAAGACCGAGAACCCGAATATGAATCAACTTTTCTTGATCGGGATTCAATCAACGAGTCGTGCACAACTATACCCGGCTATCACAAGAGCAGTTACGCGTTGCATATCATTATGCGCATGTGCACTTGTTCGTACACCGGGCTATTAATCCATTGGTGGATCCAGTCAGCCGTATGTTTGCGGCAAAAGAGGCGGCAAAAGAGATTCGGCATCCTCGTGGTCAGACCTGTGCTGCCAGATCGCGCGCAAATGTTGATCCCCACTCTGTGACCCACGCACGTAGGATCTTATGGGCGCGGGTCATAGAGTGGGGGTCGATTTTGCACGCGTAGGATCTAATGGGCGCGGATCACAGAGTGGCGGTTGATTTTACGCGCGATCTGGCTGCACAGGGTCAGTCGTCGGTACCAGTACATATTCAACACGTGGTAGTGCAGCAAAAAGCCACAGAATTTATCAAAAATCAAATGCAATATGGCTTTGGCACTCATCAGAGTAAAACACGACAATCGGATAGTGAAAACAAAAAATATTATCAATTTTAAAGAATATTTGGAAGATCGCAATCCTAATAACTTGTTTATCTTGAGGGAGAATGGAAGGAAAATGTCGTGCTCGATACTAGCAGTGGGAGGTACGTAACAATAAGAATGTATTTATATGATAAAAAGGATTATTTATGTTCGTTTGTTTCTTTTTTAACTATTATTTACTTTAAAATTGTGTTCGAATTAATTCAGTTGATTAGATTCAGATCAGAGAGTTTAATGTATTAAGTTCTATGGACCATAATTCTTTTTTATGCATATTTTATTTTTATTTTAAAATAATATTTGAAAATAAAAAATAGGATCGAGGTTGAATATGGAATTATCCATCTATATAGATATTCAATTTTTCAATTTTAGAATTAGTCGCTAATGAACGTGGAGGATGTGGCTTAACAAGGAAGGAAATTTTTTCGATCACGAAAGGTCACCTGAGTGGAGGAGTGACTGAAACGTATGCAATAATCGAAAATTTTGTGTCCACAAAATTGCGACGCCCCTTCGCTCTATCAGACAATGCAAAAACTGCCCTCCGCAAGTTTTTGTACCTTTTGCATAAAAAATGGCAGCACGCATCAAGACATGAAAGGAGATTTCTGCAACAACATTCTGAGTGGTTGAGCGTGTTGTTTCTTTCAAGGAATCAAAAAAATCTTCGGAAAAATCTGCAAATTTGGGTCGGCCTTCTTCAGAATTTATGAAGTCTAGTGACCGAACAAATTTTGACTGCGGATTTATAATCAGCAACCCCGAAAACCTCCGAGTACGGACTTTCAGCCGAATTTATAACGCTTTCGACTTCTTGACAGCTTCTTGGGACTTCAAATCCGCCATTTTGTTATTATTTCAAATTTTGACTTCGGATTCATAGTCAGCGACCCCAAAAACCCCCAAGTACTGACTTTCAGCCGAATTTATGACGCTTTCGACTTTTTGCCAGCTTTTTGAGACTTCAAATCCGCCGTTTTGTTTTTATTTCCAATTTTGACTTTAGATTCATGATCAGCGACCCTAAAGACACCGGAACACTGACTTTCAGCCGAATTTGTAACGTTTTCGACTTTTGGCCAGCTTTTTAGGATTGAGCCCCACTGTGCGCTGATAGGAACGGAACAGAAAGAGAAACGCAGTCGCGGATGAAATCGGACACAGTCGTAGGCTGCGCATAGAAATGGAAAGGCGTCAAATAAAGACTTATGACCCGTTCAGCACGCGGATGAGAACGAACAGAAAAAGACAAGCGATCGCAGATGGAATCGAACACGGTCGTAGCGTGCGCATTGTAACGGATAGGTGTCCAACATAGACTACAAATACGTTAAGCACGCTGATAGGGACAAACAGAGAGGGACAAGCAATAACGGACAGAATCGGACACGGGCGTAGTGTGCGCAAAGAAACGGATAGGCGTCAAACATAGACTTCAGACCCGTTCAGCACGCGGATAGGAACAAACAGAAAAAGACATACGATCGCGGATGAAATCAGACACAGTCGTAGGATGCGCATTGAAAAGGCAAGGCGTCCAACATAAACTACAGATACGTTTAGCACGCGGATAGGAAAAAACAGAAAGAGACACGCGATCGCGGACAAAATCAGACAGGGTCGTAGGGTGCGAATAGGAACAGATAGGCATTTAACATAAACTTCAGACCTGTTCAGCACGCGGATAGGAGCAAACAGAAAGGGACACGCGATCGCAGACAAAATCGGACACAGGCGTAGTGTGCGCATAGAAACAGATGGGCGTCAAACATAGACTTCAGACCCGTTCAGCACGCGGATAGAAACGAACAAAAAGAGATAGGCGATCGCAGATAGAATCAAACACAGTTGTGGGGTGCGCAGAGGAACGGATAGGCGTCCAACATAGACTTCAGACCCGTTCAGCACGCGGATATAAACGGACAGAAAGAAACACGCGGTCGCGGATGGAATTGAACACGGTCGTGGGGTGCGCATTAAAACGGATAGGCAGCCAACAAAGACTACAGATACGTTCAGCACGCGAATAGGAACGAACAGAAAAAGACACGCGATCACAGAGAGAAACGGACACGGTCGTAGGGTGCGCACAGAAACGGATAGGCATCGTACATAGACTTCAGACCCGTTAAACACGCGGATAGGAACGAGCAGAAAGGGATAACGATCACGGATGGAATCGGACACGATCGTAGGGTGCACATTGAAACGAATAGGCAGCCAACAGGAACTACAAATACGTTCAGCACGCAGATAGGAACAGACAGAAAGAGACACGCAATAGCAGAGCGAATCGGACATGGTCGTAGGGTGAGCATAGGAACAGGTAGGCGTCTAAGAAAGATTTCATACCCGTTCAGAACGCAGATAGGAACAAACATACAAAGACACGCGATCGCGGATGAAATCAGACACAGTCGTAGGGTGCGCATAGAAACGGATAGGCTTCAAACATAGGATTCAGACCCGTTCATCACGCGGATATGAACGGACAGAAAGAGACACGCCATCGCGGATGGAATCGGACAGGGTCGAAGAGTGCGCATAAAAACGTATGGGCGTTCAGCGTAGACTTAAAACCGGTTTGGAACGCGGATGGAAATAGGCAGAAAGAGGCACGCAGTCGCGAATGAAATCGAACACGGTCGTAGGGTGCGCATTGGAACGGATAGTCGGATAACATAGACTACAGATACGTTCAGCACCCGGATAGGACCAAACAGAAAGAGACACGCGATCGCGCACAGAATCGGACACAATTGTAAGATGCGCATAGAAATGGATGGGCGTTTAACATAGACTTCGGACCTGTTCAGCACGCGTATGGAAACGGACAGAAAGAGACACGCGATCGTGGATGGATTCGGGCACGGTCGTAAGGTGCGCATTGAAACGGATAGGCGTCAAACATAGACTTCAGACCCGTTTAGCACGCGGATGGGAACAAGAAAAAAAAGATGCGCGATCGCGGACAGAATCAGCCACAGTCATAGGGTTTGCATAGAAACGGATAGGCGACCAACATAGATTTCAGACCCGTTCAGCACGCAGATAAAAACGAACAGAAAGAGACACGCGATCGAAGATGGAATCGGACACGGTCGTAGAGTACGCATAGAAACGAATAGGCGTCCAACATAGACTACAGATACGTTTAGCACGCGTGAAGGGAAAAAAAGAGAGAGACACGCGATCGCGGACAGAATCAAAAACAGTCGTTAAGTGCGCAAAACAACGGATAGGCGTCGAACATAGACTTCAGACTCGTTCAGCACGCCGATGGGAACAGACAGAAGAAGACACGCGATCGCAGATGAAATCAAACACAGTTGTAGGATGCGCATAGAAACAGATAGCCGTCCAGCATAGACTTCAGACCCATTCAGCACGCGGATAAAAACGAACAGAAGGAGAGACGCGATCGCAGATGGAATCGGACACGGTCGTAGGGTGTGCATTGAAACGGATAGGTGGCCAAGATAGACTACAGATACGTTCCGCACACGGATAGGAACAAACAGAAAGACATACACGATCGCGGACCGAATCGGACACGGTCGGAGAGTGCACATACAAACGGATCGGCGTCAAACATAGACTTCAGACCCGTTTAGCACGCGGATAGAAACAAACAGGGAGGGACCCGCGGTCGCGGACAGAATCGGACACGGTCGTAGGGTGTGCGTGGAAACGGATAGGCGTCCAACATAGAGTTCAGATCCGTTCAGAACGTGAATAAAAACAGACAGAGAGAGAAACGCGGTCGCGGATGGAATCGGACACGGTCGCAGGGTGCGCATTAAAACGACAAGTCGTTTAATATAGACTCCAGATACGTTCAGCACGCGGATAGGAACAAACAGAAAGAGACACGTGATCGCAGGCAGAATCCGACACGGTCGTAGGGTGCGGATAGAAATGAATAGGCGTCAAACATAGACTTCAGACCCTTTCAGCACGCGGATAGAAATGGACAGAAAGAAACACGCAATCGCGGATAGGATCGAACCCGGTTATAGGGTGCGCATTGAAACGGATAGGCGTAAAACATAGACTACCGATATGTTCAGCACGCGGATGGGAACAAACAGAAAAAGACACGCAATCGCGGACAAAATCGAACACGGTCGTAGGATGTGCCTGGAAACGGATAGGCTTCAAACATAAACCCAGGACCCGTTCATCAAGCGGATACGAACGGACGGAAAAAGATGCGCGATCGCAGATGGAAACGGACATGCTCGTAGGATGCACATTGGGACGGATAAGCATCGTACATAGACTACAGAAACGTTCGGCACGCAGGTAGGAACATACTAGGAGAGACACGCGAATCAAACACGGTCGTAGGATGCGCAGAGAAACAAATAGGCGTCTAACATAGACTTTGGACCTGTTCAGCACGCGAATAGGAACGAACAGAAAGAGACTTGCGATCGCGGACGGAATCGGACACGGTCGTAGGGTGCGCTTAGAAACGGAGAGGCGTCCAACATAGACTTCAGAGCCGTTCAGCATGTGGATAGAAATAAACAGAAAGAGACACGCGATCGCAGATAGAATCGGACACGGTCTTAGGGTACGCATAGAAACAAATAGGCGTTAGACATGGATTTCAGACCCGTTCTTCACGCAGATAGGAACGAACGGAAAGAGACACGCGATCGCGGACAAAGTCGGAAACGGTCGTAGGGTGCGCAATGAAAAGGATAGGCATCCAACATAGATTTTGGATCCGTTCGGCTCGCGGATAGGAACAAACAGAAAGAGGCAAGCGGTCACGGATGAAATCGAACACGGTCGTAGCGTGCACATTAAATCAGATAGGTGGCGAATATAGATTACAGATACGTTCAGCACGCAGACAGGAACAGACAGAAAGAGACACGCGGTCGCGGATGGAATCGGGCACGGTCGTAGGGTGCACACTAAAACGGATAAGTGGCCAACATAGACGACAGATACGTTTAGCACGCAGATAGGAACAGGCAGAAAAAAACACGCAATCGCAGACAGAATCGGACACGGTCGTAGTGTGCGCATTGAAGAGGATAGTCGGCCAATATAGTCTACAGATATGTTCAGCACCTGGATCGGAACAGACAAAACGAGACACGCGATCACAAACAGAATTGGACACAATCGTAGGGTGCGTATAGAAACGGATAGGTGTCCAACATCGACTTCGGACCCGTTCAGCACACGGATAAGAACGGACAGGAAGAAACAAGCGATCGCGGATGAAATCGGACACGGTCGTAGGATGCACATTGAAACAGCAAGGCGTCCAACATAGACTACAGATACGTTTAGCACGCAGACATAAACAAACAGGAAGAGAACCACGATTGCGGAAAAAATCGGGTACGGTCGTAGAGTGCGCATAGAAACGGATAAGCGTCCAACATGGCCCACAGATACGATTAACACGCGGATAGGAACGAACAGAACTGGACACGCGATCGCGGACAGAATTGGACACGGTCCTTTGGTGCGCACAAAAACGAATTGGCTTCAAACATAGACTTTAGACCCGTTTAGCACGCGGATAGGAACAAACAGGAAGAGATACGCGATCGCGGATGAAATCCAACACACTCGTAGTGTGCGCATATAAACGGATAGGCGTCCAACATAGACTACAGACCCGTTCAGCACGTGGATAGGAATGGACGGAAAGAGGCAAGCATTCGCGAATAGAATCAGACACGGTCGCGGAGTGCGCATTGAAATAGATAGCCAGTCAACATAGACTACAGAAATGTTAAGCATGCACTAGGGAACAGACAGAAAGAGACATGCAATCGTGGACAGAATCGAACATGGTCGTAGGGTGCGCATAGAACTGGATGGGCGTCCAACATAGACTTCAGACCCGTTCAGCACGCGGATAGGAATGGACAGAAAGAGACATGGGATCGCGGATGGAATCGGAAACGGTCGTAGGGTGCACATTAAATCAGAAGGGTGGCCAACATGAACTACAGATACGTTCAGCACGCAGATGGAAACAGACAGAAGGAGGTATGCGATCGTGGACAGAACGGCACACGGTCGTAGGGTGCACATACAACATGGATTATAAATACGTTTGGCACGCAAATAGGAATGAACCGAAGAAGACAGGCGATCGCGGACCGAATCGGACACAGTCGTAGGGTGCGCACAGAAATGGATAGGCATCCAACATAGACTCCAGAGCTGTTCAGCATGCGGATAGGAACAAACGGAAAGAGACTTGCGATCGCAGACAGAATCAGGCACGTTCGTAGAGTGCGCATAGAAACGGATAAGCGTCTAGCATAGACTTCTGACCCTTTTTGCACGCAGATAGGAACTGGCAGAAAGAGACTGCGATCGCAGATGGAATCGGACACGAACGTGGGGTGCGCATAGAAACGGATAGGCGTCCTACATAGACTTTCGACCCGTTTAGCACGCATATAGGAACGAACAGAAAGAGACACGCGATAGCGGATGGGATCGGACACAATTGTAGGGTGCGAAAAGAAATGGATAAGTGTCCAACATAGACTTTGAACCCGTTCAGCACGTGGATAGGAACGGATTGAAAGAGACACGCGATCGTATATGGAATCGGACACGGTCGTAGGGTGCGCATTGAAATGACTAGGCGTCCAACATTAACGACACATACGTTTAGCACACGATTAGTAACAAACGGAGAGAAACACGCAGTCGTGGACAGAATCAGACACAGTCGTAGTGTGTGCATAGGGAAAAATAACCGTTCAACATGGAGTCCAGACCCGTCCGGCACTTGGATAGAAAAGAACGGAAAGAGACACGCGATCGCGGATGTAATCGGAGACGGTCGTAATGTGCAAATTGAAATGGATGGGTAGCCAACGTTGACTACAGATACGTTCAGCACGCAGAATGGAACAGACAGAGAGAGACACGTGATCGCGGACAGAATCGGACACGGTCGTAGGGTGCGCATAGAAGCGGATGGGCGTCTAACATAGACTTCAGAACAGTTTAGCACGCGGATAAGGACGCACAGAAAGAGACACGCGATTGCGGACAGAATCGGACACGGTCGTAAGGTGCGCATGAAAACATATAGAAGTCCAACATAGACTTCAGACCCGTTCAGCATGGGGATAGAATTGAACAGAAAAAGACACGTGGTCGCAGATGGAATCGAGAACGGTCTCAGGGTGCACATAGATACGGATAGGCACCAAACATAGATTTCAGATCCGTTCAGCACACAGATAGGAACAAACGGAAAGAGACGTGCGATCGTGGACAGAATCGGACACGGTAATAGGCTGGGCATAGAAACGGATAGGCGTCAAGCATAGACTTCAGACCCGTTCAGCACGCAAATAGGAATGGACAGGAAGAAACACGCGATCACGGATGGAATCGGACACGGTCGTAGGATGCGCATTAAAACAGCGAAGTGCCCAACATAGACTACAGATACGTTCAGCACGCGGAAAGGAACAAACGCGAAGAGACACGCGATTGCAAACAAAATCAGATACGCTCGTAGAGTTCGCATAGAGACGGATAGGCGTTGAACATGGACTTTAGACTCGTTCAGCACGCGGATAGAAACGGACAGGAAAAGACACGCGATCGCCCATCGGATGAGACACGGTCGTGGGGTGCGCTTCGAAGCGAATAGGCGTCCAACATAGACTACAGAAACTATTAACACGCGGATAGGAACAAACAGAACGATACACGCGATCGCAGACAGAATCGGACACGGTCGTGGGGTGCGCATAAAAACGGATAGGCGTCCAACATAGACTATAGACCCGTTCAGCACGTGGATAGGAACATACGGAAAGAGGCAAGCATTCGCGGATGGCATCAAACACGGTCGGAGGGTGCGGAATAAAACAGATAGCCGGCCAAGATAGACTACAGATATGTTTAGCATGCAGAAAGGAACAGACAGAAAGAGACATGCGATCGCGGACAGAATCGAACACGGTCGTAGGGTGCGCATAGAAAGGGATAGGCAGCCAACATAGACTACCGATAGGTTCAGCACGTGGATTGAAACAAACGGAAAGAGGCATGCGATCGCGGAAAAAATCGGACACGGTCGAAGAGTGCGCATAGAAACGGATAAGCGTTGAACATAGACTTCAGACCCTTTCAGCACGTGGATACGAACGGACAGAAAGAGAAACGCGGTGGCGGATAAAATCGGACACGGTCGTCGGGTAAGCATTGAAACGGATAGGCGTCTAACACAGACTACAGATACGTCCAGCACAAGGATAGGAACGACCAGAAGGAGATATGCAATCGCGGACAGAATCGGACACGATCGTCGGGTGCGCATTGAGACGGATAGGCGTCAAACATGGACTTCGGACCCGTTTGGCACGTGGATAGGGACTAACAGAAAGGGACGCTTGATCGCGAACAGAATCGGACACGGTCGTAGGGTGTGCATAGAAACGGATAGGCTTCGGACCCGTTCAACACGCGGATAGGAACGGACAGAAAGAGACACGCGATCGCGGACAAACTCAGACACGTCCGTGGGGTCCTCATAAAAACGGATAGGCGTCCAACAGAGACTTCAGACCCGTGCAGCACGCGAATAAGAACGAACAGAAAGAGAAACGCGGTCGCGGATGGAATCGGACACGGTGGTAGGTCGCGCATTTAAACGACAATGTGTTTAACATAGATTTAAGATACATTTAGCACGCAGATAGGAACAAACGGAAAGAGACAGGTGATAGTCGACAGAATAAGACACGGTCGTAGGGTGCGCATAGAATCGGATCAGCGTCCATGATAGACTCCAGACCCCTTTAGCACGCGAATATAAACAGACAGAAAGAGACGCGCGGTCGCAGATGAAATCGAACACGATCGTAGGGTGCGCATTAAGAAGGATAGGCGAAAAACATAGACTTCAGACCCGTTCAGCTTGCGGAAAGGAACGGACAGAAAGAGGCAAGTGGTCGTCGATGGAATCAGACACGGTCGGAGCGTGCACAATAATTCTGATAGGTCGCAGACATAGATTACAGATGCGTCGAGTACGCAGATAGGAACACACAGAAAGAGACACGCAATTGGGGATGGAATCAGGCACGGTCGTAGGGTGCGCAAAAAGGTGGATAGGCATCCAACATAGACTTCTGACCCGTTTAGCATGCGGATAGAAACGGGCAGAAAGAGAATACGATCGCGGATGGAATCAAACACGGTCGTAGGGTGAGCATAGAAACGGATAGCCGGCCAACATGGTCTGCAGATACCTTCAGCACCCAGATAGGAACAAACAGAAAGAGACACGCAATCGCAAAACAAAATCAAACCCAATCGTAGCGTGCGCATAAAAACAGATAGGGGTCCAGCATAGACTACAGATATGTTTAGCATGGAGATGGGAACAAGCAGAAAGAGACACGCGATCGCGGACAGAATGAAACACGTTTGTGGTGCGCGCATGGAATCGGATAGGCGTCCAACATAAGCGTCAGAACCGCTTAGCACGCAGATAGGAACAGACAGAAAGAGACACGTGATCGCAGACGGAATCAGACACGGTCGTAGGGTGCACATACAAACGGAAAAGCGTCGAACATAGACTTCAGACATGGTCAGCAAGCAGATAGGAACGGACGAAAAGAGACACGCGATCGCGGATGGAATCGGTCACGGTTGTAGGGTCCGCATTGAAACGGATATCCGTCCAATACAGACTACAGATACGTTCAGCACGCGATTAGGAACGAACAGGAAGAGACACGCGATGCTCTGATAATCAGACACGGTCGTAGAGTGCGCATAGAAACGGATAGGCGTCCAACATAGACTTCAGACCCGGTCAGCACGTAGAAAGGAACGGACGAAAAGACGAAAGCGGTCGCAGACGGAATCAGACACGGTCGTAGAATGCGCATTGAAACGAATAGTTGGCCAACATAGACTACCGATCCGTTCAGCACCCGGATAGGAACAAACAAAACGAGAAACGTGATCACGGACAGAATCGGACACATTCGGAGGGTGCGCATGGAAACAGATAGGCGTCCAACAAAGACTACAGATACGTTCAGCATGCAGATAGAAACAGACAGAAAGAGACACGCGATCGCAGACAGAATCAGATGAGGTCGTAGGGTGCGCCTAGGAACGGTTAGGCGTCCAACATAGACTTTAGACCCGTTCTGCACGTGGATAGGAACAGCCAGAAACAGACACGCTATCGCGGATGGAATCAAATACGGTCGTAGCGTGCACATTGAATCAGATAGGCGGCAAACATAGACTACACATACGTTCAGCACGCAGATAAGAACAGACAGAAAGAGACAAGCGAACGCAAACAGAATCGGACACAGTCGTTGGGTGCACATACAAACGGATAGGCGTGAAACATAGACGTCAGACCCGTTCAGCTCGCGGATAGGAACGGACAAAAAGAGACACGCGATCGCGGATTGATTCGAACACGGTTGTAGGGTGCGGATTGAAATGGATAGGCGTCCAACATAGACTATAGATACGTTCGATACGCGGATGGGAACAAAATGGAAGGTACACGCGTTCGCGGACAGAATCGAACACGGTCGTAGGGTGCGCATAGCAAAGAAGAGGCGTTTAACATAGACTTCAGACCCGTTTAGCACGCAGATAAAAACAAACAGAAAGAAACACGCGGTCGCAGACAGAATTTGACACGCACGTAAGGTGTGCGTAGAAATGGATAGGCGTCCAACATAGACTTCAGACCCATTTGGAACGTGGATAGGAACGGTCAAAAAGAGAAACGCGGTTACGGATGGAATCGGACTCGGTCGTGGGGTGCGCATTGAAACGGCAAAGCGTCCAACATGTATTTCAGATAGTTTCAGCACGCGGATAGGAACGAACAGAAAGAGGCACATAATCGTGGACAGAATTGGACACGGTCGTAGAAAGCGCATAGAAATGGATGGGCGTTCAACACAGACTCCAGACCCGTTCAGCACGCGGATAGGAACGGACAGGAAGAGAAACGAGGTTGCGGTTGGGATCGGACACAGCCGTAGGGTGCGCATTAAAACGGCAAGGCGTCCAACATAGACTACAGATACGTTCAGCACGTGGATAGGAACAAACAGAAAGAGACAAGAGATCGCAGACAGAATCAGACACGGTCGTGGGGGGCGCATGAAAACAGATAGGCTTAACACATAGACTTCAGACCCGTTTAGCACGCGAATGGGAACGGATAGAAAGAGACACGCGATCGCAGATGGAATCGGACACGGTCGTATTGTGCCCATCTAATTAGATAGGCGACCAACATAGACTACAGATACGTTCGGCACGCACATAGAAACAGACAGAAAGAGATACGCGATCACTGACAGAATCAGACACGGTCGTGGGTTGCACATGCAAATGGATGGGCGTTAAACATAGACTTTAGACCTGTTCAGCACGCGGATAGAAACGGACAGAGACACGTGATCGCAGATGGAATCGGACACGGTCGTAAAGTGCACATTGGACTGGATGGGTGGCCAACATAGACTACAGATACGTTCAGCACGCAGATAGGACAGACAGAAAGAGACACGTGATCGCGGACAGAATCGAACACGGACGTAGGGTGCGCATAGAAAAGGATAGACGTCAAACATAGACTTAAGACCCGTTCGGGACGCGGATAGAAGAAAACAGAAAGAGACACGCGGTCGCAGACAAAATCGGACACGGTCGTAAAGTGCGCGTAGAAACGGATAGGCGTCCAACATGGACTTAAGACCTGTGCAGCACGCAGATAGGAACAGACAGTAAGAGACACGCGATCGCCGATGGAATCGGACGCGGTCAAAGGGTGCCCATTGGAACGGACAGGCGTCCAACATAGACTACAGATACGTTCAGCACGCAGATAGGACAGACAGAAAGAGACCTGCGATCGCGGTCAGAATCGGACGCGGTCGTAGGATGTGAATAGAAACAGATAGGTGTCTAACATAGACTTTATACCTATTCAGCACGCGGATAGGAACAAACCGAAGGGGAGACGCGATCGCAGATGGAATCGGACACGGTCGTAGGATGCACATCGAAACGGTAAGGCGTCTAACAAAGACTACAGACACGATGAGCACGCGGATAGGAACAAACAGAAAGAGACACGCGATCGCAAACAGAATCGGACAAGGTCGTAGAGTGCGCAGAGAAACGGATAAGCGTCAAACATAGACTTCAGACTCGTTCAGCACGCGGATAGGAACCGACAGAAAGAGACACGCGATCTCCGATGGAATCGGACACGGTCATTGAGTGCCCATTGGAACGGACAGGCGTACAACATAGGCTACAGATACGTTTAGCACGCGGATGGGAACAAACAGAAAGAGACATGCGATCGCGGACAGAATCGGACACGGTCGTAGGGTGCGCATAGTAACGGATGGGCTTAGAACATAGACCTTAGACCTGCTTAGCACGCGGATAGGAATGGACAGAAAAATACACGCGATCGCGGATGGAATCAGACACGTTCGTTGGGTGCGCATAGAAACAGATAGGCGTCCAACATAGACTTCGGTCCAGTTCAGCACGCAGATAGGGACGGACAGGAAGAAACACGCAATCGCGGATGGAATCGGACACGGTCGTAGGATCCGCATTCAAACAGCGAGGCGTCCAACATATACTACAGACACGTTTAGCACGCGGATAAGAACAAACAGGCAGAGACACGCGATCGCAACAAGAATCAGAAACGGTCGTGGAGTGCGCATGGAAACGGATGGGCGTCGAACATAGACTTTAGACTCGTTCAGCACGCAGATAGGAATGGACAGAAAGAGACACGCGATTGCCGATGGAATTGAACACGGTTGTAGGGTGCGCTTCGGAATGGATAGGCATCCAACATAGACTGCAGATACGATTAACACTCAGATCGAAACGAGCAGGACGAGACACGCGATCGCGGAAAAAATCGGACACGGTCGTCGAGTGCGCATAGAAACGGGTAGGCCTTAAACATAGACTTTAGACCCGTTTAGTACGCGGATAGGAACAGACAGAAAGAGACACGCGATCGCGGATGGAATCGAACTAGGTCGTTGAGTGCGCATAGAAACCGATGAGCGTCCAACATAGACTTCAGACCCGTTCAGCACGTGGATAGAAACAGACAGGAAGAGGCAAGAGGTCGCGGATGGAATCGGACACGGTCGTAGGGTACGCATAGAAACGGATAATCGGCCAACATAGACTTCAGATCCGTTTAGCACGCGGATAGGAGAAGACAGAAACTCTCAATCGCAGACGGAATCAGACAAGGTCGTAGGGTGCGCATTGAAACAGATAGGCGGCCAACATAGACTTCAGATAGGTTAAGCACGCGGATAGGACCAAACAGGAAGAGACACGCCTCCGCGAAAAGAATCGAACACTGTCGAAAAATGCGCATAGAAACGGATAGGCGGCCAACATAGACTACGGATACGTTGAGCACGCAGATGGGAACAGACAGGAAGAGACTGGCGATCGCGGACAGAAACGGGAACGGTCATAGGGTGTGCAGAGAAACAGATAGGCGTCCAACATAGACTTTATACCCGTTCAGCGCGTGGATAGGAACAAACCGAAAGAGACACGCAATCGCGGACGGAATCGGACACGGTCGTAGGATGCACATCGAAACAGCAAGGCGTCTAACATAGACTACAGAAACGATCAGCATGCGGATAGGAACAAACAGAAAGAGACACGCGATTGCGAACAGAATCGGACACGGTCGTAGAGTGCACAGAGAAACGGATAGGCATCAAACATAGACTTCAGACTTGTTCAGCACGCAAATAGGAACGGACGGAAAAAGATACGTGATCGCTGATGGAATCGGACACAGTCATAGGGTGCGCATTAAAACGGACAGGCGGCCAACATAGACTACAGATACGTTTTGCACGCGGATAGGAACAAAAAGAAAGAGACACGCGATCGCGGACAGAATCAGACACGGTCGTGGGGTGCGCATAGAATCGGATAGGCTTTAAACATAGACTTCATACGCGTTTAGCACGCGGATGGGATTGGACAGAAAGAGCCACGTGATCGCGGATGGAATCGGACACGGTCGTAGGGTGCGCAAAGAAACGGATGGGTGGCCAACAAAGTCTTCAGATCCGTCCAGCACGCGGATAGAAAGAGACAGAAAGGGGGACGTGGTTACGGATGGGCTCGGACACGGTCGTAGGGTGCGCATTGTAACGGATATTCGGCCAACGAAGACTACAGATACGTTCAGCACCCGGATCATAACAAGCAGAAAGAGACACGCGATCGCAAATAGAATTAGACACAATCGTAGGGTGCGCATAGAAACGAAACAGCGTCCAACATATACTTTGGACCCGTTCAGCACGCAGATAGGAATGGACAGGAAGAAACACGCGATGGCGGATCAAATCGGACACGGTCATAGGATGCGCATTAAAACAGCAAGGCGTCCAACATGGACTACAGATACGTTCAGCACGCGGATAGGAACAAACAGGAAGAGACACGCGATTGCAATAAGAATCAGACACGGTCGTGGAGGTTGCATAGAAACGGATGGGCGTCAATTATAGACTTCGGACTCGTTCAGCACGTGGATAGGAACGGACAGAAAAAGTCAAGCGATCGCTGATGGAATTGAACACGGTCGTCTGGTGCGCTTTGGAACGGATAAGCATCCAACATAGACTACAGATACGATTAACACGCGGATAAGAACAAACAGAACGAGACACACGATCGCGGACAGAATCGGACACCGTCTTCGGGTGCGCATAGAAACGGATGGGCTTCAAACATAGACTTTAGACCCGTTCAGCACGCGGATAGGAACGGACAGGAAGAGACACTCGATCGCTGATGGAATCGGACACGGTCGTAGGGTGCGCATAGAAATGGATAGGCGTCCAACATAAACTTCAGACGTAGATAGGAACGGACGGAAAGACGCAAGCAGTCGCGGATGGATTCGGACACGGTCGTAGGGTGCGCATTGAAACGAATAGTCGGCCAACATAGACTACAGATACGTTCCGCACCCAAAAAGGAACAAACAAAAAGAGAAACGTGATCGCGGACAGAATCGGACACAATCGTGGGGTGCGCATGGAAACGGATAGGCATCCAACATAGACTACAGATACGTTCAGCATACAGATAGGAACAGACTGAAAAAGACACCCGATCGCGGACAGAATCAGACTCGGTCGGAGAATGCGCATAAAAACGGATAGGCGTCCAACAGAGACTTTAGACCCGTTCAACACGCGAATAAGAACGAACAGATAGAGCCACGCGATCGCGGATTGAATCGGACACGGTTGTAGGGTGTGCATTGAAATGGATAGGCGTCTATCATAGACTACAGATACGTTCGATACGCGGATAGGAACAAACAGATAGAGACACGCGTTTGCGGACAGAATCGTACACGGTCGTAGGGTGCGCATAGAAACGGAGAGGCATTTGACATAGACTCCAGACCCGTTTAGCATGCCGATAAAAACAAACAGAAAGAGACACGCGGTCGCGGACAGAATTGAACACGCTCGTAGGGTGTGCGTAGAAACGGGTAGGCGTCCAACATAGACTTCAGACCTGTTGAGCACGCGGATAAGAACGGACAGAAAGAGAAACGCGGTTGCGGTTGAAATCGGACACGGCTAAAGGGTGCGCATTGGAATGACAAGGCGTCCAACATAGACTACAGCACATGTATAGAAACGAACAAAAAGAGACACTTGATCGCAGACAGAATCAGGAACGGTCGTAGGGTGCGCATAGAAACAGATAGGCTTTAAATATAGATTTCAGACCTATTTAGCACGCGGATAGGAACGCACAGAAAGAGTCACGCGATCGCGGATGGAATCGGACACATTCGTATTGTGCACATTTATTCAGATAGGAGGCCAACATAGACTACAGATACGTTCAGCACGCAGATAGAAACAGACAGAAAGATATACGCGATTGCGGACAGAATCGGACACGGTGGTGGGCTGCACATGCAAATGGATGGGCGTCGAAGTTAGGCTTCAGACCCGTTCAGCATGCGGATAGGAACGGATCGAGACACGCGATCGCAGATGGAATCGGATACGGTCGTGGAGTGCACATTGGAACGGATACGCGGCCAACATAGACTACAGATACGTTTAGCACGCAGATGGGACAGACAGAAAGAGACACGCGATCGTGGACAGAATTGGACACAGACGTAGGGTGCGCATAGAAACGGATAGGCGTCGAACATAGACTTCAGACCCGTTCAGCACGCGGTTAGAAAAGAACAGAAAGAGACACGTGGTCGCAGACAAAATCGGACACGTTCGTAGGGTGCGCAGAGAAACGGATAGGCGTTAAACATAGACTTCAGACTTGTTTAGCACGCGAATAGCAACGGACAGAAAGAGACACGCGATCGCCGATGGAATCGGACACGGTCATAGGGTGACTATTAAAATGGACAGGCGTCCAACGTAGACTACAGATACGTTTAGCACGCAGATAGGAACAAACATTAAAAGACACGCGATCGCGGACAGAATTGGACACGGGCG
Organism: Alloplasta piceator; assembly: GCA_946863875.1. Taxonomy (NCBI): domain Eukaryota; kingdom Metazoa; phylum Arthropoda; class Insecta; order Hymenoptera; family Ichneumonidae; genus Alloplasta; species Alloplasta piceator. The sequence goes on along the minus strand of OX333077.1, from coordinate 22,885,820 downwards.
TAGGCTGCGCATTGAAACGGATATTCGGCCAACATAGACGACAGATACGTTAAGCACCCAGGTCGGAACAAACAGAAAGAGACACGCGATCGCAAACAAAATCGGACTCAATCGTAGGGTGCGCCTAGAAACAAATAGGCGTCCAACATAGACTTCAGACCCGTTCACTACGCGGATCGGAACGGACAGGAAGAAACACGCGATCGCGATCCGAATCGGACACGATCGTAGGGTGCGCATAGAAACAAATACGCGTCCAACATCGACTACAGATCTTTTCAGCATGCAGATAGAAACAGACAGAAAGAGACAGGCGATCGCGGACAGAATCGGACACGGTCGTAGGGTGCACATACAAACGGATAGGCGTCAAACATAGACTTCAGACCCGTTCAGCGCGTGAACAGGAATGAACAGAAAGAGACACGCTATCGCGAATGGAATCAGACACGGTTGTGGGGTGCGTATTCAAATGGATAAGCGTCCAACATGGACTTCGGATACGTTCAATACGCGGATAGGAACAAACAGAAAAAGATACGCTTCCGCGGACAGAATCGGACACGGTCGTAGGGTGCGCATAGAAACGGAGAGGCGATTAACATAGACTTTGGACCCGTTTAGCACGTGGATAGAGAAAAACAGAAAGAGACACGCGGTCACGGACAGATTCGGACACGATCGTAGGGTGCGCGTAGAAACGGATAGGCGTCCAACATGGACTTTAGACCTGTTTAGCACGCAGATAGGAACGGACAGAGAGACAAACACCGTCGCGGATGAAATCAGACTCGGTCGTAGGATGCGCATTGTAATGGATAAGCCTTCAACATAGACTTCAGACCAGTTCAGCACGCGGATAGGAACGGACAGAAAGAGAAACGCGGTTGTGGTTGGAATCGAACACGGCCGTAGGGTGCACATTGAAACGGCAAGGTGTCCAACATAGCTTACAGATACGTACAGCAAGTGGATAGGAACAAACAGAAAGAGACACGCGATCACGAACAGAGTCAGATACAGTCATAGGGTGCGCATTGAAACATGAAGGCGTTTAACATAGACTTCAGATACGTTCAGCACGCAGATAGGAACAAACAGAAAGAGACACGTGATTGCGGAAAGAATCAGACACGGTCGTAGGGTGCGCATGGAAAATGGATAAGCGTCAAACATAGACTTCCGACGGAACGGACCAAAAGAAACATGCGATCGCGAATGGAATCAAACACGGTCGTACGGTGCACATGGAAACGGATAGTTGGCCAACATAGACCACAGATATGTTCAGCACGCAGATAGGAACAGTCAGAAAGAGACACGCGATCGCGGACAGAATCGGACACGGTCGTAGGGTGCGCATAGAATCAGATAGGCGTCTAACATAGACCTTAGACCCGTTCATCTAACATAGACTACAGAGACGTTTAGCACGCGGATAGGAACAAACAGCAAGAGACACGCGATCGCGGACAGAATCAGACACGGTCGTAGGGTGCAGATTGAAACGGACAGTCGTCCACCATAGTCTTCAGACCCATCTAGCACGCGGATAGAAACGGACAGGAAGTGACACGCGATCGCGAATTGAATCGGACACGGTCGTAGGGTGCGCATTGAAACGGATAGGCGGCCAACATAGACTTCAGTCCTGTTCAGCGCGCGGATAGGAACAAACAGAAAGATACACGCGATCGCGCACAGAATCGGACACGGTTGTTGTGTGCGCATTGAAACGGATATTTATGTAATCCGAACTTCCGGACAGAAACAGGTCATTTGAATCGCGTACAGAATGCGGACAAAATTTATGTATACCCGTATACCTATCGACAAATACGTTCAGTTAGACAGTCAGCATGCGGATAGATTCCTATAAAAATCATTCTCATACGGATAGATCACTTATAGAAACGTATAAGGACCTGCTTTATATTCTATTTCCAGCGTATAGAACCCATAAAATTCTATTAGAGTTCCATAGGTTCGAATGCTATCCTCTATGGGTTTCTAACGGATTTCTGTTTTTATTTTTACCAGGGATATGGATGATATACTGATTTATGGGGAATCATTGGAGCAACACGACGCGATCCTGAGAGAGGCTCTGAAGCGAATTAATAATGAAGGTATAACTTTTAATCCGTCAAAGTGTATAATCGGTGTGCAAGAGGTGCAGTTTCTCGGGCACGTAGTCTTAGCTTAGGGCATAAAAATTTTGCCAGAAAGAGCTTCTGCCATCTAAAGTTTTTCGAAGCCGACAAATAAAACCTCCCTGATGTCATTTCTCGGGATGGTCAACTTCGCAGCAAACTTTCTTCGGAACAGATCCATAATTCTTGAGCCTCTCAATTCCCTTTTGAAGAAAAACTCAGCATTCGTTTTGGATTCAGCTCAAATAATCGCGTTTCAGAAGATAAGAGAGCTTCTCGCTTCAGCTCCGGTACTGGCTCTGTACGATCATTCAAAACCCATATGGATTCAAGCAGATGCCTTGAGTTATGGCATTGGTTTTGTTTCATTGCAGGGCAGTAGCGAGGAGCGACAGATTGTTGCCCACGGCTCGTACACGTTAACACCTACAGAACAACGGTATTCTCAAATTGAGAAAGAGGCTCTAGCCACGACGTACGCAGCTGAAAGTTTCGCAGATCATACAACAGGAATCACGATAACTCTCGAAACAGATCACAAGCCTCTTCTACAAATTCTCCAAACAACGCCTCTGGACGATTTGATGCCGCGTTTCTAGCGTTTCCGCCTCCGTTTGATGCCGTACAGCTACACCGTACAATACAGCCCCGGAAAGTCTCTGATACTGGCGGACGCATCGTCCCGCAACCCGGAAAAACAGAACGCGAGCGCTGATTTAATCGCACCAGAGACTTCGGATTTCGTTATAGCCACCATCAAAAGCTTTCCAGCCTCAAATGACATGCTGCATAATGTTCGTGTGGAACAAGGGAAGGTCGCGGTCTGTCAAATCCTAAAAAAATATTTCTCAACTAAATTGCCGATGAAAAGTCCGATCCCAATAGCGCTGAAAGAATACGCTCCCCTCAAGCACCATTTCTCGATCACGGACGACCTTGTGTTGTATAACAGTAGCCTAGTAGTTCCGCACAGTCTCCAGTCTCCAAACTACCACTACGCCTAGACGAGGGCCATCTGGGGATCACGAGGTGCAGAGATAGAGCGAAACAAGCTATTTGGTGGCTGGGTCTACCGACGCAACTAAAGAACTTAATACTCAACTTCCTGAACTGTATAGAGCATCGAGTTAACCCGAGCCAGCTTTTCATAGAGGAAGGTTCTCCGTCTAGACCGTTGCAGAAAATCGGGATAGATCTCTCCAAATTGGGCTATTGTTACGTCATTATCACGGACTACTTTTTGCGGTACTTTGAGTTTTCCCGTCCCACGACGTTGAACGCAAAAGCAGCCATAGATGTTTGTAAACAAGCATTTTCAAAGTATGGTCTGCCGGATATTCTTCGTTCAGACAATGGTCCTCAGTTTTTGTCCAAATTCAAGCTGTTCGCCGATCAATGCGGTTTTCTCTTTGTGACAAGCTCGCCGCACTTTCTGCAAAGTAACGGAGCCGTGGAAGCTGCAGTGAAAATGGCAAAAAACCTGTTAAAAAAATCCAGGGCGACGATATTTACTTGGCACTGCTTGCGTATAGGACCACACCCTTGGAGAACGATTTCAGCCCAGCCGAGCTATTTCTTTCGAGACGAATTAAGTCCGACATCCCAATCCTGCCAAGCAAGCTTCTACCGGTAGATAGTGCTATAAAGGAGCTAAAACGCGACGAAAAGGGTCGTAAAATGCGTTGGGCTAGAAATTTTAATTCTATACATAGAGCCGTCGACTTATCTCCACTGAAAGCCGGAGACTCAGCTTGGATAATCGATCTCAGGACGTACGGGAAAACACGAGGCCCTTCGGGAGAACCCAGATCCCATTGGGTACTAACCAGCAACGGAATTCCGGCATAACCGTTTTCACCTCGTACCCGCGCCATAGAGAGATTTCGAACAAAGTTCAAGCGTCTACAATCCGATGATAATCGACATTCCGAGCTCAAGTTCTCCTTTGGAGGAAAAGGATAGAACGGTAGTTGGCAAGGGACCAACTGGCGTCTCACCTAAGTCGGAAAACATGCCACTCGAAAACACGAGATTCAATAATGCTCAAGATGATCAACTCAATGAACCCGGGCCGAGTAACTCGTCTCAGGGTAATATCCCAATCCCAGTCGAAAGCGAAGCTGAGCTGCCAACAGAACCAAACGTAGTAACCCAATCGGCATCTACGACTCGGCCTCGCAGGCAATCAAACAAACCAGCATGGTGGAACGATTATTTGACCTCATCCTAGTTTCCTCTAGCGGAGAGAATCTTAGTTTAAGTTTGTAAAATGTTATGTACGTTTAATGTTATGTTCTCCAAAGCTGTTGTATTCAAAAACGAAAAAAGCAAAATCCTGTCAATTAATAAAGGGGAAATGTTGTGGGACCGGGACAATGGCGCCATCGGACGGAGGAGAGCATGAAGGGTTTTGGGGCATGGCTGACCCACGGCATTGCGTTGAGCTTGCTCAAACAGTACGGAGGTCATTATACTTATTTACCGTCCAGCGCAAGTCCTTTACTCCCGTAAAATAAGATCTTTGACGGAAACTAAAACAAACGTTTTCTTAAGAACTGTCTCTGAATCTAGCACAATAAGCGATTGCTTATTGCCAAGGAAATGTTTAAGTTAATGCTTACGCATATATGTAATACTCCTATATTGCTAGCGCTGGCCGATACGTGTCGAAAACAGTACGGTGCAGACAATATCGTTCTCTCGCTCGTGGCTCACCAGAATGGCTTGTTATGCGCAAGCGCGAAGGAAAGCGGGAGTGCACCAGCTAATAACATTTATATATTATGTCTACATAGTGGGTTGCACGTGCCCAGAATGATCAAATCTGTTCCGCTCTGTCTCGCTTCATCGGTTTCCCCACCACTTATAGGGAAGCATAGGCCACTAGCAATATAGGAGTATTACATATATGTGCTTACGGCAGTTCTTATTTTGCGACTCTGAATCTGAACAACAGCTCAAGCATGCGCTCAAGCCAGTCGCTCAAATAAGAACCGACTCTGAATACGGCCTCAAAAGTTGTTTTACAAGAACAACTTTTGCAATAAGGGAGAAGGTGTGACGAATGAATGAATTCGCCACTAGAGGATCTGTCTTCGCTACCATTTTTACCGCGAATAATTCGAACGTCATAAATTGCAACATCGAAAAGAAGAAACGTTCCTGCGAATTTGATTCAGTATATTCTGATTGGGAAAGCACTGAGAGGTTCACCCTACCAGGATGAACGACAGTAACCAACGTCGTTTGTCCTTCATTCCGACAGTAAAATGATGAACTCCGATGGTTGGACCGTCGGGTACCGTCGTTTCACAAGACAAACGACTGTCGGTTACTGTCGTTCGTCCTGGTAGGGCGAGACTGAGTTGGTGGTGACTAGTATAACAATTTATGGATATCATAAATTACAACGGTTAAATATAACATTTTACGTAAAGCGAATATAACATATTTTACTACGTTATACAGAATTTAACGACACACGTTTATGCATTTCCTCATACTTGTATTTTACGTATATTAACGCTTTCTTTTAAATATGAATTGACAAAAGAGCATTGTTCATTATTCTTCTACTGAAAAGGTCTTTATTCACGAAATAGAACTCATTATTCAAAGTATCACGTTGCATTTACAAATATTAAACTGGAATATAAATTACTCGTAAAAGTCGCAATAACTCTCATAACACAAACTACAATAGAAACCAAAGAAGAGTTTAGAATATCAATCGTAATAGTAAATATCGTAACCCATATGGTCCTTCTCAAGGACTATACACATCTGAGTATATAAGAGTATCGTATGACCAGCGTGTGGGTGTATCGCGTGTGTGCGTGAGTACGCGTGGAAGAAAGCTTTGGCCTACGTACAAAGCTTGCTTTGTACGGACCAAGCACGATCGCCGATTGGTCGATACGTAGCGCGTGGGAGTACGCTTCAAACATGCGAGGAGCCTGCGAGCTCAAGAATCTCGCTGCACAAAATGCACTTTGATTTTGACTTTGGTCGCGATCACTTATTCTCTGAAGAGACCATTGAATCTTTATAACTTGCAAAACGTAGTAACTTTTATTTAAAACGATCTTCTATCAATCTCAACGAATAAATTCAGTCTTTAGATCACAAACCACTTCATAATTTATTCCCGAAATCCTTAAAACCCGAAAAATCCATAAGGTGAGCTTTTGCTCTTAACCAGCAACGAATTCGCGCTATCCAAAGGACATTGATGGTGTACAAGTTCAAAGGTCCCGCTGAATTACATGACAGAAGCGTCACATAGGGTTCGTCACTGAAATGTGTATTACTATAAATTACAAATATATAGTAATAGTGACGAACTATGACGAACCCTACGCGACACTAGCGCCTTGGCAGAAAATAGCATAAATCAGGCGGAATTCGGTTACGCGTGCGACTGTGTAAAAATCGAAGAGTGCCCAGACCTGTATGTAGGACCATGGTTGAAAATTTGCACACACTTTTGAGGGATAAATATAAATAGGCTGTAGAAATTTCAAGTCGATGGCATTATTTCGAGATAACAGAGGAACATCCTACAATTTTTAGTTCAATTTTTTTTATATAATACCTTGTACTGATCGTAAAAGATCCCGAAATTTTCAGGATGGTGTGTTTTTGTTTCAAAAATAAAAAATTTGGAATTTTTATAAAAATTTTTTTTGTTTTTCCTGTAAGTTAAGTAAAAGTTGAACAATGATGTCATACTGTGATTTTGAGCAGTAAAAATTTCAATTGATGACAATTTAAAAAAAAATGTTCACGTGGAATCTGCAATACAAAATTGGATTTTCCGATGTTTGGATAATTCAATTCTGAAAATTTGTAGTTTTAGGTTGTAAAGCAATGGAAAATGCAGATATTGGGCACTTGAATAGTGTCCTGCATCATAAACTGCAAAAATGGCGTTTGGTCAAAAATGTGGTAAATTCCGATAAATGGAGCTATCAGGAAATAAGAGGTAAGGAGTCGAAACTCTGTCAGGCTGGCTGGCGAAAAATGGTTCGCGTTTCGGCTCAAAGATATAAGTACCAACCTGTCCACTCGCGGCGCTGGTCTTCCAACATCGTTCTAAAAGTTTTCCACCGTGTATTACTATATATATTTCAGTGTCCACCGTCGACACGATTGACATAAAAAATACAATAACATAACCTAACCGTAATAATAGATGTTTTGAAAATGTCGTGTTTCGTACGAGGCTGTAAGACGGGTTATTTAAGTGAACGGGAAAAAAATAAAGAAAATAATCGCAAAAAATTGAGTTTCTTTTCAATGCAAGGAACCTATAATAACACCAAACAAAAAATTATCCTGCGAATTGAATATTTGAAGATTTGATTAGACTGCGTAATTGCCAGAATGGGCAAATATACAACTCGCAGGGTAATTTTTCGATTCACGGAATCTAAGATTTTTCAACAAAAAATCCAGAATAGATTGAACATTTATATAAAAGGAAAATAAGCTCCGCACTGGCCTTTTTGTAAATACTGAAAACGGAGGATGAAAGACTTGCACATTTCTGAAGCTACGTAGCCCAGTTCAAGCAGTGTCACTTGGATTTTATATCAATGAAAAACCCAAGAGTTTTCTATCAAAACAAACTTTGCGTAGTCTAGACTATTTTATATCAATGAAAAACCCAAGTGACACTACTTAGACACTACGTAGCTTCAGAAATGTACAAATTTTTCATCCTCATTTATCAGAATTTACAAAAATACCAGTACGGCGCTTATTTTCCATTTATATGAATGTCCAAACTATACTATACATTTTGTTGAAAAATCTTAGGCTCTGTGAATCAAAAAATTATCTTGCGTATTGAATATTTGAAGATTTGATTAGGCTACGTAGTAGCCAGAATCCAGTTTGATCCCTGCGGAAATTTCTACACGGGAAACAACTGTCAGTAAGCCATATCTGTCACTTCGGAATATATACGGTATATCCTGCTGCTAATAATCGTAACATTCGAACGATGTTGTGACACTTTTGTCACGGGTTTCAGCGGGAACTTCGAATTTAAACCATCGATGTCTCTCCGGTAGCGTGAACTCTTTTGCAGGTAAAGAGCAGAACCTCACCTTGTAAATTGTTAATCTTTTACTAACGAACTGGCTGAAATTAAGACTTTGGATTTTATGAAGAAAGATGAACGAGTTGGTCGGTTCAAATTATTGGTCTTTTATTATTAGATGATAAACTCGGAAAAGTTAGATTTCACTATTGGTATGAAAATCAAACAAGTTCTTTGGTGTTACTGCACCGCAAGACAGTCAGAATTGAAGTGAAGCTGCCGGAGAAATTTGGGCTCGCAGGCTCCAAGGCGACACACACATACACACACACATTAATACAACGTGCACTAACCGACACACATACACTCTCGTTGCGTGCTGTATCTAGCCATCCTTCTCGGTCAGTACGCACATAAGGGTTGCATTATGCGTGGTCCTCGCGCTCGCTCACACACACATACACCCGGTCCACCCATATAGTTTTAGAGTATCCATGCTTGTACACAAACCACTTGAGAAGGTCCGTGGACTCTACGCATTTTCTTAGGGGTTCATATTGCAAATTTATTACTTTGGTTGCATTTTCGTTGTGAAGGCATCTCGAAGTTTTACGACTATTTTATGTTACATCTATATATTTTCCAAATGTAATATGAGTATTTATTTTATGCGTTCTATTCTATATATATGGAAGACCCTTTTTGATATAGAAAACAAAGAATATAATGCTCTTCTTTGTTAATTCATAGTCTTACAGAAAGCACTGTTACGTAGTAAACAAAATATAAAAAAAGCCGTAAATTTAAGTCGTTAAACTATATGAAAACATAACAAGCAATATTAACTGTGACGTGACTTTTTTCAAACGATGAAAAGCCGACTCTTCGAGTCACAAAACAGCTCACGAGAGCGCTCAAAGATTGGGCGCCAGTTGTTGCAATAAGTTGCAACAACAAATTCATATTTCCTCGATTTTTCTCGCGAGTTCTCTCTATTGCCGGCTAGCTGCCCTTAAGGATGGTAGAGGGGCGCGGCTAGGGATCGTTGAAACACTCAAATAATTTCCTCGTTTTACTCAACAAAACTCTTCGGGAAACACAATATTCTTTTATTAAACTGAAACCAATCGTTCGACTCGCAGAAGGCGAGACGAAAGCGTAAATCACAACTCAAATGCAAATTCTCTTTTTCAACACAGAATCCTTACTCGCTATAACATGATCGCATTTCACACTTTTATACATTTTTACTATTTTACATTCGCTTAATTTTCCCGTGATCTCGTTTCGCTTTCGAATATTATTCGACAAAAATCCTTTCAACCAATACTTGTTATGCTATTTATCTCCTCCAACTAATACACGATATCACTCGATAACAAACGAGATAACAAAGGTAACGTTAACAATAATTTCTTCAACTATTCTCTCGCCCTCGTGGCAATACCACGCCTCAAACTCAAAATGGCCGATACTTCAACGGCTTTCCCATCTCAACGTGGTCACATAAAATGGCCGTTACTTCCCGTGAACACGTTCTCCATTGATTACTTTTGACCGAGAAATTCTTACACAAACTACAACTAATTATCCTAGTGGACCCTCACCTCCACGTAATGACAAAAATGAATCCCTCTCGGCGATTCTACCAGTTAAACAACGAGAACGGAACGTGCAAAGATTTCAGTCGTGGTAAAGACTCGAATTAGCGGGCGTTAACGTGCCGTCACGACAATATCGCTTCGTTTTGGGACTCTTTACCCTCGAAAATGCCTCTACTCGCGATTTTCTTCAATTCCACAACCAAAACGAGCAAAACGATAGTCCTACCGGTTTGTTCTCTTCCGAAAGGTCCCGTAAGGTAGCAGGAGCTCAATCTTTGATATATTCGGCGGATGCGCTTTCTTGAGCAACGGTCCTCGATAGCGCCACGGTAACAATATCCTTCCTCGTTCAACACTTCGGCAGGAGTCCTTGAGAGAACTTTCTTGATCACCCTCGTGAGCTCGGTTTCCTACCCCCACCCTTGCGTAATTCGAGTCGAATGTTAGCGCCATTTGATAATCGATTACGCGATTGATTCGAGGCAGCGGATAGATCGATAGTCGTTGACGAGCGTGAGATCGATGACGATTGCGGATCTCCTCAATAATACGGACGGGTGACAATAATAATAATAATTTCCGAGCGCTGAGAATTCTCCGACGGCGAGAAGCCACGCAACGGTGTTGGATTTGGCACTCTCTCAGCGATGATGCCGAGAACGACAACGACGAACGATGTTGGTGTGCGTTACTCTCATCGATGATGACGGTGAAGCTTACGTATGTGAGCGAAGATGTTCGATGGTGTTGAGGACGAGAGCGCGGTTGAATATTGCTCTCGTTAGACTCGGTTCCTTCAACGACGATGCTGTCTTGAAGATGGCATCGTGTCGGTAACGACGGGAACCGCCGTTTGCTCAAGAGAATGTTCGGAAAGACAACATAAATTAAAATCTAGCGACAAATTTATAATTTGGCCCTGTTGGTTGCGTTCGAGAGGGACTCAGCCGCGCAGCGAGGTCGTTCCACGTGCGTTATCGAGTCCCATTTGTGCCTTGCGAAAATAGCACGTCACATAACTTACGGGTTACATACCATATATCTTAGTTATTTGTGATATTCTTAAATATAATGAGCCACCACCACCTTAATCTTGAACCTCTCACTGTTTTCCAAAGGAATATTCTATTGAAATTAGCGTCTGATTTGCAAGTCTGCAAGTATTTCAAATGTAGCGTTTAAATAATCCGCGCTACGAGGAAACCCTCTGTTGGCAAATCTACGGCGAATCCCTGCATTCGTCACAGTGCGCGGACTTCCGGTTTAACCACGAATATGTACAGTTGCTCACTTCCGTTGAAGTTTCTTTTTTCAATATTTTTGTGTTACATTCGTGGGTGTTCGTTCTTAATCGGGTGTTGAACCTCGTTCTGCGAGATTCTCCTCTCGTCAATTCTATTTTGGTGCAGATCTGAGGCGAATTTAAGTTTTTTTTCGAAGCTCTTAACTTTCCTAACCTCAATTCTTGTTTTCTTTTCTAACCACGCCTGTCTCTGCCTCGCGGCGAGACATGGCATTTTCTCTACAGGCTCAGGGAGGGGCTAACACCTCGACCCGATCCTCGCAAGACGATTTAAATTATGAAGATGCAAATGACCAGAGATTAATTTATGCATCACAAATCGAGGATCTTCGAAACGAAACGTTTCCTTCCTCTCTCCCTCCGTTACGGTAGCGCGGTCTGGACGAGCAGGGCGACGATTCCGCCTCAAAGAAAAATGCAACGGATAACTCTCCAAGAAACACAGCCGTCAACAGCCAGAACAAAGAACCTCCCTCGCAGAGCAGCGTTCTGGAACGTCTCCTTCGTAATCTATACCCTGCGAGCAGTTTCGGTCCATTCGTTGTACTCATACAGCAGAAGGTTTTTGATGCTAAAACGCCTCGCATGAACACCACAAACGTCGGTAAAATTCTACTTAACAACCTCAACAAACGCCAGGTCATCGACGTGTTTAGCTCCGGCAAACACCAATGTTCCGCAGTGCTCGCAAACGCTCAAGTCGCTAACGACTGTCTCTCTCTTCCTTCCCTTATCGCAAAGCAGCTTTGTAGCCTTCATTCCTGATTCCTTCATCACCTGCGAAGGGCTCATAAGAGGAGTCCCACTTGACGTCACTATGGAAGAGCTCGCCAACAACACTGACTCTCCTACTCCCATCCTCTCTGCTTGTCGGCAAAATCGCAAAGTGACTACTGGCGCAGAGACTACTCTCGTCCCTACACAATGAGTTTACCTCAAATTCAAAGGTCGCCTTCGTCCTGATCACGTCTCTTTTTGCCAAGTACGACATCCGGTCCATCCTTGGCACAGCCCAGTAAAGATGTGTTTCTCGTGCTTCATCTTTCATCACGTCTCTAGCCAATGTAAGAGCCGCCCCAAATGTATTCGTTGCGGGGAAAAGAAACACGCAGAGGGCGAAAACTGCTCGAACAACGACGGCGCACCTCGCTGCGCAAATTGCAGAGGTCCCCACCTCCCAACGAGTAGGACCTGCCCTGCGTTTCTTCACGAAAAAATCGTACGTGACACGGCAGCCGAGAGAAATATCTCTCACCTCGCTCCCTCTCAAGCTAATCCACCCCCTCGCACGAACGCTCATTATCCGACATTTCCCGGCTCTTCGGACACGCACCGTATCAATCTGGTCACACCATCCCCGACACCGCCACCACATCAACAGCAACAACAGCAACAACAATAACACCATCAACAACAACAACAACAACAACAACAACAACAACAACAACAAGATCCACGACAACACCAACATCAGCAACACTCTCAAAACGCCCACACACACCCATCACAACACCGCGCTTCTCGCAAAAGCCTCAGAGCATACCCGGCCATCTCTAACACAGTTGATTCTACACGCATCGCACACTCAAACATCCTTCTAGCGCCTCACGGCCATTCACCTTCTTCCGCTCAAGACGGCTTTGCCCTCTCCCAAAGCTCGCATCACCCTCCAATTCTCAATCCACCACCTGACGCTTCTCAGAACCAAAAACGAAACCAGAATCCCAACCCTAACCTGGTCATTCCCGCTCTCATCCAGCTCATCACTCAACAGCTCCTGCCAATGCTTTGTTCATTCGGTCTCTCCGAACAGGTCACCCAAATTATGACAGCTCTCAACTCTCTCCTAGCTTTTACTCAATCCCACCAACATCGTGTTCAGTAAAAAATTGAAGATACTTCAGTGGAACTGTCGCGGCTTCCACAGTAAAAAAGGTCTCTTATCAAATATTGCCAAAGATTTGTCATCATCCTATGAGAAACGCTGCTTTCCTCCTTATTTCCCTTAAAATTAAACAGCTTTCATATAATTGTTAAAAATAGACTGAAACAAAGCAAGAACAGAAACAGCGGTGGCCTCGCCATTTGCCTCAGACACGACATCCCTTTCAATCAAATTTCTTCCACTTTTCATGACCCGAATTCCATTGAATCTCTTTCTATCTCAATTCTCACCTCCCTTGGTCCTTTAACTATTGTAGCTCTCTATAAAACTCCTTCCATTACTATTCACCCCTTTACTGGGGGCCGTTTTTTCAATTCTCTCACATCCTCGAAAAATGTTCTCATCGCAAGTGATTTTAACTGTCACCATACCTCCTGGGGCTGTCAATCCGACAATACCTCCGGCTCTTCCCTCTCCAATGCTCTTCTAGATTTTAATGTTTCATGCCTCAATGACGGGTCTGCTACCTACAAACCTCCCAACCTAAATATCTCCCCATCCGCTATTGACCTCACTCTAGTCTCCCCACATCTCTTACCCTTTTGCACATGGCAGGTTGAACATGACTCCCTTCTTAGTGACCACTTTCCTATCTCCACCTCTATCGGTATTTCCCCTTCAACCATTTCTCTCACCTCTCATCGATATTCTCTCAAAAAAATCGATTGGTCTCAATTCAAAAATTCTCTCACCTCTATGTCTCCTTCCTTATCAGATGCTTCTCCTCTTATCCAATACGAAAATATCGTAGAAGCAATTGAAGTATCGATCACAAACTCTTGCCCTCCTACTAACACTAGCCCTCGATCTTTTAAATCCCGTCCCGCCGTTTGGTGGAACTCGGCTTGCGACACTGCAAACTTAGCTCGCAAACAAGCTTGGGCTGCTTTCAGGCGCCTTGGAAACCTAGAAAACCTCATCCAGGCAAAGAAATTAGACGCTATTGCAAGAAAAACCTTCAAGAAAGCCAAAAAAGAATCGTGGATAGAATTCACCAACTCGATCGACTTCCGAGTTCCATCCAACGGAGTTTGGACGAAAATTAAATGCTTCCACAACAGAAACCTGTCTGACCCCTCCTGTCTATCCAACAACTCCGATTCACATGACAAAATTGCTAACCTTATCCCTAACATCTGCCTCTTCCTTTTTCCCTAGCTTCCCTTCTCCGACTTCTTTTTCAGAAAACCCACTTCTTGACTCGCCTTTTCACTTGATAGAACTGCACTTTGCTATTCACAAAAGCAATTGTAAATCGGCCCCTAGTGTCGATAAAATAGATTTTTCTATTATCTCCAATTTGCCTGACTATTCTTAAACTCATTCTGCACACCTTTAATAGCTTCCTGCGTGAAGGCCTCTTCCCTGACTCTTGGAGCGAGTTTCTGATCTTTTTCATTCCCAAATCCTCACCGGGTCAATTTCGCCCAACTTCTCTAGCTTCTCGCCTTCTTAAACTCGTGGAGAGGCTCATCCAATCTCGATTAATTCAATGGCTGGAATGCAACTCACTTCTCTCTTCATCTCAATACGGTTTCCACAAAGCAAGGTCCTGCACCGATAACCTTTCCATTCTCACGACTGAAATCTACAACGGTTTCTCTGATCGGCAATTCACAGCATGCATCTTCCTTGACATCTCCAACGCGTTTGACAACGTCGATCCTGGAACCTTGATAAATTATCTCAAAGATTACAACCTCTCTTGGTCTTTCTGTAAATTCATTTACAATCTCGTTTCTTTTCGCTCGATCTCTTTTAAAATCGCAGGTCAACTTCACGAAGCCCTTTCTACGCTTACAAAGGGGTCCCGCAAGGATGCATTCTTAGTCCTCTCCTCTACATACTTTATACTAACGAACTGGATCTTCACCTTCACTCCGACAGCCGTTGTCTACAATTTGCAGATGATGTTGCAATTTTTTCCAGATCCGACAATCTCGAGGACTGCATTTCATCGATTCAAACCAGCTTAAAGCGCATTGCACCTTAGCTGCAATCTAGGGGCCTCTCCATTGAGCCCTCTAAATCTGAACTAGTCATCTTCTCTCGCAGAGCTTTTGACCCTCTCTCATCCTTTGTTAAAATAGATTCTACCCGCGTCTCAGGCTCCCTCGAGGCAAAAGTCCTAAGAATCACTCTCGACTACCGTTTATCTTGGAAACCCCATCTATTAAACGTTATTGCAAAATGTGAAAACCTTCTAAATATTATTAAATGTCCGTACCGGTACTCTGGTGTGGTGGCTAGCGTGCTCGCCTCTAAACCAGAGCATCGGGAGGTCCTGGGTTCGATTCCCTGTGCCGTAGTTTCGTCAAGAAATAAAAATATGGGCGTGACAAGCTCCAGATATATATATGTGGCATACACAAGTACTCGTACAGGTGTGAGTCACATGTATATAGCTGTAGTCCATGTTTACAATTTCTCGACGAAACGTGACGTAGCTCCGGCATTGGAGAGCGAACTCAGGACCGGCTATAGTGACACAGGTTTTCCGCAGTTTTCCTGTGTCTATGGAAATTAATTTCCATACCAAATGCGCTATAGAGGGGGAAGTCGGATGCGGCCGCATGGGGATCTGGTTACTGATCCGGACCAGATCCTCAGGGGGGACTGGCTACTGACCCGGGCCGACCCTGTAATAGGCGAAAGCCTCTAGACGGGGGAAATGCACAAAAAAAATTATTAAATGTCTACGCAGCACTTGGCGGGGCGCGTATCCCTCTTCACTTCCGACGATCTACAGGGCTTTAATCCACAGTTCCATTTAATATGGCTTGTTGATTATTCCCCTCGGAGATCACGCCTTATTAGAAAAACTGGAAATTATCCAACGCAAAGCCTTAAGACTTTCTCTTGACTATCGTAATTCTACTCCTAACAACATAGTCTTAGCTGAAGCATGCGAACCTCTCCTTACGGTCCGCATTCAACTACTCTGCGTTAAATTCCTTCTAAAAACATTTTCCATCTCCGATCACTCTCTACTCTTTTCTATTCCCTCCCTCATTCTCTCTATGAGATCTCGCAATTCTCACTCCGTTCTCTCTCAGCTTCCACTCCTCAAAGCTTACCGCAAATTTCTACATCTGAAACCTTTTATCGACTCTCACCCGTATCCGCTATTCTACGAGATCACTCCTTCCTCGTTTCTTCCGCCTTCTTTCATTGATATTAATACTGGACGCCTCCTACAATCGTCAACTCAAGCCAACTCCAAATTCCTCTCTTTCTTCAACTCCTCGAATGACTCGTTGCATTTTTTTACCGATGGATCAAAATCCGCACCTGAAAATTTTGTCGGCTTCGCTATTTTTTGTCCTTCCCTCTCTCTGTCACTTCAATATAAAATTTTATCATACGCATCCATCTTCTCAGCCGAAGCTCTAGCAATCCTCCATACCATAAAGATCATCATATCCAATAAACTACCAATTTCCCACATTTTCACAGACTCTCTCAGTAACCTTCAATCTCTTCTCAGTATCTAGTCATCTAGCAATTGCTCTCCTTACACCATCGCAATCTATAAAGCCCTCTTGAAGCCTCCGAACTTAATCTATCCATCAATTTAGTTTGGATTCCAGGACACCTAGGAATTTCAGGCAATGAAGCGGCTGACTCACTCGCAAAATCGGCCATCTCAAATGGTACATTTTTCGAAACTTCTTTCCTTCCTTCTGACTTTTTCTAATTAGGCCGCTCACAATCTCCATCGTCACTTTTTGTAGAATGCGCGCAAACCACTATAATCTTCAATCTAGCGTCCATTGGAAAAACATCACCACTTCGTCGTCCTGCTCGTGCGGTTTCGAGTCCGAGGACCTAAATCATGTATTCTGGGCTTGCCCTCGATTTGACATTCACCGTTCTGCCCTCGTTCGATCTCTCATTTCTCTCAAAATTTATCCTCCTTACAATATCGAATCTCTAATTGCCAAACCTAGTCTACGAATCATAAAACCCGTCATCCACTTCCTCAACTCTATTAATTTATAAATCTAGCCTCCGTTTTCACTTTTCTCTTTCTCAAGTTTCCTTCTGTAAAATGCTAAGTCACATTATCACTATCATCATGTTCTACCCTTTCAAATTTCCTACCAGTCGTAATACTTTCAGCGGTTGGGCGCTTCTTCAACGCCGCGCTTTGAACTCTCTACGGGAGAGAGCGCCACAGTCACCTTCTTGTTATGATCTGACAATCATGTAGAGCTATATAGGCGAACCGTAAGATAAACATGAATGTCGCGCACGCTATTCTCCCGCGGCCGTGTTTTTAGACCACCGAACGTAAAATATATTCACGAAATAAATACTGGGAGATTCAAATGATTAAATTGCCATAATTCGCTGCAATGCATCCTCTCCATAGAATTTAAATAAATATTATGTACTTTCGTCTATAGTTTATCCACACCTACATCTTTATAAATATATATATATTGTAACGGTAGCGAATATCGTTAGCATTAATTTATGCAATAGTGCGATGACGTACCGCCAGGATTCGGATCCCGACTCGAAAGTAAAGCGTGATAGACCAAGTTTAGGGTGAAACTCCCAAATTTATTTATTTTCTGACTTAAACTGATCTGTTTCGATTATTTATTTGTTTCTGTAGAAGTTTCGAAGCCGTATGTTCAATAGGTTGATTCGAAATAATAGTATTTTGGCGGGCTTGTGGCTTGGTGTTGTGGTTGGCTGGCCGTTGTACACTGCTGCCCTCTCTCGTTCGTGATCCTCTCGCTCAGCTTCTCGCGAATGTCGGCTGCTTGGTGGGGGTTGCTCGCGCTCTCGCGGCGTATGGGTTAGCCGCGCTCTCGTGCTGTGCGCGCGGGCTCCGGTTCACGGGCGCTCTCTCTATGCTCTCCGTTAGATCGGGCTGCGTAGTGGGGGTTGCTCACGCTCTTGCGGCGTATGTGTTGGCCGCGCTCTCGTGCTGTGCGCGCGGGCTCCGGTTCACGCGCGCTCTCTCTATGCTCTCCGTTAGAGCGGGCTGCGTGGTGGGGGGGAGTGCGCCTTGCTGTTCTCCCTCGTTCCACCGTTCCTTACTGTCGCGCTGCTCTGATTGACCAACGCTCTCCCTGTGGTTCCCACTGGATCGATGTGGTCGATGCTTGATCGATTTCCGAATACTCGGCACAAGATGGCGGCGGTGCGTGGTGTGGTGACGGCGTGCTTTCTCACGTCGTCGCCTTTTGGTGTGTTTTTCGGGTTTATTTAGTGTATTTTTGTGTATTCTTGTAATAAATGTCGGCCGTGTGTGTGTCTGGCCTCTCGTGGACAGCCGTGGACGTCGCCGATGCCCGTTTTCTTCGTCCTTTGTGTGTGGTGTCGACGTATGGCCCTTGCGGGTGGCCGTGGATGTGTGGTGGTGCGTGTGTGTGTCCCTTGCTCCCGTTAAGGCCGTGATTTCTTGGCTCACGCTCCGTTCCCCGACCTGAGGGATTTTTACTTTGTTCCGGCTCGTCTCCGCTGTGTGTTCGTGTAGTTTTACTATCTCCAAATTGTTCCTTTGGGCTTTAAATCGGCCTAGTGATTTTTTTGTGATAGTGTGTGTGTATGTCGTGACGTGTCGTCTCTCCCCTCCTCTCCTTCTCGCTGCATACGTTTGCGCCGGGAACTTATCGCCTCTCCTGTTCGCTTTCGCAGCGACTTTTCTCCTTTTTTCTTTTCGATTCCGCCTACTTCCAGACTATCCCCCTACCTGAGGCCAGAGGATAGCTTCGTCGTATGGCTCGATCTCGAGTACCTTTCCTCGGGTTTCGGTCGCCCATTTATACCCGGTTTTCCCGGTGCTCGTTCTTCTTCATTGGTTGTTCCGTCCTCTTCGTTGTGTGTGTGTTTGGCGTGTATTTCGTGTTTTTAATATTTTGTGATTTGCCGTTCACAGGTCGCGTGATCTTCGGGCCCTCTGATAGGCGCTTGGTTCGTCGTCGTGTTCCTGATTGGTGCCTTATGTCGACATCTCCTGGCTCGCTCTTCATTGGCTCACGGATTTCGTGCTTTTGGCACGTTATGTAGTGCCGTAGTCTGCGCTTTAGGGACCCTGGCTTACCAGGGCCGTCTCAATATACATGAAAGAATATTTTATATACGATAACTCTAAGAATGCGTAGCAAGGACTTTTGCCTTGTTCTTTCTTTCTCACCCTCTTGTTTTTCTTAGTTGAGACTTTCACTCGAGACCTTTTTTTTGTTGCTTGTCAAATTCTTCAGATAATTTATTGTTTTTCGAGTGCGTCGAATTTTAAAGTCGAACAACTGCAGACCACGTGTGTGGTCGTAAAAGTAAAATCGTGAAAAACCTTATTGTCTTCAGTTTTTCAAGCGCATACGTGACTTTTCTCGAATTTCCAAGACTGAACCTTTTTTTTTGTCCATGTCAATTTCACTTTCAAAATTTGAAACTCAAGTTTTACGAGCAAGAAAAGAGATAAAAACTCAAAAGTACAGCGCGTCCAGCGAGGAACGAGTAAGGTTTTCGTCCTCGCTGGAAAATCGCGGTTGTTTACCAGACTCCGTCTGAGAGAGAGAGAGAGATAGCTAGGGGTCCCGATCAGGAGGTCCAAGCACAGATGAGAATGAGTGAGGCAAAGTTTCGCAGGGCCCGTCCGCTGGGAGTGCTAGTGTCGCTACCCATAAGCCAGTGCATCGATTTTCTTTCTCGCTCGTACACACGTACCCAACGAAATTTGCGCCATCTTGGATTATCGCGTGTTGCGCGTCTTCACAGTGAGCATCGGGTGTGTCTATCGTAGTATTTTTTGGACTGCTTTTTGTTATCTCTTTACAAATATATTGTGCAGTTTGCAGAAAACACGAGTGCATCGTATCGGGCGATCGTTTTAATAATCATTTTTTATCCTCACCGAAGCAAGGTAAATATATTTCGTTCTGTCATTAACCTCACCTCTTCTCGTATTTTGACCTAAGTTGAATTGTTAGGAGAATATTTGTTAATTTACGCAAATATGTAGTATTGAAAGTGGACTGTACAATTTTTATGAGTATAATAAATCTAAAAAAATCCTTTTTACTTGTTATTTGTAACAGCTATGGCGAAGAAGTGTTATGAAGCGGGATGTTCGTTGAAGGCTCGACGCTTCTTCAAATTCCCAAATCCTATGACTGAGTTTGATCGGTTTTCGAAGTGGCTGGCTGCAAGCAGGAATCCTGAGCTGCTGAACGTTTCTTCCGTACAGATAACAAATCGACGTTCTTGTTCGGCTCAGTTCGAAAAAAAATATATGTTGGCGAAAAAACTTAGCAACACTGCAATTCCGACTCTGTATCTCCCAGGTAATTTTCTGATCTTTGTTTAATACATTAAACTGATATCTTAGACAGTTCTTATTTATGTATAAAACTCACATTTTCATTTTAAGTCACTGCGCCGCAGTCGTAGAGTAAATTTTGTAAAACGTTCCTCCATAATAGAAAGCCTATAATATAATTATCGTTTCGGTGTCGAACATTAAAATGTTAAATACTATATTTGGACCGAAAATATTACTTTTGAAAGGACAGAGAAAATTAGCACAGATTGTCCGTATTATTTGTCTATTTGTCCGTATTATTAAAAGCATTCTACAAGATAACAGCAAAATAATATTTCCACTAATAGACTAATACATCGATTGATTGAAAAACTGTTTTGAATTCTTTTCCAGAAAAACTCGTTGCGTCAACATATGAAGACACTATTTTGCACAAAACTACTCTGGACCAGGATCCTCAAGCTGGAACACTAAACACGCAAAAACTTTGCAAAGTTATAACTGATCAATTTTATGTGATACGCAAACAGAAAAATAATTGTTACTTTTGTTTTTTTATACAAACGCTCGTTAAATATGTGATGTAAAAACTGATTGTGCGGTTAAAACTTTGCAAAGTTATAACTGATTAATTTTATCTGGAACGCAAATAGAAAAAGATTTGTCAAGTTTGTTTTTTGATACAAACGCTCGTTAAATATATGATGTAAGAACTGATTGTATGGTTAAAACATTGCAAAGTTATAACTGATTAATTTTATGTGATACGCGAACAGAAAAAGAATTGTTATTTTTGTATTTTTATACAAATTAAATATGTGATGTAAAAACTGATTGTATGGTTAGAACTTTGCAAAGTTATAACCGATAAATTTTACGTGATACGCGAATAGAAAAACGATTGTTACTTTTGTTTTTTTATACAAACGCTCGTTAAATATATGATGTAAAAACCGATTGTATGGTTAAAACTTTGCAAAGTGATAACTGATCAATTTTATGTGGTACGCGAACAGAAACAGAATGGTTACTTTTGTGTTTTTATACAAACGCTCGTTAAATATGTGATGTAAAAACTGATTGTATGGTTAAAACTTTGCAAAGTTATAACTAATAGATTTTACGTGATACGCGAATAGAAAAAGGATTGTAACTTTTGTTTTTTTATACAAACGCTCGTTAAATATAAGATGTAAAAACTGATTGTATGGTTAAAACTTTGCAAAGTTATAACTGATTAATTTTATGTGATACGCGAATAGAAAAAGATTTATATATAAATTTTATATATAAAAGCTTGTTGAATATCTCGATGTATAAATAGGAATGTTCTAAATCTTCAAATATTCAGATTAATATTCTGTAACGGTAGCGAATATCGTTAACATTAATTTATGCGGTAGTGCGCTGACGTACCGGCAGGATTCGGATCTCGACTCGGAAATAAAGCGCGGTAGACCAGGTTTAGGGTAAAATTCCCAAGTTTATTTTTTAACGAGCTTCAATCGGTTCGTTTTCATTATTTATTTGTGTCTGTGCAAGTTTCGAAGCCGTAAGTTTAATAGGTTGATCTGGAATAATAATATTGTGGCGGGTCTCTGGCTTGCCGTCCTGATTGGCTGGCCGTTGTCCGCTGGCGCCCTCTCTCGTTCGTGGCTCCTTCGCTGTGTTTTTCGATTGTGCGGGCTGCCTGGAAGGGGTTGCTGGCGCTCTCGCGGCGTACGGGTTAACCGCGCTCTCGCACTGTGCACGCGGGCTCCGGTTCACGGGCGCTCTCTTTGTGCTCTCCGCTGGATCGGGCTGCTTGGTGGGGGGGGGCGCGCCTTGTTGTTCTCCCTCGTTCCACCGTTTCTTACTGTCGCGCTGCTCTGATTGGCAGACGCTCTCTCTCCGTGCTTGCCGCTGGATCGGCTGCGTGGTGGGGATGAGTGTGCCTCGTTCCACCGTTCCTTGCTGTCGCGCTGCTCTGATTGGCCGGCGCTCTCCCTGTGATTCCCACTGGATCGATGTGGTCGATGTTTTATCGATTGCCGAATACCCGGCACAAGATGGCGGCGACTCGAGGCGGAGTGACGACGTGTGCTCTCACGTCGTCGTTATTTTATCGTTGCCGAAGAATTTCGTCGTTTCTATGAGTGTCTTCGGTAGTGAATTGTCTCCTGGCGGTGCTGTGTCTTTGCTGTTCGTGTGTACTTCGCCGTTGTGCGAGTTATTCTTGCTTTCGCGTATTTCTCTTTCCTGCCCGCGTGGTCACGTGATCACGTGCTTGCTCGTGCGTGTGTATGTGACTTGTCTCCCGCGTTTTCGTATTTTCTTCGTGTTTTCGCCTCGTTTGCGGCTGGGAAATTTTTACTTTCTCCCGAAAGCTCCGGTGATGTGTTTTGTCGTGTTTTTTGTGCGCCCAGAGAGAGATTTCCTATGGAAAACTACCTGGTGACTTTTTGTATGTCAGTGTGTGTCTGTAGTGACGTGTCGTCTATCCCTTCCTCTCCCTCCCTTTGCATACGTTTGCCGAGCAAACTGTTGCCTCCACCTTCGCTTTTCGCAGCGACCCTCTCTCCTAATATCCTTTCGATCTTGTTCTACTTTCCGCTTTACCAACCTACCTGAGGCCAGAAGGTAAGCTTCTTAGTATTACTCGATCTCGAGTGCCTTTCCTTGATTATGGTCGCCCTTTTATACCCGTCTTTTCCCGGTGCAGGTTCCCATTGATTGGTTGTTCTGTTTTTGTGGTTGTGTCGGTTTTTCGTGTATAATTCATCGATTTTAATCGTTTTGATTCGCTCCTACAGGTCTCCCGATTTTCCGTTGCCTCAAATTGGCATTTGATGTCAACATCTGCCTCTGCTTGGTGCCTTTTAACAACATTTCGTGGCTCGTCGCTTATTGGATCCTGGGTCGCGTGCTTTTCGCTTTTCATGGAGCGCTGTGCTTCGCGCTTTGAGGGCCCTGGCTTGCCAGGGCCGTCTCATTGTCCTCCGAAATCTTTATTATGCTCGCCAGGATAAAGATTTCCTAACCCGCATTCCTCTTATCGGCCTGTATTTTTAATTAAGTTTATCGTTTTTTTTTGCTTGTTTTTCTTTTTTTTTGCTTATGTTTTCTTTGCCTGTTCGAATAAAGTTTTTGTTTTATTATTATTATTATTTTTTTTTCTGTTACAGGTTCTCTTGCTCCTGCTTATCGCTTGCTTCTTTCGTCGGCTTCAGTTCTCCTCTTCCCCCTTTGAGGTTAGGATGCCTTCTTCCAGCGGGGATGGGTTCGCTGCAGGTTTATTTAATATTTCAAACCATGTTTATTTTTTTCAGTTTCTTTATTTCCCCTTTGTTTCACTCGCCGGTTGACGCGTCGGTCGATTCTCAGATTATTCATATTCTCGATTATTACCCAGATGTTGCCAGCGCTGGGTTCTTCTGTTGCTATTTGTCGTTGTCCCCCGGTTGCTGGTCGTGAGCCGTTGCTGAAGCGATCGAATTTCTCTTGGAGGGCTCTTGGGTTGGTCCAGGCACCCCCTTTCCGCGTCCACGACCGGATGATCGGGTTGTTCCCTCTTTGGGCCTTCCCTGTTTCTCGCATCACCTCGCCGAGATCCTGCCCCATTATTTCTTCTTGGAGGTCCACCCACCATGCGGTGCCTAGCCACATAGTCCCCCTTACCTCCATCGTCCATGTGAGGTTTTCCAATACGGGCCGACTTCCTTCTATGACGTACTCCGGCCATTTTCCGTCCCTCGTCTTTGGCCTTGTCTTGTATAGGCCGCATGGAATGGCGAAGAACGGCATGGTCCGGATGTAGTTCGGCGCAGTGTACATGTCCTCGAGGGTTGCCTTCACGTGCACCGCCCAATCTCCGAGCCACACTCTTCCTCCGCCCGCCTCTTCTTCTTTCGTGATGAGTCCGCGGTAGAATTTCCCTGCGTCTTGGATTAAGATGTTCGCCCTTGCGAAGCTTTCCTCCTCGGTGAGGGGAAACACTCCATCTCTCTCGCCTTTCAGCTCCTCGATGGTTTTGAGCTTCGCCTCTCTCACGCCGAAGGGGTCATCCAGGTGGATGAAGAATCACGAGAAGTTTTCCACCTTAATCACCTCTCCTTTTTATCGTTTCTCCCCTTCTTTCACAGCCCTAGGGAGATTCCGGGGTACAAGCCTTTGATGTTCTCATCCGTGATTTCCTTAAGGCAGTATTCCTCGTTGATTCGTTCCCATATTGTCGCCATTTCTTTCTTCTTTCTTGATGTTTCCGCTGCTTTAATTTTCCGTGTCCATTTTCTTCGTAGTGTCTTTGGGGTTTTTATCATCACCTCGTGATGTTTTCCTTCCTCCTCGTTGTCTTGTGGCCTCATCGTTTCCTCGTCTTGGTCCCCCGAACCTCTTGTTCCTTTTTCTGATGGTGTGTTCTTCTCGTTGATCTTTTGCCTTATGCCTGGTCTCTTTACTTCGTTTCTCCCTTTTATAGCCTCGTTACTCTTTTTGTCTTTAGCCTTTCCTTTTTCCATTGTCTGTTGACCTTTTGCCTCGTTTTCATCTTACTTCTGGTGGTCTTCCGGTTCTGGTCCTTTTGTTTGCTTTTCCACATAGCGCTTTAGGAGGCTTGCGTGGAATTTTCCTCTTTCCCACTTGGTTATTTGGTCCACTAGTAGATATGTCGCGATTCCCACACATTTCTTTATGTGACATGGGCCCTCGTATAGTGGTAGGAATTTTGCTGTAATGTTCTTGGCTGGGTCAGATACGTTTAAAGCTCGGACCAGGACCATTTCTCCTTCCTCGAACGTTGTTGTCTTGTGTGTTGCGTCAAATCTTTCCGCCCGCCATCGACCTTTTCTCAATATCCTCTTTTTGACCATTCACATTTTTGTTCATGTGTCATTCCTCCATCTCGGTTTTCTCGTAGTTTTTTGACCCAATCCTTGCATACCCGGCGTGGCTTTTTTTCAAGTGTAACTCCTTTGGGGTATATTCTGTTGTCTCGTGGTGGGTTTTGTTTATACATTTCTGTATGATTGGCACCCATTTTGACCATCCCGAGTGTTTCTCGTCCAGGAATATCCGGAAAAACCGACCAAGTTCCCGGTTTGTGCGCTCGACAATGTTTCCTTGTGGGTGGCAGATCGACGAGAATACTCCTTCTACATTTTCTTCTCTTAGTTTTTCTTTCCAAGCTTTGGCCGTGAATTGGGTTCCGTGGTCGAACTGGATTCGTTTTGGTTTGCCATATTTTGGGGCGTAGTCTTAGAAAATGCGTTTTATCGTGGCCGCCATATTTGCCTTCCGCAGAGGGTATAGCACGACATATTTTGTAAATGCATCGATCGTGACTAGGATGTGTTTTACCCCTCCTACCGACGCCGGGAGTGGTCCGTAGAAGTCTATTGATAGGAGGTCCCCTGGTCCTTCAGGGATTATTGTTTGCATGTTCGCGTAGTTTGTCTGTGTCGCTACTTTGTTGCTTTGACATATATCGCAACCTGCAATGATCTATCGCGTTTGTTTTGCCAGCTTTGGGGCCGCAAAGTCTTCGTCTAACATCCTGAAGATTTTCCGTGCACCTAGGTGCCCGTACATTTCATGGCACTCCCTGATTAGTTGGTCAGTCGCTAGTGTTGGTAGCATGACCTTCCACATTCCTTCGCTTGTCCTTTTTTGTAGGCATGCGTCCTTCCATTAATATTTCTTTCTTAATTCTTCACTCGCTTCTTTTTTTCGAGGCTGTTGATGATATCGCGCCACCCTTCTTGCTCCCGTTGGCGCCTCCCAATATTTTTCAACTCTTTGGCCAGTTCCTTTGAGGGTTTCTGTGCGAGCAGAGTCGCTATGGTGATTTTCCCGTGGCGTTCTCGTCCACCCTCGCTGTCCTCCCCATGTAGCCTGGTCAATGTATCTGCGACTTTGTTCCGTTTTCCCGGGCAGTGTTCTACTTCCAGGTCGTAGTCCTGAATAAGGAGAGCCCATCTCATAAGTCGGTCTCCTACGAAGCGGCATGATTTCATGAACATCAGTGCCTTGTGGTCCGTAATAACCTTGATTCTAGCTCCGAGTAAGTGTGTTCTGAACTTTTGTAGTGCCCATACGATCGCTAGTAGCTCTTTCTCCGTGGTGTTGTATCCGATTTCCGCCCCCTTCAACGTCCTACTGGCCATTGCGATGATCCCCGATCTGCCCTGGTCGTCCTCCTGTGTGAGAGTGGCCCCTAGCGCGTAGTCGCTTGCGTCTGTTGTCAACGTGTATGGTCTCTTGCTGTCTGCGTGTTTGAGCAAAACCGAGTCGCAGAAGAGGCCTTTTATTCTGTTGAATGCTGTTCTCGGGCGTCGTTCCATTCCCAAGGTTGCTCCTTTTTTAATAGCTCGAGCAGTGGTATTGTTTCCTGTGCGTGTTTCTGCGTGAATTTCGTGTAGAAATTCACCAGCCCGAGAAATCCCCGTAGTTGTTTTATTGTCTTGGGGTGGGAGTAATTCTTTATAGCTTGAATCTTTTCCGCTTGGGGTTTTATACCATCGATTGTAAGAATGTGCCCCAGGAATGCTACTTCTTCGCGGAAGAATTTCGATTTACTGAAATTAAGCGTCACGTTGTGGGTCTCCATCCGCTGGAAGATTGTCACCAGATCTTGGATATGATCTGCGTACGTCCTTGAGAGGCATAATAGATCGTCTACAAAGTTAATCACGCTGTCTCCCAATCCCTGCAGAACCCTGTCTAATCCTTTTCCTAGGCTTGCTGTGCTCGTTTTTAAACCAAAGGGTGTCACTGTGAATTGGTAGCATTTCCCTTCGTATTGAAAAGCCATGTATTGCCTCGACTCTTCTTGTAGCGGTACCTGCCAGAAACTGCTTGTCATGTCCAAGCTCGACATCACCCGCCTGCCCCCACATTTTTGGAAGATTTCTTCCGTCGGTTGTGCGGTATCGTGGTCCTCGACCAGATATCTGTTCAGTTGTCTGGCGTCTAGGCACAGTCGCACCGATCCGTCTTTCTTAATTACCGTCACGAGTGGGTTGATGTACCGGCTCGTGGCTTTCTGTATTACTCCGAAATCTAGCATTCTCTGTATTTCCGCTGCGACTTTTTCTCGGCATTTCATCGGTACTGGGTATGACCGGTGTACGTAAGGTTCTGCCCCCTTGAGAATTAGTTTGTGCTGGTATGCTTCCATCCTTCCGGGTTGCTTTCGGAAGATCCTCTGGTACCGGTAGATGAGCCCTCTGAGGCAGTCTCGTGCTTGTGTTGGTAACCCTCGATTCTCTGCGAGTTTTTCGTTGACCTCTTCTTCAGTGATGTCTTCTTCTTCCATTCGTCCTCCTCTCTGCGCGTTGGCTATCATTTGTCTCCTTTTTTCCTTCGTTTTTGTTGCTGGCTGTTCGGCGTTTGGGTCCTCTGCGTCGTCGGGTTTTTCCTTTTCCCATTCCCCCCCGATCAGCTTTTTTATGATTTTCTTTTTTATCTTGACGAGTGTCCACCGTCATTGTTCCATTGTGTCCACCGTTATCTTCAGCTGCACCATCCCATCGAACCCAATGATAGCCGATCTCATGAGCTTTGGGACTACCAGTAGCTGTACTGCCTCCTTTACTTCGTCTGCGGTGACCTCTGCTAAGATCTGTCTCTTTATCCTTGCCGATTGTCCCCCGAATGCTCCGAAAATCTCCGTACCCATCACTGGCAGTGCCGGGCAGCTTTTTAACCCATCTGGTTTTGCTCAAAAATCTCCTCAGAAAGGCAAGATACCTCGCTTCCACTGTCTATTAGCGCCGTGATCTCTAGTTCTTCTATCTTGATCTGGATCTCTGGGCACTTGGGGTGAACGTTATCGTACCCTTTTTCTTGATGCGTGTCTCCTTACTCTTGGAGATACTCCCGTGGATCCTCGAACCATGTCTGTGCCGTTATTCCGTAGAGCTGCCTTTTTCTCTCACGTCTCCCCTCCTCTCTTCCGCTGGTCAGCGTCTCGTCTGGGTCCTGGGCGTCTGCGTTCTCCTTTCTTATGAAAACTCCTTTCTCCAGCTCATCGATCACTCTCCCCTCCTCTCTTTCCTCTTGTTCTCTTTTCTTGTTACTTTCTCTTTGTCTCCCTGGAATATGTTGGCTATGATGGTTTTTGGTTCCTTCTGTTTCTTTCTCCTCTCTTTTCTTTTTGTGTTTCTTTTCTGTCGCTCTGTTGCTTCTTCAAGTGCCCATTTTGTGATTTCATCATCTTCCGTTGCGCCACGTTTGTGCTCTTCGGACGAAACGGCTACTCGTTTCCCTGGTTCGTTAATGGCGATTCCCCTGTCCATGGGTTTGGTTGGCCGATAAATGGTCCTGGTGGGATTCCTGGTAGTTGAGGGGCTTTCGCCTATGGAGCATTGCTGATGGCGTGTGTCGCGTGTTCGCGTTTATTTGGTGCCGTTGCTTCTCCTTGTGGTGCTGGTGGAAATGGTGGCTGATATCCCTGTCCATTTTGCTGTTGAGGTACGGTATCTCCTCTCCCGTTCCCTAAGTATGTTGGTCGTCCCCCGTGACCTTGTCCTTCGTACCGTAGATTCTGTCCTTGACTTTTGGGTAGTCCTCTTTTCGAGTTTAATGGTCCCATGCCATCAGTGCTTTCTAGGAGCTCAAGTAGTTTGTCGATGGTGTGAATTCCCCTGACCGTAACGGCCGTCCTAACATGCTCGTCGAAGTGGTTCGCTAGTTTTCTGATGATTTCTTCATCTGTAAGAGTTTGGGTTAGGTCCCTGGCGTTTCCGATTTCTCGAGTTGCGTATTCGGCCCGTGTTAGTTGTTGTCGGTCCCATTCGTAGGCTCCGAATTCTAAATGTCTTCATACCTCGTCCTGGATCTCTTGTGTCCAATATCGAGCCTTGAACTTGCGGAAAAAATCCTCGATGGTGTGTACCTCATCTCCTATTAGCATCCACCAATCTTTCGCAGTCCCTTTTAGAGATTGTCCGACCGTGTATTTTAGGTCTTCCCCATCCGTGACCCTGTGGTACGCTTCGAATTCTTTCAGGAACCGCATTGGTCTCTCCTTTTCATCGCCATTGTACATCGGTGGTCGGAGGTTCACTGCGCACAATCGGCTCAAGTTCAGTCCGCCGTACGTTGTGGCGTTGTTTGGGTTTGATCCCCTCTTTAAATGTTCCTCGCAGTTCCTGATCCTCTCTTCGTGTCGTTCCGTTCTTTTCTTTAAGTCGGTTGTGGTTCTGATAACGTTTTCATTTATATCTGAAATGGCCACGCTATGGGTGGCGAGCTTTTCCCGTGTGTAATCTTGGAAGACTTGGTTTTCTCGATTGATTTGCTCCCGCATCTCCGTTACCTCTTCAAGGTTCGTGTGTCGTTATCATCCATTTCCTTGGTAAGTCGCTCCCGTATCTCTTCCCGCAGGAGTGCGGTCCTAGCGACTGCCTCGTCGCCCGTTTGCTGGATCTCATTTCTGATCTGTTGAGCCTCCTTCCTCTGTCCGCCCTTTATTTTGTTCAGTGCTCGGATGACCATTTTCAGGCCGCTGGATATTCCTTCTTCCGGCGTGTCGACTGTTCTTGCGGTGTCAAGGCTCCAGTCGTCCGTGTTGTTCACGGTCTCTGGGATAATTTCTGTGGGTCTTGGTAAGATATTTGATGAGCGTGCTATCTGGCGTCGATCTCTCCATCGCACAGTAGGGCCAAATCCCAAAAAGCTGGCCAAAAGTCGAAAACGTTACAAATTCAGCTGAAAGTCAGTACTCGGGGGTTTTTAGGGTCGCTGATTACGAATTCGAAGTCGAAATTGGAAATTAAAACAAAATGGCGGATTTGAAGTCCTAAAAAGCTGGCAAAAAGTCGAAAGCGTTATAAATTCGGCTGAAAGTCAGTACTCGGGGGTTTTTGGGGGCGTTGATTACGAATCCGAAGTTAAAATTTGAAATAAAAACAAAACGGCGCATTTGGCATAAATCACTTTTATAGAGAATGTACACGTTCATCAGCGACTAATTCTAAAATTGAAAAATATAATATCTATATAGATGGATAATTCCATATTCAACCTCGTTTCTATTATTTATTTTTAAATATTATTTGAAAATAAAAATAAAATATGCATAAAAAAGAATTACTGTCCATAGAACTCAATACATTAAACTCTTTGATATTCTCTCCCCTCTGGGGCTGAACCATATAACTAAGAGGCATATGAGGGATTCTCTGTCAACTCAGCCACAGGTTTCGGTAGGAAAAAAAATTAATTTGTGTGGTTTCATTTTTTTACCCTAGAACCTCGATCCGTGTCACTCTAGTGATCTTTTCGCGATATCGTCAGATATACTGAAAGACTAATTTTTTCAGTCGAAAAAAGTGGCCTTTTTTGAATAAAAAAATAATCATTCTATTTTTTGGCAAAAAATCAGCGTTACCGGAACGTAAAAACTATTTCAAATATTCCACTCGAATGCTAACACAAAACTACAACTTTTATGTGCAGACATTTTTTTTCAATTACTTCAAATTTCCGAGATATATTCATTTGGAAAGAAAACGGCGATTTGTAAAATTTTCAATTTAAAAATGTGAAGAAAGTCACAAATTAGTAGCACTTTAATGTAACCAATTATGGGGCACATCTGAGATGGTCGAAAAAAAGTGGCTGAGATGACAGAGAATCCCTCATATATAGATATAGCGCTCTTCAACTCGACCGACCGCGACACGCTGCTTGGATGGATGCCAATGTATTTCAATGTACAATGAAGACCGCAATAAAATTCAAGAAAAAGATTCAATTCAAGAAAGACATTCCGCGCCGTTAATGTACGAAATTCAGAAAAATATGTTTTATATTGCAAAAACTCGTAGCAATGACACGCGCGCAGCTAAGCGCAGCTATTTTCGATGTTTTTCATTCAATAATACATCCATCTACAACATGTGATAGGTCAGCTCGTGGAACACTGTGGAACTTATCAACTTTTCTCTACGTTTTTAGAATTTTCACTTGTAATTTTCCGTGAATTTTCGTACAAATGATTCATTTATTATTATCGCATGAACTATTATTACCAATTTTCAGTTACACAATGATTTTCTCCTCACTTTCAGCTGTTGATTCCATTCGAAAAAATTGGAATCGGATATATTGTGAAGTTTTGGCGTCCTGTTCAATACAGCGTTGAAATGGTCATTTACTGCATGACGCGTCGAGCTCGCTCGAATGCTCCCTTTCAACTGCCGTAGAAAAGCTAAGGGCTGAAAGGTATAAGGGCTAGGGCCCGCTGATGCCAAGAATTTGACCTTCGGACTCTTCCCCCACCTAACCCACTACTAAAAATTACCGAAACTTAAACTTTATTTTTCGACTTTTGGTCAGCTTTTTGGGATTTGGCCCCACTGTGCGTCGTGCTTCTTCCAGGACCCCGTCTGCTGTTGTCGATTCCCATTGCAGAGACGCTGCTTCGTCTTGGTTGTTGCCTCGAACTCGTGTGGGGCGATCCTCAAGCTCCTCCATCATACGTAATTCTTCAATTTCCTTGGCGAGACTTTTATCAGTCATTTTGGTCTTTTGCGCGGGTTTCCCTTAACCGGTCTGTCTTTATTCAAGTCGAGTCCCTGTTCGGGCGCCAAATGTAACGGTAGCGAATATCGTTAACATTAATTTATGCGGTAGTGCACTGACGTACCGGCAGGATTCGGATCTCGACTCGGAAATAAAGCGCGGTAAACCAGGTTTAGGATAAAATTCCCAAGTTTATTTATTAACGACCTTCAATCGGTTCGTTTTCATTATTTATTTGTGTCTGTGCAAGTTTCGAAGCCGTAAGTTTAATAGGTTGATCTGGAATAACAATATTGTGGCGGGTCTCTGGCTTGCCGTCCTAATTGGCTGGCCGTTGGCCGCTGGCGCCCTCTCTCGTTCGTAGCTCCTTCGCTGTGTTTTTCGATTGTGCGGGCTTCCTGGAAGGGGTTGCTGGCGCTCTCACGGCATACGGGTTGGCCGCGCTCTCGCACTGTGCGCGCGGGCTCCGGTTCACGGGCGTTCTCTCTGTGCTCTCCGCTGGATCGGGCTGCTTGGTGGGGGGGGGGGGGGCGCGCCTAGTTGTTCTCCCTCGTTCCACCGTTCCTTACTGTCGCGCTGCTCTGATTGGCAGACGCTCTCTCTCCGTGCTTGCCGCTGGATCGGCTGCGTGGTGGGGATGAGTGTGCCTCGTTCCACCGTTCCTTGCTGTCGCGCTGCTCTGATTGGCCGGCGCTCACCCTGTTATTCCCACTGGATCGATGTGGTCGATGTTTTATCGATTGCCGAATACCCGGCACAAGATGGCGGCGACTCGAGGCGGAGTGACGACGTGTGCTCTCACGTCGTCGTTATTTTATCGTTGCCGAAGAATTTCGTCGTTTCTGTGAATGTCTTCGGTAGTGAATTGTCTCCTGGCGGTGCTGTGTCTTTGCTGTTCGTGTGTACTTCACCGTTGTGCGAGTTATTCTTGCGTTCGCGTGTTTCTCTTTCCTGCCCGCGTGGTCACGTGATCACGTGCTTGCTCGTGCGTGTGTATGTGACTTGTCTCCCACGTTTTCGTGTTTTCTTCGTGTTTTCGCCTCGTTTGCCGCTGGGAAATTTTTACTTTCTCCCGAAAGCTCCGGTGATGTGTTTTGTCGTGTTTTTTGTGCGCCCAGAGAGAGATTTCCTATGGAAAACTCCCTGGTGACTTTTTGTATGTCAGTATGTGTCTGTAGTGACGTGTCGTCTATCCCTTCCTCTCCCTCCCTTTGCATACGTTTGCCGAGCAAACTGTTGCCTTCACCGTCGCTTTTCGCAGCGACCCTCTCTCCTAATATCCTTTTGATCTTGTTCTACTTTCCGCTTTACCAACCTACCTGAGGCCAGAAGGTAAGCTTCTTAGTATTACTCGATCTCGAGTGCCTTTCCTTGATTCTGGTCGCCCTTTTAAACCCGTTTTTTCTCGGTGCAGGTCCCCATTGATTGGTTGTTCTGTTTTTGTGGTTGTGTCGGTTTTTCGTGTATAATTCATCGATTTTAATCGTTTTGATTCGCTCCTACAGGTCTCCTGATGTTCCGTTGCCTCGGATTGGCATTTGATGTCGACATCTGCCTCTTCTTGGTGCCTTTTGACGACATTTCGTGGCTCGTCGCTTATTGGATCCTGGGTCGCGTGCTTTTCGCTTTTCATGGAGGGCTGTGCTTCGCGCTTTGAGGGCCCTGGCTTGCCAGGGCCGTCTCAATTCAAACGAAATGTTTGAAATATATTGCAACACAAATATACTGGAATTTTTATTATATTTTTGTATCCTGGGACATTTCAAATGAAATAATTATAATAATAAATCTGCTTTGGGTCGTGGAGTGGGGGTAAGCCTTTATATATATCTATATATATTTATATCTATATTATAACGCTTTTTGCGTTATGGACAATTCAGAAAAAAATGCGAAGGGACGGGACCGGGATTCGAACCCGGGACCTCTCGATTGCCGGTCGAGTGCTCTTCCAACTGAGCTATCCAACCCGCTACCGACATTATTTCCGAATTGTCCATATGTGCACGATTTCGTGTTACAATCTCCCCTGCCAGAGTCGAGCCGCCATCTAGCGGCTCGCACCCGAACTCAAACGCAAACTCAACTCAAACGCAACGGGTACAACAGACTGAGATTGTCTGAGGGGGGGTATGAGGTACGGGAAGGGGTGCTACAGGCGTCGGCCTGAGGGAGGAGTGGGGGAGCCTGGCTAGTTCAGTCGGTAGAGCATGAGACTCTTAATCTCAGGGTCGTGGGTTCGAGCCCCACGTCAGGCGCCACTTATAACGCTTTTTGCGTTATGGACAATTCAGAAAAAAATGCGGAGGGACGGGACTTGGATTCGAACCCGGGACCTCTCGATTGCCGGTCGAGTGCTCTTCCAACTGAGCTATCCAACCCGCTACCGACATTATTTCCGAATTGTCCATATGTGCACGATTTTGTGTTACAATACATATGGCATGGGCATTACTTCACGGCCCGTCTACCAGGAGCGCCACCAGCGCAACTTTGCCTCAGCATTTACTATGGTGGCTTATACCCCCTGGTCCCGATGTCCAAAGTGTGTGTGCGTGTGCGTGTATGTGTGTGCGTCATCCCCTGTGAGGAAGGCCTGTGTGCGTGCGAGTGCGTGTATATGCGAGAGCAAGACGAATAGAACATAAGCGTAAGGGAGAAAGCGCATCCTCCCACTCTTGGACTCTTCCAGCCCAAGGGGCTTAGGATAACTTAGCAAATAATAAAGGTCAGAGAATGATCCAATGATCTTGACGTTCAACGAGTTCGGTCGCACAACTATCCTCGATTCAAGATCAATTTCTTTTAATTTGAACTTTCAACGTGAGTTCACTCTTACTGTTTGTTTTGTGTTTTGTATTTGCTTTTAAATATCTTTGATAAATTAAATTCGTTTTACGCGATAAATTCTCCTTTTTATTTCAAATTTCCTGCACCATTGTGCTATTTTTATAGCAAACAGCAACGAATCCCACAAATGCTTAGTCTTCGAATTGGCCAATCAACGAGCGGATCCTAGCGGGCAGGAGCCCCGGGTCGTAACATTCTACGACTGTTCCGCTCTCCCCCAGTTTGTTGCAGACAATCTCAAGCGTTTTACATGGCCGTATGTAAAGGCAGCTTTAGAGCCGCTACCAGAGCCAGCCCCAACGATAAGAAGAAGAAGACATATATGAAGAAAAATACCAATGTGTTTATTTATGTATTCTGTACATTTATTTACTTCTTAATGTAACATATTTACATATTTATAATGAATACAAACAATCTTGATTGAAAATGTTTAAAGAAAAAATATACCTTTTCGTGATACGTTGCAAAATCCGGGAGCAAGTTTGTCCCTGTGTCGAGTTAAATTGTTTTCGCTCAATCGTAACAAATTGTTAAAAAGAGTAGTGAAATGAGCGAGAAGTCTATTGACGTACTCCTTCGTCTACTGATTACTAGACTGGTCTCACTCATTTTGAATGGCAATATGAATTCACAACCTCAATTCCGGCTTCTTATCGCACACGTTGCTTACAACATGTAAATACCTCTCATCATGTGTCAAAAAGTTTCAAGCGGCGCTCGTCTGTGTACTAAAATTCTCGTGACACGTTGTTTAACCGACGATGGACAACCGGTGCAAGCCTCAAGCAGAACATAATCAACAAGTTAAAGAGTAAATAGACCACCGTCTAAGTGTCTCAGATACGATTCCTGCTCGTCCTGCTCCTCCTTAACATTTTTCTCAACTTCCTCGACTTTCTTCAGGTATTTGAAGTGTAATTGCATCAGTCAGTTGATTTTATATTCATAGTGCCATTCCAGATGAGCGAGGAAATATTTTATTTCCTGATCAGTTTTTCACATGTCCGGTCATACAGATGAACCACCGTCTCCGAGCTTTCCTGCATACTCTGCAAAAAAGAAAAAAAGCGTTAAACATGGATATTGTAAAAGAATTATCATCTTAGCGAATATTTTTCCATCATACAGGGCAATTTGCATTCTTGCGCCCTCAATCATCATATATTAAATGACATACAATTAAAAAGTTTGAAATGTGAATATTAAACTTGAACCGAAAACATATTTGAGATTCTTGGTCCTCGCAGTGTGATGCTGCCAAACTAGGCTAGGAAAAATAATCCGGAGCTCTTCGATAAATGCTTCGTTGTAAATACATACAGTGGAACCTCAGATAACTCACTTCATTGGGACCGGAAACCTCGCATAATTCGAATTTTCCCTTTATTCTCCCACTCACATTCTTAAAAGCTCATGCGTACTGTTATTTGCCTACCAGCGAAGTTTTCCTCACATTATTAATACGTTTTAGGCACATTCATTACTGAGTAAAATTCATATTTTCCCGAGAATTCATATTTTCGCGAGAAAATTTGACAGGTTGAGATTATGTTACCCTGTGTAACACACAGTCAAGGTTTGAAGTGGGAAGAAACGGCGATAGGGGAATTTGAGAAATCCGAGGTTGTTGCCATGGTAACGAGTTGAGAAATGCGAGGTTTTGAGTTATGCGCGGTTGAGTTATCTGAGGTTCTACTGTAGTGCACCATTTTGAGGTTATCACGCGCACGGTACGCGAAAATTAATCGTGAAATCAAGTAATTAATCAATAAATCACGATATAAGTAATAATTAATGGCGCGTCGATTAATATTAACTCACATGAGCTCTATTTTGTTATTACGAAGTACGCAAAAACGAGTTTCATAATGTTTATTTATAATTATCGATGAGCGAATATTTTTCCATCGTACAAGGCAATTTGCATTATTGCGACCTCAATCAACACATATGAAATGACAAACAATTGAAAAGTTTGAAATATGAATATTAAACATTCACCGAAAACATATTTGAGAATCTTGATTCTTGGTCCTTGCAGTGTGATGAAGCCGCCGTCGCGGATATCGTCGTCTACAGAACTCCTGCGAAGCGTCTTCATGGGGATCCTTTTACGTTCATCAGCGCTGCATCATGCGTCTACAGCCATCATTTTCACACTACCTTGCAGGTATTGGGTAAAAGCTCGATTTTAAAATGGATTTTTTTTTTCTTAATTTTCTCAAAATACCGCTGAAAGCGCCGAGCACGTCCTGAGAAATCATTTTGCCCAGATGCAACTCGAGATTGAGGCGTTGAGCTCGACAAAGTAAGTCAGTGTGCAGACACTGACCCCACCGACGGATTACCGTCCTCTCCAGGAGGCCATTATGAAGGGGTTCTGTCGACGATGATATCCGCGACGGCGGCTTCGTCACACTGCGAGGACCAAGAATCTGAAATATGTTTTCGGGGAATGTTTAATATTCATATTTCAATCTATTCAATTGTTTGTCACTTCATACATGATTATTGAGGTTGCAACAATGCAAATTGCCCTGTATGATGAAAGAATATTCGCTAAGATGATTATTCTTTAACAATATCCATGTTTAACACCTTATTTTTTTTTGCAGAGTATGCAGGAAACCTCGAAGATGGTGGTGACTCGGTTTGACCGGACACGTAAAATACTGATCGGGAAATAAAATATTCGAGATTTGCTCGATTTTGCGGGGAAACTTTTTCAAGATTTTCAGTGTGCCAGTGACGAGATTTGGCTTTCTCGCTGATCTGCAGACGGTTGTATTGTCGAGCTCCTTCTTAATGGCGTCCCTGAGAGGACGGTAATCCGTCATTGGAGTCAGTGTCTGCACGCCGATGTACTATCTTCCTTTTTTTTTGGCCACGAAAAAACATTTTGGCGTACTCACAGCTGAAACAGAGCCTCGTGAAAAACAATGACGCTCGATCCGAGTGCGCTCGCAGAATTTGGCACACCCTCGCGTTGACCCAATGTCTGCAAGGCAGTGTGAAAATGATGACTGTAGGCGCGTGATGCCGTGCCGAGGAACACAAGAAGATCATGATGAAGACGCTCCGAACGGGTTCTGTAGACGACGATACCAGAGACGGCGGATTCATCGCACTACGAGGACTAGGAATCTGAAATATATTTTCGGTAAATGTTTAATATTCATACTTCAAACTTTTCAATTGTATGTCACTTCATATCTGATAATTGAGGTAAGAATGATGCAAATTGCCCTGTACGATGGAAAAATATTCACTAAAATGATAATTCTTTTACAATATCCATATTTAATGCCTTTTTCGCGAAAACAATTTTTTTCGCAATTTTCAATTCAGTATGTTCAAAATGTCCCAAAACGTCGAGGAATCACATTTAGACGTATGTGTGTGTGTGTGTGTGTGTGTGTGTGTGTGTGTGTATGTGTGTGTGTGCGCGCGCGCGCGCTTTGTGCTTTCCTTAAAATGAATATGTCTGGAGAACGCTTTGGCCGATCGACTCGAAATTTGGTACATAAGTAGACTGCGTATGTCCCTGTTCTAAATGCAATTTTTTTTTAAATTGCAAAATAATTGTCTATTCGGATGGATTTTGTATTTTCTGTAAATTGCTCGTTAGTCGTCTAACTTTCGTAATTTTGCAATTACCACCCTAAAATTTTATCTGCAGATACACTTTATAATAAGGACGGTTAGGATTGAATTTGGGAAAAATCGCTCAAGAGGTTCGGGATGAAATTTTTTAGACGGCACTGCTTCGAATTCTGTTTCACCCCCCACCATAGGAGTTTCCAGCCTGTATACCTATATATACGACCGTGGGAATGCGCCACCAGATTTGGCACTGGATCGAGTCAAAGTCACCAGATTTATCACCCGTCGCAAACGAAAAAATTTGTCACCGAGAGAGCGTCCGAAATCACCAAATCTGGTGACAAAGTCACTGAGTTGGCAACACTGACAGGGCTAGGAAACGCTCGTGTTAAAAATGTTGCCAGCGTTAGTGGCACCCCAAGCGACTAGGCAGCGTTCTGGGGAACTAACTACACCGGGATATATATCTGTATGCATAGCTATATATAGCTATGCATATAGATATATATCCCGGTGTAGTTAGTTCCCCAGAACGCCGCCTAGTCGCTTGTGGCGCCACTAACGCTGGCAAACTTTTCTCCATAAGCGTTTCCTACCCATGGTCCTACATACAGGTCTGGACCTCCAAAAACTTAGCCCTACAACTTTAATTTAAAAAGTTGGGACTAATTTCATTCGTTTGGTGGTCGTTTGGTGGTGATTGATAGTCTAATTAAAACGTTTGGTGGTCTATCGTTTAATTAGAATAATTAAAAAAAGATATCAGGCCCAAAGTTAGCCCAAAACATTTTTTTTTTAATCACTTTGGATACGGCCTATTCAATGCAGAATCGTTTGGTGGTCACGAATATTGTCATTAAATCGTTTGGTGGTCTTTCGTTTAGCTAGAAAACTCAAAACACTAAGTGCGACTTACGATGGGGGCGCCATAGTACATTGCACGGTGCTGGCGTACAGGCCCATTACAGTAATTAGCACCAAAATAACATGTAACATTCATCAAAAAATGTGGGACTAATTTTATTCGATTGGTGCTCGTTTGGTGATGATTGGTAGTCTAATTAAAACGTTTGGTGCTCAATCGCTTAATTAATTAATAAAAGACATCAGGCCCAAAGTTAGCCCAACATTTTTTTCTTTTTTTTTTAAATCACTTTGGATAGAGCTTATTCGATGCAGAATCGTTTGGTGGTCATGAATATTGTAATTAAATCGTTTGGTAGTATTTCGCTTAGCTAGAAATGTAAAAACCAAGTGCGACTTACGATGGGGGCGCGCTAGTAAATTGCACGGTACTGGCGTACTGGTCCATTACAATAATTAGCACCAAAATAACATGTAACATTAATTCGAAAATTTAGGACTAATTTTATTCGATTGGTGGACGTTTGGTGGTGATTGGTAGTCTCATAGCGTTTTCAACTGGGACCACAAGTGTACACTGTGACGTGTTCTCACGTCGTGATGCAATTTGCGAACGAGAGATAGTTTCTCCTCCGTTAACTAGATAGCGCGAGAAGCGCCGCGAATCCCGCGGTAGAATTCAAGGAACATACACATGGACAAAAAGTATGGGAGATTGAAATTATCAACAATAGGATATTTTAGGCTGGTCACTCGGCAGGGAAACGTGCAACCATTTCGACCACACAACAACACAACAAACTGTAAGTCCGTTCCGATTTCTTTTTGTCGAGTGACCATTAGGCAGGGAAATCGATTCATTGGTTTTTCTATTCCCCTTGAAATAGCAAAGAAAAATTATTATCAGGGAAATAACGGAAAATTTCGATTGAAGTTGTACTCTTTTGAATTTTTTGTTGTTGCTTGTTTATATTTGGTATAATATAGAAAAATGTATAGAGTGCGAAATACTCGTTCAACGCGAGGCCATATTAGCACGCGCAGGAGTACGCGCAATACAGGTCAAATGCTCCCAAATCCACCGGTTAGCGATGGCGAGCCGCTCGCTCCTGCGAACGCGATGCAACCCATTGAGAGTGAAAGCGATAGGCATATAGAAACGAGGCCCTTTTCAACAAACGAGACGAATTCCTCGTCCTCAATGAATTTAGTTCCTCACAATGTGCAATTGATGTATCAGGCCCCGAATAGCACCACGCCGTCCATAAACAGCCTAGAAACGTGTTCGGTTGAACCCGCGAGCAATCCGTCTTTTATGAATCTAAAACTCGCTATCGATCTCGTTCCGCGATTTGACGGAAAATCTTGCAGTCTAGCGAAATTTTTAAAACAATGTAAACGCGCGTATTCACGCGTCTACCCCGGGGACAAGATTAATCTTCTCGCGCTGATAAGAAATAAAATCAAAGGGCAGGCGGATCTTTTAATATCAAACCGTGAAGACCCAGAAACTCTAGATGGACTCGCGAGTTCTTTAAAACGCTTTTGCTCGGTCATTTGATGTCGATTGTGCCCACAACGAATTAAAGGGATTGAGACAGAGCGCCAACGAATCCGCTGAGACCTATGGAGCTCGGGCTAGCAAAATTTTGAGTCATGCAGTGGAAGCAGCGAAGGAAAAATACAGAGGCCTTGAATCAGCCGGAGTTAATGTTTTGCTGAATCAAACTGCTATCACAGGTTTCGTAACGAGACTCCGCGATCCGTTAATCAGCGCTCTCATCAATAAAGATAAACCGGATACGTTCAGCAACGCGATAAATACTGCATCTGTCCTGGAAAGAGGAACGGAGAATAGAAACGCGTTATTCGGGATAGGAGAACAAGCAAGTGGCCAGGGTAAATTTAACCGAAACGCGAAGATTAATGCGGTCATTCAGGGTGAGGTCCGAAGGTGTTTCGCGTGCAACAAACCCGGTAATATTCGCGCGAATTGTCGAAATTCTAATAACAAGAACGATTCCCAAACCAGCCAGCGAGGTAAAAAATTACACTGCGAACATTGTAAGAAATCAGGCCATTCGGAAGCAAAATGTTTCAAAAAATATCCAAATTTACGAAAGTACAAGACCACTTATCAGGACAAACATTTAAACGAGAAGGATGCTCTGCGAAAGAACGCGTCGCAGAGTACAGATGTAGTAGCGCGTTCACAGTCTACCAGATTAGCTTCGAGCTCGACTTGAGAAAAATTTCACGTCTGCCCGTAGTCCCACTAGGAAACGAAATGTTCGAAAATAATCCCACACATTTTCTCGTCGCCACGGGTGCACAATTGAGTTTAATTAAGATGAATGCCGTTGTTCGTAACGCGTCAATAAATGAAACAAAAATATTCAACCTCACCGGAATTGGGTCTGGAATGGTACTTACTCGAGGGGAAATTACCACATACATCTGTGGGGTAGAGGTAAATTTCCAAATCGTCGACAACTCTTTTCCGATATCTCAATCCGGGATTTTAGGAATTCCTTTCCTGCGGAAACAAGAGGCAATCTTGATATTTGGCAACAAATTTCCAGGAGGTCCCGTCCTGGGCAAGGAAAAGATTCCGTTTGTCGAGCACTCAATTCACGGGTTACCCCCAAGAACGTCGAAATTGCTAACGATTCCTGTAAAAGGGGACACACGCAAGGCAGGTTATATCAGACGCATAGACGTAGGTCCTAGCATTTACCTCAGGGAAGTTTTGGCAACTCCTAGGGATGGATTCGTGAAAATTTTCGCCATTAACACTACAACTGATCACGTTACCTTGTCGATTCCGCCGGTCGAGCTTGAAGAGTTTGAAACCTTGCCTCATTTGCCTCGTTCTGTTCGAACTGCAGCAACCCCTGAAATAGAAACGGATCGAGCAGCCGCTCAGAGACTAGCTCCTTTAGCGAAATCGCTAAAATTAGACGGACTAAGCGATCTCGAAAAAGCTAGCTTACTCGAGATCGTCAACGCGTTCCCATTCCAATTTCATCTACCGGGGGATAAACTTTCTTACACAGACATTTCGAAACACAAAACCATAACCACCGATGAAGCACCCATCAATACTAAACAATACAGATATCCTCAAGTTCATAAACAAGAAATACAGAAACAAGTCGATGATTTATTGGAGAACCAAATTATACAACCTTCAAACTCGCCGTACAATTCACCATTGTGGATCGTACCGAAAAAACCGGATGCATCGGGGAAACCACGTTGGCGTATGGTAATAGATTATCGGGGATTAAACGAAAAAACAATAAGCGACGCGTATCCACTCCCAAACATTACGGATATCCTCGATCAACTTGGAGGAGCGAAATATTTTAGCGTTCTAGACCTCGCGTCGGGATTTCACCAAATCCCGATGCACCCAGATTCGAAACAGAAAACTGCTTTTTCGACCCCATACGGCCATTACGAATTCAATCGTATGCCGTTTGGCCTCAAAAATGCCCCAGCGACATTCCAGAGATTAATGGATCGAATTCTCTCCAGGCTCCAAGGTGTCGAGCTTTTTGTCTATATGGACGATATTCCGATATACGCAAATCCCTTGGAGGATCACTCCCGAAAATTAAAAACTCTCTTAGCTAAATTGCAGAATGCTGGACTAGCTCTATCTCCCGAAAAGTGCAATTTCCTGCAAAAGGATATCGTTTACCTAGGTCACGTTATTACCAGTGAGGGTGATTACCTGATTACCTGATCCTCAAAAGATACACGCCGTAAAAAATTTTCGCATCCCTAAAACTAGAAAGAATATTAAGTCATTCCTTGGCTTGATAGGATATTACAGGCGTTTCTTGAAAGACTTTGCAAAAATTGCTAAACCATTGACTCATTTATTGAAAAAAGATGCCCCTTTTCGTTGGGGTAGTAGCCAACAGCAAGCCTTTGAAGTTCTTCGTGATACAATTTGCTCAGAACCAATATTACAGTACCCCGACTTTAACACTTTAACGCTTCGAATTATGCTCTTGGCGCAGTTTTAAGCCAAGGACCGATCGGCAAAGACCTTCCCGTTTCTTCTGCATCAAGAACACTGTCTGAAACAGAAATTAACTATTCAACAACAGAAAAAGAGTTGCTCGCGATTCTTTATGCGGTACAACAATTTAGACCCTATCTTTACGGGCAAAAATTCACTCTTGTTACCGATCACAGGCCGCTCTTGTGGCTGCATAGTACGAAGGACCCAACTTCAAAATTAATGAGATGGCGTATTAAACTCAATGAACATGACTTTGAAATGGTCTACAAACCCGGTAAAATAAATTCAAACGCGAACGCTCTCTCCCGAAACCCAACAGATCAAGAGTCAAATCAGCGTGTTGATGACGAAGGCTTGGCATCAATTCAAGAACACCAATTCAGTGGAGATGCCGAAGAGAAGATCGACTCGAGAGATCCGGGACCGGTGCCCGTTAGCGCTGACGAATCGTCGATCGCGGATCTCGCAGTGGGTCGAAATTCTGGGTCATCTGTGAATGATAATTATGATGCAGAAATAATTGTGGGCTCTATTTTTGTACGGGACTTGCCGTGCGGCGCACAGTGGGGCCAAATCCCAAAAAGCTGGCCAAAAATCGAGAAATAAAGTTTAAGTTTCGGTAATTTTTAGTCGTGGGTTAGGTGGGGGAAGAGTTCAAAGGTCAAATTCTTGGCATCGGCGGGCCCTAGCCTTATACCTGCTTTTGTACGGCAGTTGAAAGGGAGCCCTCAAGCGAGCTCGACGCGTCGTGCAGTAAATGACCATTTCAACGCTGTTTTAAACAGGAAAGTGAGTAGAAAATCATTGTGTAACTGAAAATTGATAATAATAGTTCATGCGATAATAATAAATGAATCATTTGTACGAAAATTCACGGAAAATTACAAGTGAAAATTCTAAAAACGTAGAGAAAAGTTGATAAGTTCCACAGTGTTCCACGAGCTGACCTATCACATGTTGTAGATTTCGTACATTAACGACGCGGAATGTCTTTCTTGCATTGAATCTTCTTCTTGAATTTTATTGCGGTCTTCATTGTACACTGAATGACATTGACACCCATCCAAGCAGCGTGTCGCGGTCAGTCGAGTTGAAGAGCGCTATATCTATATATGAGGGATTCTCTGTCAACTCAGCCACTTTTTTTCGACCATCTCAGATGTGCCCCATAATTGGTTATATTAAAGTGCTAGTAATTTGTGAATTTCTTACATTTTTGAATTAAAAATTTTACAAATCGCCGTTTTCTTTCCAAATGAATATATCTCAGA
This sequence comes from Alloplasta piceator, assembly GCA_946863875.1. Lineage (NCBI taxonomy): Eukaryota > Metazoa > Arthropoda > Insecta > Hymenoptera > Ichneumonidae > Alloplasta > Alloplasta piceator. The sequence goes on along the minus strand of OX333077.1, from coordinate 22,841,355 downwards.
AATTTGAAGTAATTGAAAAAAAATGTCTGCACATAAAAGTTGTAGTTTTGTGTTAGCATTCAAGCGGAATATTTGAAATAGTTTTTACGTTCCGGTAACGCTGATTTTTTGCCAAAAAATAGAATGATTATTTTTTTATTCAAAAAAGGCCACTTTTTTTGACTGAAAAAATTAGTCTTTCAGTATATCTGACGATATCGCGAAAAGATCACTAGAGTGACACGGATCGAGGTTCTAGGGTAAAAAAATGAAACCACACAAATTAATTTTTTTTCTACCGAAACCTGTGGCTGAGTTGACAGAGAATCCCTCATATGCCTTTTAGTTATATGGTTAAGCCCCAGAGAGGAGAGAATATCAGAGAGTTTAATGTATTGTTAGGATTATAGCAGTAGGAATACTTCATTAGATTCCATAGCTGACTACGACGAGAGAATACTGACGGATACATGACAGAAGACGTACATGGTAATGATGATGTAAATGACAGTCTTGGATTAGACGTAAAGCAAAGCACAACTGTGACAGCTGACTATGACTTCGGAACACTGACAGATACGTGACAGAAGACGTACATAGCAACGGTTGATGTAAATGGGAGTCTTGCTTGAGACACGAAAGAAAGCACAGCTGTGACAGATTGATAATAACACCTTCGCCCATTTCGATCCGTTTATAAATATTTGTGTTGATTATTCCAACGATTGTAACAGTATTGAGTTCTATGGACCGTAATTCTTTTTTATGCATATTTTATTTTTATTTTCAAATAATATTTAAACATAAATATTAGAAACGAGGTTGAATATGGAATTATCCATCTATATAGATATTATATTTTCCAATTTTAGAATTAGTCGCTGATGAACGTGGAGGATGTGGCTTAACAAGGAAGGACATTTTTTCGATAACGAAAGGTCACCTGAGTGGAGGAGTGCCTGAAACGTATGCAATAATCGAAAATTTTGTGTCCACAAAATTGCAACGCCCCTTCGCTCTATCAGACAATGCAAAAACTGCTCTCCGCAAGTTGTTGCACCTTTTGCATAAAAAGTGGCAGCACGCATCAAGACATGAAGAGAGATTTCTGCAACAATATTCTGAGTGGTTGAGCGTGTTTGTTTGTTACGAAGAATCAAAAAAATCTTCGGAAGAATCTGCAAATTTGGGTCGACCTTCGTCAGAATTTGTAGAGTCTAGTGACCGGACAAAACGAAGGAGGACTGAAGAATTACGCACAAGAAACACTACAGACGAATTAACGTATGCCACTCAAATGAGCCTTCGATCATCCGGGAAATCAGATGCTGCCGTTTTGTGTTAATTTCAAATTTTAACTTTGGATTCGTAATCAACGCCTCCGAAAGACCCCGAGTACTGACTTTCGGCCGAATTTATAACGCTTTCGACTATTTTCCAGCTTTTTGGGACTTTAAATCCGCCATTTTGTTATTATTTCAAATTTTGACTTCAGATTCATAGTTAGCGACCCCAAAAACCCCCGAGTACTGACTTTCAGCCGAATTTATAACGCTTTCGACTTTTTGCCAGCTTTTTGGGACTTCAATTCCGCCATTTTGTTTTTATTTCCAATTTTGACTTCGTATTCGTAATCAGCGACCTTAAAAACCCCCGAGTACTGACTTTCAGCCGAATTTGTAACGTTTTCGACTTTTGGCCAGCTTTTTGGGATTTGGCCCCACTGTGCGGCAGTAAGATAATAGAGTCGTATCTCACGAATTATCCATGATGATTTATCGAATCGTTCTCTGTGTGAGTCTCGTATATGGCCAGCACGAGGCAAGGCATCCCTCTGCTACCCGAGTTCCGAGCTTACGCAACCCGTAAGCCGCGGGAATCATTGGGATGTCGATTTTGGAAGTGAATTACTTGTTGGTAGAAGTGGAGTCAATTTGAAATATAAATTGCAGGTCCTAAAAGACGGAGTAAATTCACAAGATAAATTGCCTGTTGGTAAGGACAATGTCAATTCGGAGGGTGGAATGCCTATGTGTGAGAACGGTGTCAATTCAGGAGAGAAATTGCCCGTTAATAGAGACAATGTCGATCTGGGAGGTGAGGTGCCCGACTGTGAAAAGAGTGTACTGACGGTTGACGTTACCACCCCTGAAAAAAGGAAATTCATTGATGAATCGTGAGTAGTATTGGTACCCGTATTGCGCCCCCCACTCCTATCCCCACTCTTTCCCCCACCATGCGGCTTCCCTCACCACTCCACTTTTCCCCCACCACATCCAGGTGGCCGAGGAAAAAGCGATGAGGTGAGGATGATGGCGGGGGAGGGTTAGGACAAGGGGGGTGCCACACGAGTACCAATTTTGTGGTGATAATGATAATAATCTGTTAATAATAATAATGATAGTGAAAATTTCCCATCCCCACTCCTACCCCCACCATGCGGCTTCCCCCACCACAATAATTTTCCCCCGGCAAAGAAATATTATCATGATGTTGGGAACGACAGCGAGGGGAGAAGTGGGGATAGGCAGGGATGCCTTACGGGTACCAACGCTTTTTTTATTTTTGCTGAAAAATTTAAAAACTACTCACCACGTGATGACGACGATGATGATGAAGATAAGGATGAAGACGATGATGAACACACACACACACACACACACACGCACACACTGTCTCACACACATACAAACACACACACACACACACACACGCAATCACGCGCACTCACTCCTCATGCTCCGACTCCACCCCCTAATCCGACTCGCCACCATCATACGGCTCATCCGAGTCAAGCATGACATGCACTATTCTGCCGATGTCTTGCCTCGCATCGTCCCAAAGCCGAATTCGAAGGAGTCCGAGTATTTGGTCGCGGGACATTATTTTTGCATGCATTGCATGCAGCCCGAGACAAATGCACTCGAGTATTTCCTGGACATGCTCGTCTCCTCTGTACCCCTCCATCCCGCGCAACTCGCACTCGATTATTAGAGGAGGCGTCATTGCGTAGAACGGCTCCGCGAAGTAAATTGTCGACGGCCAAGAAAAATCCGTTTCGTTTAAATCGACGAGGCGCACTTCCGTGTACCCCTGATCGTCGCTGTATATTATTTCTCCGCGGTACACCGAAAAATGTTGCAAGATGATGCACGAGGCACCTTCTACGCGTTCATCATCCCTCAAGTTCCGCCCCCGACCCTCATAAACGTAGAAAGATTGCATATAATGCACTAGCTCGTCGTAGGCTATCGTCATAATTTCGGTGCGTACATTTACACCGCACCCGCTTATAACACTCACGATAAACGCGAAAAAACTTTCCGGGAAAAATTCCAAAGAAATTCGCGGAAACATGACCGTTTTTCGTAATTTAATTTAATTTTTGGTTTTTAATTTAATTTTTAAGCACGAAGCTGCACCGTGCGCAATCGATTTAAGACTGATGTTCGTAGGCAAAGCATCATGCAGCTGAAAGATGCTCCAGAGCTCAAAAAACCCTCGTCAGCAGAATTGCACCTGCAAATTTCCGAATGCACTTACTGCACGAGGCAGACAAAGAATCACACCTACAATCTTTTAATATGAGCGCATATAATTCGACGAATTTGAGCGTGAGAGCGCGTCATCATTACAAGAGCCGCTTAGGATGTATATGAAAGAATGAAAAGGAAAATCATAAGCGATAATATGCATGCTCGTTCAGTTTAAAACTTTTTCGCAGCAAATCGAAAAATACATACTTTCCGCTTATATTCAATAAAAACAATGCAGGGGGTATTTCAAATTTTTTCTTCACATATTTATTAATATTTTTTCGTGGCCAACCACACACTGACAAAGAATCACTCGCATGAACTTTTATACGAGTCTATGTAAAATTTATCATTATTATTATTTATATTTCACACGTGAGTATGCATATCATTCGAGGAATTCGGAAGAGTGCACTTTTGTCATCATTCTTCCCAAAGAGTTCGGCGAAATTTATTATTACTACTGCTGCTCAGGATGAATATGAGAATAAAAAGGAATTTTATAAGCGATAGTATGCATTAATCTATACTCATTCGACTAAAAATTTTATGAAATAATTTCATTTTTCACGGCAAATTGAAAAATACATACTTTCACTTCTATTCAACAAAAACAAGATGTGGGTGTTTTCAAATTTTTTCTTCACATATTGATAATTTTTTATTTGCTGTCAGCTCACTTCTCAACGTCGGTTACATATAAAATCGAAGAGAAAATATTTATACATTGTTATTCAAAATCCTCGATTAAAGTTGTTACACTTTCTACGATTTTGTCTTTATACAATGTTATTATTTCGCGGAGCGCTAATTCCAAAAAATTTTCTCCAAATTTGGGATAGTCTTTTTTCAATTTCTCACCGATTTCCATCAGTATTTTAGATACGCTGTCTTTTGATCCCAGGAACTCTTCCACGGCCGCACGTTCGGTTGCTCTTCCGCCCAGATGTCCACGGATATATGATACCACCTCACTCATGCAGTCGTTTATCGCTGCGGTGTCTCGTTGTAATCGTTGTATGTGTATGTCAATACACTTGCTCGTTTCCACGAGAGTTTGGAATGTTTGATGCAGCAAAGTGATATTTGGCGAGTAATTTGGCTGTGCTCGTTTTGCTGACAAATTTCCTGTTTCCTCCTTGTCCCTCTCGCTGCACGCAAAACACACGGCTCTCTGCTAATAGCACGTGGTCAATAGCACGGTGAATACGCCATTATCCATCTTCGTTCCGCACATTCTTTCAGCTTCGATACCCCAGGCATTGAAGTATCGTTCGATTCGGGGATAATCGTTTTTAAATGTTTCCCAATCCTCCACTCCAAGCGCCACACCGGCGAAAGAATTTGCCAAAATCTTGACAACCGGAGTGAGATAACCGCTCACCAGCGATAATTCAAATCCCGATGTTATTATTTTTCCGTATGATCTATTTAATCCGTATAGCGTACTTGATGCGAGATGCGGCGAAGTAACGCGTCTTTCAACGTTCGATGCTACGATATTTTCCATTTCAGGTTGCTCTTCGTTCGCTCGTGATTTCTTAAATGATATCAAATCGACAAATTGCGCTGCTTTTAAATCATTTCCCCCTCTACTTCGAATATCACGCGATAATATTTTTAAATTTTTATTCGCAATTGTCGATTTTCTTTGATATGTATAAATTTCGCCGCTGCTGCCAATAACTATAGACAATTAGCGAGTCACACGTGCATATATTTTTTCAGGGACAATAAATACAATGGCGGCAATAAATCAAAAGAAATGCTTGTCTCAGCATTTATCATATTACCGTCTCGAGACCATCGCGAAATCATTCAAAGTTTGCTATTGTCTCTGGTTCTTGAAAATTTATATTCCGCTCTGCAGCAAATTTTTTTTTATTCGGTAATAAGGCCGTATCTTCGTGGTTATGGCTGGGATCGATTTTGAATCCTGGGATTATAATACCATCAAAAAATCCTCTTTCCATTGATATTCTTAATTCAGGGCTATTGATCCTTATTTTCAAAGGAGGGGTGAATTTTCAAAAATGGGAGAAAAATCCCTGTATCTTCCAGGGTTCAAACAGGATCGATTTTGAATCCTGGGGTTATAATATCTCCAGAACCTCCTCTAACCATTGGAAGTGTCATTTCGAATACTCGAATTTTTTAATGTAATTTTTTGTATTTTTTCAGCAAAAAAGCGTTTGCAGCGCTCTAGCGCCCTCGCTATCCTTCTGTACATTACGATAACATTCCTTGACCATCTTGCGTGGTGTGAGGAAAAGTATCATCGAGAGGGAAGCCGTGGCCGCTGCTCGCTCTCTCTCTCTCTTCGTCAGACTCTCGCACGCGCTCTTTCTCACTCACTCGCGTCTATATCCTTTCTTAATACATGCACGGCCATAATGAATTTGCGGTCAGCCACCATGGAAGTGATAAAAGTTATCGCACTATACTCTCTTGTATATAATGTGCTGTACCAATCATCACCGTGAATTAGTCAGCGGCCATCATGGAACTGATAGCCCTTATCGCATGTAGTTTTTTAAATGCGAGGATCGCAGCCATCATTTTTATTTGCCACGCCTTATAAATGCGGGAATACATGAATATCGTTATTCATGAAAGAAAATATAATACAATTGGGGAATTTGTGGTAATTATTAAGTTTGTATAGTCTGCGCATTTGCTACGAATATTAATTACGATAAAAATGAAACCGATTATTTGGCTTCATGAAGATTTATCGGTAATATTCTTGTCAAAATAATAATTTTTCCCCGAGTTTAATACAGAGGAGTGTCGTAGTTTAATTTTATTCACACTGATGCTTCAGGTTACATTTTGATACCTTCGAAACTGCAGTGAAATGAGCTCATTTTCATGCTATAGATGCTTCGCTTACGATTATATTTCAGCATTGAAGAATAGCCCTACCAACACGTTCTTTTCTTTACAATAAGAAAGGACACGTATATAAAATAAAATTTCTCCTCTGATATTCCTGCCATTAAATGTTAGAGACTCTATCAAAACTCGACAGTTGATTTGCGACCGACATTACAAACGTTTCTTTTTCATCATGGTGCGGATTATACAGCGTAGCATCCTTCTTAATTTATTACGCTATTCAATTGATCGAAACCCGCGCTTGGCTACAAAATGGCCCTTTGAAAATTACAAAATGATGATTAATTATATGCACGCTCGTGTTGTTCTCCGAAAAATTCGTGGTGCATTATACGATTGCTCGAAAAGTCAAATTCTCGAGGCATTCAACGCAGGGTATTTTCAATCTCAACCATTGATCGATTCGTTGGTGAGAGTAATTCGAAGACGGGGATGGTCTTCCGATCCATTATTTCAACCGATATTCAGAGAACGCCGTAAGTTTTTTGTAATTTTTCTATTATTTATACGCGTGTGACAGTTGATTTTTTTCTTACTTGAATTTTATATAATTCAATAGTGTATCGGTATGAAGATATGAGTTTGGTTGATGCGGAGACATACGATTTCAACGCGGAAGGTAAATCTGATTCGGAACATGAGAGCGATGAAGCCGATGAGACTAAAGAATTTTGGCTTGATGCGTCGAAAAATCGCTACCGTCCTCACGATTTATTGATAGAGGATTCATGTCATCATCCGCGCAATCTTGCGTTAGCAGGCCCATCATGGGCTAGTTCTCCACCACCACCACCACCACCTTCCTCAAGCGACTCATCAACAAGTTCCTTTCCAAATTACGAAAGTGACGGCGAGGTTGAAGTCGTCATGTTAGAGGACGATGAAGAAGAAGACAACGCGGAGGAAATGGAAGAAGAGGAAGAAGAAGAAGAAGAAGAAGAGGAAAAAGAAGAATCCGATGTTGATTCAGGTTTGATATTTATCTTTTTTTAATTTATATAAAAAAAATAATATTTACATAAAAGAGTAAATATTATTTGACACGAGGCGTTGTTATATAAATATTTTCCTAAAATATATATAGGATATTCCTCAGAAGAAGCTCCGTTAATATTGGGTGATCAAGTGTTGCAAAGATATCATCCTTTGATGATCAGAAGAGCAGTAGAGCAAGAATACGCAATACAAAATCGCTACCCCGATGCTGCCGATGGCTTCGAGTGGTAGAAGTATATATCTTTTATTGTTTAATTTCGATAAGTTATTTAACATTCTATTTGCATAATGAAAATATATTTTTTCGTTTTATTACAGATATTCAAGTTGGAGGTGGTGCTGCCGATAACAATGATCGCGACGAGGGGGGATATTTTACCTCCGGGGCAGCGATTCATCATTGTCTCTGAAGATACGTGCTATTTTCGCCGTTTTAAAACCCGTGGACGGCGAGTCAGTTTTCGCGTATGACCACCCCCTGCGAACACCGAACACTTATCGTGGTTAGATGGCGCGATACGAGATGTACTCACGCATCTCACGAACTCTTGTCAACCACACGATTACGCGGGGATGACCTTCACAGCACCAGCTTTAACTCATGGACCAGTTTGGATTTCTTTTCGACCGGTGCGTGAATTTTCAGCGAATAATATTTGGACGCTCATAAATAACATTGCGCAGAGTGCTCGAGAATTTAGATTGGATGAGGGTGTGTGTGAAATGACGGTGAGTGTGGTACGCGGTGTCGAGGGAGCTGCGGGTAATCGCCTCATGCACGAGGGTGTCGCTAAACGCTCGATTCTGCAAATTCATAATCGCGATAATTTGTGTTTACTCCGTTCGATCGTTGCCTCGCTGGTTTACTCTCAACGGAGCGAGGTTCGATCGGGTGAATTGCAGAAAAATTGGCAGAAAATTCGGGATGGTCGTCGAGAGTATCAACGCGTCAAAGCTCTGGAACTTGTACGTAATGTCCGCGTAAAAATACCGGAGCGGGGATGCGGTATACGCGAAATTCGTAAATTTCAAGAATACTTGGCGCATGAAGCCATCGCGATTGTAGTTTACGAATTTTTGACTTTTGGAAAACGCGTTCAAGCTCTTTATGATGGACGAGAAATTGTAATCGATGCACGTGGGTATATCGAGCATGAGTTGTACATACTTTATTACGAACGCTCATCGCATTTTCAACCAATTCTTAATCTTGCCGGGGCTTTAGGTAGTCGAGGTTTTTGCGTGAATTGTAACACCAAATACACGCGAGTACGCGAGCATCGCTGCTCCAAACAATGTCCTCGTTGTAAATCAGTGGTATGCAGGAGCGATAGAGCCGTGCTCAAGGAATGTGCTGATTGTTATCGCGTGTTTTTCGGGGATGAATGTTTTGCGCTGCATAAGCTACCGAAAAATAGTAGAGGACGAGGTTGTCGCGCTAAACGCGAATTGAGCGTATGTCAGGCTTTAAAAGCATGCCGTGAATGTAATCAACTAATTAAAAATTCATCCAAGCGTGAGCATGTGTGTGGAATGATTTTTTGCACTATGTGCAAATTTATGCGCTCAACTTCGCACCAGTGCTATATTTCTCCTGTTAAAGGAACTAATGATTTAAACCCTGTTGTGACAAAAAAAGAAAAAAATCTATCACTGCAATTTATTTTTTATGATTTCGAAACACAGCAACATTCTCGTTTACCAGGCGATAATTCGACACGTGTACACGAGCCAAATCTTTGTGTCGCGCAGCGAGTATGTTTGACGTGTCTCGATGATCTTGATATAGAAAATCCGTGTTCTATTTGCGGTCAACGCGAATTTGTATTTTCAAACGAGCCAATTGTCGCTCTCGTAGATTTGGCTATTAATTCAAAATTCTCAAAAATCATATGCATTGCGCACAATGCAAGGGGCTTCGATGGCCAATTTATTCTTCGTTATCTTATCGAGAATAAAAAGACTCAAATGCCAACGTTAATAATGAATGGTACGAAAATTATCTCCATGCGTGTCGGAAATATTACTTTTCTCGATAGTTTAAATTATCTTCCTATGTCGCTCAGCGCACTACCAAAAGCATTCGGTTTCGCTGAAACAGTTACAAAAGGAACGTTTCCTCATTTATTCAATTTACCGGAAAATCAAAATTATATCGGTTCGTTACCATCTCTCGATTATTATTCGCCCGACACGATGTTTTCAGAGGCTCGAGGAAATTTCTTGGAATGGTACAATGAAATGAAGAGCTCGGAATATCAATTTGACTTTGCTAAAGAATTTGTGCATTATTGTCGCACGGATGTAACGGTTTTAAGACGCTCGTGTTTGGCATTTCGAAAACTTTTAATTCAATGCGGAAACGTTTGTCCTTTTGCTGAAAGCTGTACAATCGCTTCTGCATGCTCGCTTGTCTTTCGTAAAAATTTTTTGCAACGCGATTGCATAGCTATTTTGCCACCCGGTGGATACCGCTGGGGCGATAAGCAATCTCGCAAAGCCGTTTCGTGGCTCATATGGCTCGAAAGAGAACGTCATCGTATTATCATACATGCTGGACGTGCGAGAGAGTATCGCCCTCCCGCGGGGTTACCCCCTGTGGATGGATACTACGAGGAAAACGAAGCCGGCATTCGTCACGTGCTTCAATTTCACGGTCGTTTTTGGCACGGCTGCCCTCGATGTTATCGTATAAACAGAGACAAACAATTAAAATTCGGTGATACGATGGATGAGCGATACGAACATACTGTAACTATATCGGCACGAATTAGAGCGCAAGGATATGTATTGGAAGAAATGTGGGAATGTGAATATGACGAATTGATAAAAAATAATGACGAGATGCGTGAGTACGTGGAAAATCATCCCATGGTAATTCCTCATCCGCTCGATCCGCGTGATGCTTTTTTCGGAGGGAGAACGGAAAATTTTGTAAAATTGTACGATATAGAAGTCGGGGAAAAGATAAGATACGTGGATGTTTGCTCGCTGTATCCGTGGGTGTGTAAGACGGGAAAATTTCCGGTCGGACATCCAAGCATATATGTTGGAGATAAATGTCGTGAAATTATAGGTCCAAATAACGAGCTTGATCGTGTTGAGGGTCTCGTCAAATGTGTCGTGCTACCTCCAAGAAATTTATACTTACCTGTGTTACCATATCGCGTGCGTGGAAAATTATTATTTGCATTGTGCAGAGCATGCTGCGAAAGTATGAATAATAATCAAAATTGTATACACGATGATCCTAACGAACGCACATTTTCCGGTACATGGGTCGTGGATGAATTGCGAAAAGCTGTTTCTCTCGGGTATACGATCACTCGGATCGAAGAAATTTGGCAATACGAAATTGCGCGTTATGACCCCATAACGCGAAATGGCGGTTTATTTACCGAGTATATCAACACATTTTCGAAAATAAAGCAGGAAGCGAGTGGGCCACCGTCGAATAGCGCTGATGATCCTAGTGCGATTACTCGCTTCATCGCATCTTACGAGGAAGCCGAGGGTATACGGCTCGATCCAGGTGCTTTGCATTCGAATCCGGGTCTTCGCTCACTCACTAAACTCGCGTTAAATTCATTTTGGGGTAAATTTGGCCAACGCGAGAATCAGCCTACTACAGCGATTATTTCAACGCGAAGCGAGCTCATGGATTTGCTTACGAGCCCTGAAATCGAAGTCGTTGGCATATTAGCGATCAATCATCATGTAATGTATGTCAATTATATAAGCACGCGTGCGACTATTCGACCGTCCTTAACATCAAACGTTTTGATTGCTGCTTATACGACGGCGCAAGCGCGTCTTAAATTGTACACATATCTCGAGGGACTTGGACGTTGAATATTGTATTGTGATACTGACTCGTGTATTTATGTAAGTCGCGAAGGTAGCGGGGAATACGAACCTCCGAAAGGTGAGTTTCTTGGTGACCTCACGGATGAGCTAAATGAACCTGGTCGTGGTTCATATATTTCCTCGTTTGTATCAGGTGGACCAAAATTCTATGCATTTATCGTTCGAAAACTCGATAGCACATCGAAAGAGGTTTGCAAGGTTAAAGGTATTACGTTAAATTTTGCAAACAGCCTTCATGTCAATTATGAGGCTATTCGCGAGTTCGTGACAGGTGCGCGAAATACTCCTATTGAGTTGAAATTTGACGCGATTCGTCGCACGCCGTTTCATAGAGTCGTTACACGGGTAGAAAAAAAGAAATGTATCCCTGTAAATGTAAAGCGCCAACGACAGGGAAATTATGCCACGCTTCCTTACGGGTTTTGTCAAAATAATACTTGAACATATATTTTAAAAATATTGTACATAATATTTAATGATATTGTTATTGTAAAATAAAAATTTAAAAATTAAAAATGTACATTAATATATGTATAAGAGTATATGTATATAGGAATAAAAAAAATATATAAAACCATAATTAAAATTTTTGTTTCTACTCCCCTGAATGTGCGAGCTCGTATAATACGCTACGCAAGAAAATAGAGGTTGCGCCTATGCGGCCGCTATCCTTCTTGCTCCCGCGGAAAGCATAGCGAGAAAGTTTCATTCTCGCGTAGTAGCTTGCCTTCCGCACCACGCTTCCTCTGACGCCGTAAATCCCGCGCGGCAGCCATCATTGTTCGCGTGACGTAGCACCAGCAGCATACCCCCTGCACCGCGCTGCCCGGCGCCATGCCGTCTGACTGGGATATTCGCACGTGGTTGCACACGCTGCTCGCTCTCTCTCTTTCTCACATTCGCTCCTTCTCTCTCTCAATCTCACTCGCACGAGACTTTATCTTTTTCTTGATATGAGCGCGGCCATAATGAATTAGCGCTCGGCCATCATGAAAGCGATAGCCCTTATCGCATACACACTTTTTAAACGCTGAGAACGCGGCCATAATGAAATTACTTTTATTCATCACGCCCATTAAATACGCAATAATGCGATAATCGATCATTCTCCAATGAAAATCGCGGAATTTTTGCAAATTATCAAGTTTTTATATCTGACTTAATTATTACGGATATTAATTGCTGTAAAATAAAACCATTCATCAAAATTTATTCATTCCACCAATAATAATATCTGTTTCTCTTGCGGGCGCGTGTCTAATGAGCTTGCAAAGCCGCGCACATTATTAGCTCATATTCGCGTTTATATAAGCTTGCAATGCCGCGCGCGTTTGAGCTTTTCAAAGCGCTCGTCGTATAAGCTCGTACCGCGGTCCCGCCGCCGCCGCCGCCGCCGCCACCGCCGCCATGTAAGCTTATTTAAATAGTCATTCCGTAAATAAATTGCACAGTCGCGATCATGGATACACGCTGGAAACATCCATGGACCTCAATGATATGTGGTCCCACGGGATGTGGAAAAACATATTTTGTAAAAAAATTTTTTTAATACATACGCGAAATGTTGGATGTACGATTTGAACGCGTGCTTTTTTATTACTCGGAATGGCAGCCTGGTTATACGGAATATGGGGAAAAAATTGAATTTTGCGAAGGATTACCCCAGTCGGCGGATTATTCGAATGATCAACGCCCAAAACTCATCGTCATCGATGATCTCATGCGCGAAGCTTCGAATGATAGCATCGTCGATTTATTTACAAAGGGTAGCCATCATAAAAATCTTAGCGTAATTTATATCACGCAAAATCTTTTTCATCAAGGACATGGACAGCGTGATATATCATTGAACGCAAATTATATCGTCGTATTTAAAAATCCACGAGATCGCGCGCAAATTCAGCATCTCGCGCGACAGGTGTGTCCGGAAAATCCGCGATTCGTCCAAGAGGTGTATTTTGATGCGACTGCAGCGCCTCATGGGTATCTATTGTTCGATCTCAAACAATCTACACCAGATAATTGTCGTTTCCACGCCTGCGTATTTCCCGATGATGAGTATCATTATGTATACGTACCCCGAAAAGAAATAAAAATACGAGACTCTAGCCGCGATGTACCAGTAATGCGGCTGTAATGGCTGAGCAAGGAGCTCTCGGGAAAAAACAGTGCATTATTTTACACGCATTGTGTTATCTCACACAGACGCAATTGCACACCATTTTGCGCGTAGCTGATACGTCTTTGATACGAAGCATATGCGAGTGTGCGTTGAATGTTTTACGCGGAAATGTGAAGCTTAATGACCGGCAGCGAAAACGTTTGCGCCGTCATGCTACGCTTCTTCGTCGTTTAGCTGAATAGAAAGGAAGTTGGGTGGGAAAACGGCGATTAATTGCAAAAAAACAAAACAGTTTGACATTTTTCAAAAATCTGTTAATTCCTGTTTTGCGGTATATTAATCATGGAGCATGCTAGAAAAATGGTTCTCATTTCTCATGATAATACACAGAGACTAGGCGAGCAAGAGTCGCTGCAAGGAAACGCTGAGTCAGCTACAAAGCTGAGCGGCAACACCGTGCAGACCAACGGAACACCGCTCTCGCGCCTCGATACAGAAATGCATGAAATATTAAACTCTGATGTGTACGAGAGCGAGAGCGAGAGAGACAAGTGGAGTGCTTATCTGCAGGTTTTACAGCGTTACCTTCGAATAGCCTTGGCTTCGCGTAACGACAGCGATGACTCGTACAATGACCCGACGAAGGATGAGGCCAGTTTGAAAATATCGAAAATTCGCGAAGATAATATCAACGCTGGTAATACGGCATTAATCGATGCCGTTAAATCCCAATTGAACGATACACTGATTATCGATAGTGTACCGAAAAAATTTCGAACAAAGGCAAAATTTTTATTGCGCAATTTGCATAGAAATACTTCGCCCAATAAAAAAATCAGTTGGGACAGGAATGGCGCGGTTTCCATTGGTGGTACGAGAATTCCAAATTCAAACATCGTTGATCTCGTGAATGACGCTATGCGTGCGAGAAAAAGGGCAAAACCTGAGGGCAGAGCTCACTTTGCCGAACACCTCCGGAAGATACAGATGCCACAGGAGTTTATAGGAAATCCGGAATTGTTGCGAGAGGAGGCTGCCCCCTCAGCTGTGACTTCGACACCGCGTAAGCGTCTCATATTGCCAAAGACGGTCAAGAACTTTGGCCTCAGTAGCAGCAGCAGCAGCGATAACGACGGCGAGGTGGAGACAAGCGGCACTGCATTTTACACCGGACCAGCTGAGGAATCGGATGACAAGGAAGTAGATAAGACGCTCGCGAATCAGCAAGGCCGCGGACATCAGCTGCCGGATAATAACAAGCCTAAAAGACGACGCCCTGCTTGGACAACGCTTAAATTATGAAGATCCTTGATAAAATTTATCACGATCCTGCTCATCCTGCATCCTTTTCCCGCATGCAAACTCTCAAACATGCCATTATCAATAAAAGAATCAATAAGAAAAATATATTGCCATGGCTTGAGTCACAAGATTCGTATAACATGCATCGATTTGTACGGCGTAAATTTCCTCGTCGTACATATAATGTGAGTAATATCGACGATGTATGGGAGGCAGATTTAGCCGATATTCGATCAATCGCAACGTATAATGATAATTTCGTATATCTCTTGGTAGTGATAGATGTATTGAGCAAGTACGCTTGGGTCGAGCCGTTGAGCGATAAAACGAGTGTCAATGTTTCCCGAGCTTTTGCACGAATACTCGCTCGTAGTAAAAATAGAGTGCCTTATCAGCTGCAAACTGATCGTGGCAAGGAGTTAATCGGAGCACCTTTTCAGGAATTTTTGAAGGAAAAAAATATTTCTTTTCGCACGGTGCGTAATCCCGATGTAAGAGCTGCGATCGCCGAGAGATTTAATCGTACGTTAAAAGAAAGAATGTGGCGTTATTTCACACATACGCGAAACAAACGTTACATCGATGTGTTGCAAAAAATTGTAAATGCCTATAACCATGCACGTCACAGCGGAACAAGATTACAACCGGCAGAGGTGACTTTAGAAAACGCCGCCGAGGCGCGAAAAAATCTTGCTCGACGATACGCGCATAACCGCAAAAATAAAATGCCTAAATATAAGCTGGGTGATGTGGTACGAATCAGTAGTGCGAAAGCAGCATTCGCGAAAGGATACGAACGTGGATGGAGCAACGAATTATTTAAAATCGATCGAATATCCAAAAATCGTAATCCAATCGTGTATATTTTACGCGATCTCGATAGCGAAATTATCGACGGTATTTTTTATACCGAGGAATTGACACGTGTTCGCGAGAGGCAACAGTAAAACCCGATATTAGACAGCATGAATTTACGAGAAAATAATTTTTTCTTTGTCGTATTACCGAGTAACAGTAGTATGGAATACTTTCCGGATAATATGGCGACAAAATATACCACAAAATTACCGAGACAATTACGATTGGAAGGAGATTGGGCTGTTTCGCTAGCAGAAATTAGCTACCCAATGACCTTCCTCCATATTCCCCTATCGGAAAATAGAGTAATCGTCGAAGACGGAGACTACGATAAATCTGGTCGTAATGAACATACGAGAAGAGCAATAAAGTTCGATATCGTGCCCAGCGGGGTATATTCCTCTATCGATACTTTACTCGCCTGTATTAATAAACTAACATGTGTATACGGCCATTTTTATTTCAAACTCGAGCCCAACGGTCGGGTTAGAGTTTCACGAATATGCGATGATTCGCGCTATCATGATTTTCGTGTATCTCCGATTATAGCGCAAATGCTAGGACTGGGTGACCAGGATCTGAAAAATCTGGCTTTAGGGCCAAAGCAATCGTTCCAAGGTCCGCATCCCGCATCGCTTTCTCGAGCTATCCCGGATAGTTTATTTATCTATTCGGATAATGTGAATCGAGCATCATTGGCGATGTACAGGCGCCATTATTACGCGTCGTACCAGTGGACGGAGTAGGAGAATATGGCACAACCAGAATAAAATATTTTCCCGCACCACGCTATATCCCTCTTATTCGCAATAATTTGCACACGATCGAAATCGATATAAGGGATGGGTTTGGCAAACCTGTACCATTTGAGTACGGAACGTTAACGGTGACGTTGCAGTTTAAACGACTGCACTAACAAGTCTGTATGGAGGAATATTATTACGACGGCGGCGAGATTCATAGCGGTGATCTACAGATCGGCTTGGGTTGACGAGGATACGGCGGAATTAGCCACGTTTACATTGGCACACCCAATCAGCGCGGTCACGGGATCGGAAGCTTCCTCGGAGGGCTTTTTCGTCGTGTTTTACCACTCCTGCGCAAAGGCGCGACAGCTGTGGGTAAAGAGGCGATGCGTGCCGGTGCAAATATCGCCGGGGATATGCTACAGAGAGATATGATGCTTAAAGATGCTTTTCGCGCAAGAGTGCGTGAATCAGGAAGTAATTTGAAACGGAAGGCCGAGGAAAAAATTGACCGATTGATGCAGGGATCGGGATATAAGAAGCGGAAAATTTCTCGCACCCGACATTCGACCAGTAGACGTGTTAAGCGACGTGTCTCTCCAAAAAAGAAGAAGAAAATCAACAGCACGAAAAAGAAGACGACGTTGAAAAAAAATAAAAAAATAAAGAGAAAAATTCAACGGACTGTAGCTGATATTTTCGCGTAAGCAAAAAAATGGCTTTCCTACATGCGCATCCGTGCGAGTGCATGAAATCCGAACTCGAGCTGTTTTCTCTTCCTCCAACGCAAACTACGATTGAGGGGTCAAACTGGGTTTATTACAAACCAATCTCATCACTCACGGATGATTCCCCCATAGAATTTGTCGTGCCTGGTCAAGGTGACGAGTACATAGATCTCGCCCACACTATGCTCAGTCTTCGCGTACAAATAAAAAAACCTAATATCGCAAGCACGAGTGAAAAAACAGCTCTTACAGAGAAAATGCCTGAAATTGGTCCCGTGAATAATTTTTTGCATTCATTATTTAATCAAGTTGATGTCTATTTAAATCAAAAATTGGTCTCTCCGCCTAATAATGCATATGCTTATCGCGCGTATATAGAGACATTATTAAATTATGGACCGAGCGCTAAAAATTCGCATCTCACCTCGGTATTGTGGTACGATGATACGCCCGGAGCTATGGATGATACGAGTGGGGAAAATAATTCTGGCCTAAGGGAACGGAAGGAGCTGTTGTCAGCGGGGAAAACGATCGATTTGCTCGGGCATTTACATTGCGATATATTTAATCAAGAGCGTTTTCTCTTAAATGGAGTAGAAATGCGATTACGCCTTGTACGTGCCAGAGATTCATTTTGTCTCATGGCTGCATCCCTGAATAACGGTGTTGGATTAAAAATTCTCGAAGCGTCGCTTCTTGTACGACGAACAAAAATCGCGCCGGGAATTTTGCTCTCTCACGCTCGAGCCTTGGCAAAATCCACAGCTAAATATCCGCTGACTCATGTCGAGGTAAAGGCTGTTTCATTACACGCCGGAGTACACGGGGAAACAATTGACAATGTGGTACTCGGTCAGTTATCGAAACGACTAATTATCGGATTTGTCGATAATAGAGCGTTTAATGGAAATTCTACCCTCAATCCGTTTAATTTTCAAAATTATAAAATCAATTATTTCTCTTTATATGTGGATGGATTGCAAATTCCCTCTCGACCTTTGCAACCGGACTTTACCAAAAATGAGCTTTATGTAGACGCGTACCAAACATTATTCTCGGGTACGGGAATACATTTTCTCAACGAGGGTAATTCGATAGATCGTGGAAATTATCCAAATGGTTATTGTCTATTTGCTTTCGATTTGACACCCGATCTTTCGGCAAACAGCAGCTCGCATTGGAATTTAATAAAACACGGTAGTGTGAGGATTGAAGTCCGATTCGAGGAAGCGCTCGAGTCAACGGTAAATTGTGTCGTGTATGCAGAATATGATAATGTCCTTGAAATCGATGCTTCTCGGCAAGTAATTGCTGACTTCTCTGGATAGTCGCATGCACGTGTGAAGGATCGAATTACACCGCCTTTGTCGGCTTTTGGTCTTTTCTCGACATTGCGAAGAAAAAAAAGAAATCAGTTTATCGTGAGCATTCGAACGAAATGGACACGAGAATGGATATCATAATCGATATACAGGGTATGCGTGACAGGAAAAATCGTTTTTTACCGAAAGAAATTGCTATTGTCGATGTCGATCGTCCGAATATGATGCATTAGATCGTTGCACCTCCGTACGCTTTTTCTGAATTATCCGAGGTTGCGCAAAAGCAAAATCGCTTTTTAACGCTCGACTTTCACGGATTGGAGTGGTACGAGGGTGATGTAACATGCCGACAAGTATATGCAATTTTACGCGACATTGCTCGGCGTGCGCGAAATATTATAACGCGGGGTCGTGAAAAAGCTGATTTCCTGCGTAACGTATTATCTCGCGATGTGATCGATCTCGAGTCAGAACACCGCGAGTGTCCGGGTTTTGAAAAAATGCCCCTCGCACACCGTGAATGTTTGCGACATTGCATGGAAATGCTACAACACCGGCGAAAATGCGCATTATCACAGGCAAATATGCTCAAGGCGTGGTATCAAAAAAATATACGGCCCGTGGAAGATAATTGGCATATGGGAGAAATCCCTGTGGTAATTAAAGAAGAAAAAAAGGAAGGGATGGATTCATCAGACGAGTGCGATGGATGTGTTTGGTGCGAAGATTAGCAATTCGTTGAGTAAGAGTATGTGTGAGGCTCATAATTTGTTTACCACGCTCGCTTTCACGCTGGGGATATGTGTGTGAATCAGTCTGTCAGCAGTTGTTAACTCGAACGGTCGCAGTATGGATATTGTCGTGGATATTCGAGGCATGATAGATGACTCGTTCAATATAATTCCAAAAGAAGTGGCTGTTGTTGCTCTTGATAAACAAGTCACAATGCATTGGATTGTACAACCACCATACCCTTACGGAAAATTGGGAGCTATGAGTAGACTCCTAAATAATTCCCGCTCGATGTTCTGGCATGGCCTTGAGTGGGACGACGGAGACATAACAAGTATTGAAATGTCTGATCATTTGCGTAAAATTGTGAACGATTCGAGGCATATATATACATGGGAATTGGAAACTACAGTATTTCTCCAGGAGATCACTGGAAAAAAAAATATTACATGCCTCAAAAATAAATTGTTTTCGCAAGAATTTGAAAAATTGGTAAAAACGGCGCCTGAAAAATGTCTAGTTCACGCATTGAAACACACACCGGACGCGTTCGAATGTGCGTTAACATACGCATCGGCGATGAAAAAATGGATCAAGCGTAACAGCCTGAAGAAGAGATAGGCAATAAAATCATATTTATACGCGCGTATGAAGAAGACATTATCATTTGGAGGTCGTTTCGCCGCTGAGTATGAACTCAGCTGAAATACGAGAAGCTCTACGAGTTTTACCCGTCGCAACTACAGGAGAATTTCCGGCTGACGAGATTCCACGTGTATGGACTAGACCTGCGGGAATAATAGTCAATACAGATGAGCACACCAAACCAGGGGAGCACTGGGTCACCATGTACGTCGATCGAGATGGCAGAGGCTGGTACTTTGACAGCTACGGATTACCACCAATCATACCGCAGCACATCGCAGGACTCCGGAAAAATTGCAAGTTCTTTCGCTGCAACAACAAGCAGCTCCAGAGTGATACATCGGATGTGTGTGGAGAGTTTTGTATTATTTTTTTGCATCTCCTGTCTTCTGGTATTAGGATGGTTCAATTTAACAATCTCTTCAGCGATAATACACGAGAAAATGACAAATTAGTGCGCGAATATTACAACGCTTTTTCAACGACGAAACGGACTGATAAAACCAATGGTAATAAATCATTCATCGGAAACGGTGGTTTTATCGAGCGAGGATTTTCTTGTACGCAGGGGTGTTGTATGCGTCGATAAAAATGGGTTGCATTATATAGCTATTATGGGAAATTGGGTGAATAAAATATTATAATCGTATTGTAAAATCTGTGTAGTTATTTCAGACTGTTCCTATATTCCTTTAATGACAATTTTTGCATTGGTACCCGTCTGGCGTCCCCGCCTGCCCCCATTTCTCCCCTCACTATCGTTCTCAACATCACGATAATATTTCTCTACCCTTGGTGGGGAAAAATTATTGTGGTGGGGGAAGCCGCATGGTGGGGGTAGGAGTGGGGATGGGAGTGGGGGGCGCCATACGGGTACCAATACTACTATCGTGTATAGAAACATGCCAAAAACGAGCCAAGTCTTGCTGCCCTGAAACTCGTATGATTATGACTCAGAACTTTACGTATGTTATTTACACGAAATATAAATTACAGGTATGCGAAGAGTTAACATCATTCATTCCATTACACCTGACTGTACATCCATGTCTGCAACGAGCAAAGATCTTCTTGGACAAAGAAAATTCTCAGTAAACACTATCCTCAATAATCAGGCGAGCCCGGGTGAGGCTCTCGCGTCTAAATGGAACGAACACTACATTTTTCACCTCATTATCGGGAAACCCGTAGAAAAAACAGATTCTAGAGAAATTGTAAATTGTATCTTGTCGTTGAAACACCTCATGGAACACTCGCGAGTTAAAACCGCTAGCCCTTCAACAGCAGAAGACGGATTAACTCCACTTCAATGGTCTATCGTGACTGAGAGTTTAAAGAATTCATTTGAAGATCAGGGTTATATGTTTACGGTTTGTACTGCAGAAATCCAGATACCACCAATTACTGAGCGAGAAAATATCCTGCGAGAATATCATGAATCCGCCATAGGAGGCCATTGCGGCATGAAAAAATTGTATAATCGAGTCCGGCAGGATTTCCACTGGAAAAACTTGAAAGCAGATGCAGAAGAAATTGTTCGCACTTGTATTAGTTGCTAAAGAAATAAATTGGTTCCTGTAAAGACTCGCCAGCCAATGAAAATTAGACACTCCGAAAGAGGCCTTCGACAAGATCCAAATGGATATAGTCGGCCCATTGCCAGTAACAGCTAGACAAGGGTAACCGTTATTTACTCACCTTACAGGATAATCTCACAAAGTATTCCGATGCCATTCCAATTCCCACCATCGATTCAGTTACAATAGCTCTTGCATTCGCCGAAAACTTTATAGCTAGATTCGGGTGCCCAAAGGTTGTCCACACAAATCAAGGAAGCAATTTTTTGAGTCAAATGATGAAAACCTTCTTTCGCATATTCAAGATCAGCCAAATAAAATCATGTGTTCATTGAATACCTAAAACATTATTGCGCTGCAAAAAATTGGGATGATTGGATTAAGTACGGCATATTCTCGTACAATACTTCAGTTCACGAATCGACCGGTTTCACACCCCACGAATTAATCTTTGGTAAAACAGCACGCATACCCACGGAATTTTCAACCGAGAAAATCCCCCGAACATTCATAGAATACTTTGACAATCTTTTCACAAGAATTACCACCACTCAAGCCACTGCCACCGAAAACTTAAAGAGGGCGAAAGCTCGATGCAAAGCATATTACGACAGCAACCAAAATCCACAAACCTTTAAAGTAAATGATTTTGTTCTTCTCCTAAAAGAACCCCGACACTCTAATAGCGTTTTCTGTTCGTTGCACTGAGTGTGCACTGAGTGCGTACTCATTTGGCGAGCGTGTTCTGTTGGTAATTCCGGTGCAAGAATCTTGCACTGAGTGCATAAAATATTGCCCTGAAACGGCGAGTCGGTGTTACTCCAGTGCAAATATGGCTGACCGGTAGAAGAGGAGGGATGAATTCTACGACGGCAACAATTTTATTAGACATATTAACCTCTCCGTCTAGCAGCGATGACGAGTTAATGGAACGAACGGAACGACAAGCAATCCCAAAATTTTTTAATTTCACTGGAGTAATTAACAGCATGTCGGGTATAGAGGTAATCATATTCATTGTTTATGTAGGAGAGATAAACGTAATTAACGTTGGACACGTCACCGGTGACAACTGTTGCTCTCCTATTTGACATAAGCTCAATGGTGCACAAGTTAGATTATTTTGTATGTATATATTTTTTTTAGTTCAAGAAACACTTTCGACTCGAAAGACGCACAGCAGAAGTTATAACTGAACAATTTACAGCATCGGAGTATTATCCTGTGAATCAGACACACGGAGGACGCATTCCTATTTCCACTGAAATTCATGTTTTGCTGTTTGTATGGTATGTACATTAGTGATTTACGTGATGTGAGAACATGTATTATTATTTATCATAATATAAAGTTGCTATGTGTACATTTTATAATTAAAGGTTTGCTGCAAACAAGGTTCCGCTGCGAACAGTACCGCAAAGAATCGGCATTGGACTTTGCACAAGCGCACAGGTATTGAAAAGAATGATGGATTTCTTGATGCATTTGGCCCCTCGGGTCATCAAATTTGCTGAAGATTACGAGAATACGGCTCAGGATTTTGCAGAAGTATGGAGCTCGTATTTAATCCAATAGATTAATTCGAATTATTACGTCTTCAGACACTGAAAGTAGAATCTGTCATTTTCAGCTCCCCAGTTTTCCCGGTGTTGTAGGGTGCATTGACGGTATATCCATAAAAATTTGGACGCCAATGTACAAAATCAAATCTACCAACACTAATCGACACGACATCCCATCTATGACGCTGCAGGGAATATGTAACAGCAAAAAAAGTTCGTTGACGTTTTTACGGGAGTTCCTGGAAAAATTCACGACTTAAGATTCCTAAGGCTGTCGGATATTAGCCAAGCATTGCCTGCAATGTTGGGAGATTCTTTCCATTTACTCGGTGATGGGGCATACTCTATAAGAGAATGGTTATTAATCCCTTTCAAGGATTATGGTAACTTAACAGCAGCGGAACGGGAATACAACTACAGATTCTGTGCAACGCTAGTGTTGATAGAGAATACCTTTGGCCTACTGAAAGGTCGATGGAGGAAATTGCAAGAAATCGATATGTAAAAGGTTGAGAAAATCTCCAAATTCATAATCAGCTGCTGCATGCTACACAACTTGTGTATTGTGTAACGTGGTTTTTTTCTAGCGGCGTTACAAAATAAAATCACATATTTAAAAAATTGCCCTTCGTCCTCGCTACGAGAGCCGCCACCTGACGATTCCACAAGAGTTCGATTTCAAGAATTGGAGATAATTTATTAATCAAGCGCGATCCTGTAAATTACATGTACCGAGGGACATGCCGAGATATGGAAGGAAAGGAACGACAACAAATTAAAAAGTCACCAGCCCATCCCACACTAAATCGCGTTCCGGGAAACAAATCGAGGAAAGGAAACATGGCGGAGACTTTAACATCGAAGTCCCATTCCTCGGCGAAGCTGAATCTTCCGAAGAAATAACAAAAAGTACCAGGAAGAGGAACATCGATCAACGGCCAGAGGCGTACGACGTAGCGAGATCTTCGTGCGTAGCAATTAATCGAATATTCGCGCGCGCTCGTCGTATTGTATTCGTCTAACCCCGGCGAGACAGCGTGGCGCCAGTTACCGGTAACGAGCGTACGAAAAATTATGTAAGGGTGGGGGGGGCGATGAGTTTAGGACTTCCGCGGAGAGGTGTAGATCGAGACTCTCGTGGCGACAGCGAAGCCGAATAGACGTTTGTAAAAAGGAGCGATTAGATTTTTGAGAAACGAGGAAGAGAAAGGACCTTCCGGGACAAGACGAAATCGCCATTTTGTGACAAGAATTTCCCGGGTCACGAAATATCGCCGAAAAGCCGGTGAGTCCTCAATACGTTTCCGCTCTACATTTTATTTAATTAATTTTGGAAAATCTCAGAAATATAATTTCGTTAAAATCTTGAAAAATAAAATATTGGCTGTCGCGCGGTGACCTCGCGCGTGGAAGTCGAGAGCTCAACGTGTCGTTCCGGGGAGAATTTGTCTCGATTTTGTGTCCTCGCGTATCGTGAAAAATTTCGTCGTTGAAAAGTGATCACGGAAGAATAGTGTCTTTCCGTAGATAATTGTGTAGTTCGGAGATAAAATTTTCCTTCGAGAAACGCGCGTAAGCAACATTTTGGGATAGTTTAAAAATAAATAAAAGAAATAACGTAGATAATTCGAACCACGTGTGAATCGACAGGTTGCCGTAAAGCGTAGAGTCGTGAAGTTAAATTTTCGTAATTCGTTGTCGTTAATTCGTGTTGTTGAATTTCTTTTGTTCGCGTGAGAAATCGGCCGAAATTCCGAGTCGAGTGCGTATCGTTTGATTGGCGAACGGAAAATAAATTTAATTTTTGTTGAATAAAAATTTAACGCGACTCTCTCTTAGATAAAGTAACGTTAGGATAATTGCGAAATTTATCGAATATTCCTTCCTGGAATTAATATTTTCAAGCGAGATTGGGCTTCACGCTTCCCGTGGCCGCTCGTAGTAAAATCGAGACGTTAGCTAGTATTTGGAATTTATTTTTGAAAAACTTAACTTGAAATTAATAAAATTTTACTTTTGTAAAATTGTATTATTTTTTTTCCTTTTGGTTAGAAAAATTTGGAAGGGTGAATCGAGTAGCCTGGACAAATTTTAGTAGAGGAAATTTTGCCTAAATTTGTGTCGAGTCAAGGTTGAGTCTCGCAACCGAAAGAATATAATTATTCGAATTTAATTGTAGGAAATTGAGCATTGTCCTAAATAATAAATAATAAAAAAATAATAAAAAATAAAATTCACGTTATATTGTGTCAGGAATTTTTCTGTGTGATTGAACTTTATTTCTTTTGTGATGACGGACCGCCCCTCTACCATATGTCAAGGCTGCAGTCTAGCTCGAGCATTTCTTCTCGTTGTTTAACATCTTAAAAATCGGGCCGCGTAGAACGCGGATGGCGCCCAATTCTTTCAATATAAACCGATTTTTATGGAGAAGATTTTGTGGCATTTGGGTCTAATGAAATTCAATCCTTAGGGCAAATTTTCGGTCACAAATTTGATATTTTGTGACCGAAAATTGTTGTGGTCAGTCGACAAGTTCCGGGCTTACCTCAATGGTTACCGATTCCGCGTGATTACCGACCACGCAAGTCTGCAGTGGCTTCGAAATTTAAAAGACCCTTCAGGGAGATTGGCGAGATGGGCCTTGCGGATGTCGCAATACGATTTTGAAATTGTACACCGTAAGGGCGCCCTCAATCATGTACCCGATGCGTTATCACGTATGCACGAAACGACCGAACCAGCAGCGGACAATGAGGGAGTTGCAGAGGCGACCGGCGATAAGGAACCATCCGAATTGGAATTTCCGGCGTTATTGGTGAATGGCCATGAGAACCAGGAGGAAACAATCGAGGATCCGTGGTACGAGGGTCGTTTCCAGGAGGTGACCAATCGACCGAATCACTTTCCTGATTGGAAAATCGAAGAAGATCGCCTTTATCTTCGACGACGAATATTACATCGTCCGGTACCAGGTACCGAGGATTCGGAATGGAAATTGGTAGTGCCGAAGGCGTCAAGGATGGCCGTAATACACGAATGTCACGACGTGCCTCAAGCAGGACACCTGGGCATCGATAAAACCTTCAGGAGAATCGCGTATTCATATTTCTGGCCCAGGATGTTCGATACAGTGGCTCGATATGTCCGTCACTGCGAGGTTTGCCAACGAGTCAAGGCCGTGCAAGCTCCATCGCTTGGATTAATGGGACGAAGAGTCATCGAAGGGCCATGGGCGGTAATTGCCGCGGATATAATGGGTCCTTTACCACCAACACGCTCGAAGTACTCGTATATCTTGGTGATACAAGATCTATTCAGCAAATGGGTCGAGTGTTGTCCCTTACGAAAAGCTAACGGGGCAAAGATCGAGGAAGCACTTGAGGAACTCGTATTTTCACGATGGGGGGTTCTGGAGGTCCTATTGACTGACAACGGAAC
Organism: Alloplasta piceator; assembly: GCA_946863875.1. Taxonomy (NCBI): domain Eukaryota; kingdom Metazoa; phylum Arthropoda; class Insecta; order Hymenoptera; family Ichneumonidae; genus Alloplasta; species Alloplasta piceator. Next base: position 22,815,044 of record OX333077.1, on the reverse strand, counting down.
CGAATTCGTGAATCAGAGTTTGCGTTCATTAGCCACCGAGTATGGAATCTTCCAGGCAATGACTCCGCCGTACCACCCTCAATCGAATCCGGTGGAAAGAGTCAATCGGATATTAAAAACAATGATAATCTCGTTTCTGAACAACGATCACCGTACCTGGGATGAGCATTTGGCTGAATTCCGATCGCATACAGCACGGCACACCACTCGTCGATCGATTGTAGCCCTGCGTACCTGAATCTGGGCAGAACACCGAAGATGCACCAATTCTATCGACAAGAGGGAGGGGATAGAGCCCTAATACCGTTGCCCAGGGAAGACTGGTCGAAACACATGGAGCGATTACAACTCCTAAGAGAACAGGTTTAATTCGAGTTGGAAGAGGCATACCAGAGGCAAGCGACACAATATAATAGGCATCGACAAGTTCCCCAATTTGTTGTAGGAGACCAGGTATTAAAGAGACAAAGAATTCTCTCATCGGCCACTCAGCATGTAGCGGCAAAGTTAGCCACTAAATACCACGGTCCGTTTACAATTTCGCGAATTATTTCCCCGGTAGTTTATGAACTTCGAGACCAGGAAGGGAATTGCTTACCTAAAATTTCCGTAGACGATTTGAAACCTTATCACGATCCTAATCTTCCCGAATAGAGCAGGCGCAATGGATCCTACCCCCAAGGAGATCATCACCGTGATGCTGCCGTACCTGGAAAAGGCCCTCATGATCACGTCAATGACAGGCACGAGTTTGTCCGATAACCTGTTGAGAGAGGCCCTGGCTATGGTAAAGTCAGCGATTCCGGGATGCGAAGACTTGACCACGGACAGTGGCTTCGCGCCCATAGAGGAGATCGTTAAAGTACTGACGAGTTGCGCGGTGCCGCTGAAGGACAAGCATAAGGCTAGGCTCGAGAAATTCGATTACAAAAAGATAGCTAGCAAGGTTCGGATTGTTAAACGCCCAGGTATCCAGGAGGAATTCGCAGCGCGCGACTTGGAACCGGTGGTACTACCCGCTGAGCCGGCAACAACGATCGAGGAGACCGAATCCAAGGCAACCGACGAAGATCCGCGATCTGTCACTCTCGATGGACACCAGGAGGTGCTTGTAAAGCCAGCCGAAAAGTCCGTTGCAGACGAGGGAAAGATGACCCGAGAGAAGGAGATATTCGTCCGCACCAATGGCGCCAGGTCGAAAATTCCCAGGCCCGCGTCAAACGACACCTATGGCAAGTGTTGGAATTGCGGAAAATTAGGACACTACCGCCCGGAGTGCCAAGAGCCGTTGCGGGACGATCTCTATTGTTTCAATTGTGGAGCGGAGGGAGTGACCATGAGCACGTGTCCAAAATGCAGCGAATGGTGGCACAGTGCCGGAGGGACGCGGAGAGCTATCACCCGCGGTCAACGACTCATAGCGAAGTGGAAGCAGGCCCAGGACGAAAGAAGAGAGTTGTAGATGGTTTCTTCGGATGAAATCCCTTTTTGTTATTTCATTTTCCTCACTTATCTTTGTCTCCTCAAAGCTTACGGGTTATAATTCAAAGCCCATCATTTAATTGATTATTATTATTTTATTGAACTTCTGGACCAAGAGTGTAATACGGAGGGATTGACCTCGTATTTGTTTTTTTTTCTCGCCTTTATTTTATGTTTTTTTTTCTTTTTCCTGGGATCATCGAAATAGGATGTGATGAGATTTCGAGGAGATATTTGCGATACTTTGTGATATTTTTTTTATTTTTATTTTCCTTTCCTAAATAAACGATTGTCTTTGTCCTCATCACCATCACCTAGTAGAGAAAGAAAGATGAATCGGGAAAGAGTAGAGAGAGTTAAACTTCCTGGTTCACGGGTATCCGTTTTCGTCAATAAGATCAGTGAGAATGCAACGAAACGATACACCTTTGTGCGTCAATCGTATCTGAACATCTAGAGGGTGAGTGTAACAATTGTCCTTGTGTTGTCATGTTGTCACAATCGTTGTGGAAATATTTGTTTGATCCTTACTAAAGAATACCGTTATATTACAATCTTAGGAATGGCACGTTTCTTTCACGGATCTGAATAATTATTTAATTTACGATGCAAAAGTTATAATCGAACTCTTGAGGAAACTCCCGGGCAGCGGCTCTCGAAATCTTTGATCGCGAGGTATTCGAACTATAAAAGCTCGTAGATAAAGTTTATTTCAAGAGCGGAGCGTAATTTGGATTTTACGGCCGAGGGCGGCCTTTTGAGAGGGAGGGGATAGGGACATTTATTATAAAGGAAATGACAACCGAAGTTGCCATCCCTGTGTGACCTCGCCTTTAAAAGCATACACGGCGAGAGGGAGGGGATAGTTGTAACGCGGTTTTTTTCTAGCGGCGTTACAAAATAAAATCACATATTTAAAAAATTGCCCTTCGTCCTCGCTACGAGAGCCGCCACCTGACGATTCCACAAGAGTTCGATTTCAAGAATTGGAGATAATTTATTAATCAAGCGCGATCCTGTAAATTACATGTACCGAGGGACATGCTGAGACATGGAAGGAAAGGAACGACAACAAATTGAAAAGTCACCAGCCCATCCCACACTAAATCGCGTTCTGGGAAACAAATGGAGGAAAGGAAACATCGCGGAGACTTTAACATCGAAGTCCCATTCCTCGGCGAAGCTGAATCTTCCGAAGAAACAACAAAAAGTACCAGGAAGAGAAACATCGATCAACGGCCAGAGGCGTACGACGTAGCGAGATCTTCGTGCGTAGCAATTAATCGAATATTCGCGCACGTTCGTCGTATTGTCTTCGTCTAACGCCGGCGAGACAGCGTGGCGCCAGTTACCGGTAACGAGCGTACGAAAAATTATGTAAGGGTGGGGGGGGGGGGGGCGATAAGTTTAGGACTTCCGCGGAGATGTGTAGATCGAGACTCTCGTGGCGACAGCGAAGCCGAATTGACGTTTGTAAAAAGGAGCGATTAGATTTTTGAGAAACGAGGAAGAGAAAGAACCTTCCAGGACAAGACGAAATCGCCATTTTGTGACGAGAATTTCCCGGGTCACGAAATATCGCCGAAAAGCCGGTGAGTCCTCAATACGTTTCCGCTCTACATTTTATTTAATTAATTTTGGAAAATCTCAGAAATATAATTTCGTTCAAATCTTGAAAAATAAAATATTGGCTGTCGCGCGGTGACCTCGCGCGTGGAAGTCGAGAGCTCAACGTGTCGTTCCGGGGAGAATTTGTCTCGATTTTGTGTCCTCGCGTATCGTGAAAAATTTCGTCGTTGAAATTGATCACGGAAGAATAGTGTCTTTCCGTAGATAATTGTGTAGTTCGGAGATAAAATTTTCCTTCGAGAAACGCGCGTAAGCAACATTTTGAGATAGTTTAAAAAGAAATAAAAGAAATAACGTAGATAATTCGAACCACGTGTGAATCGACAGGTTGCCGTAAAGCGTAGAGTCGTGAAGTTAAATTTTCGTAATTCGTTGTCGTTAATTCGTGTTGTTGAATTTCTTTTGTTCGCGTGAGAAATCGGCCAAAATTCCGAGTCGAGTGCGTATCGTTTGATTCGCGAACGGAAAATAAATTTAATTTTTGTTGAATAAAAATTTAACGCGACTCTCTCTTAGATAAAGTAACGTTAGGATAATTGCGAAATTTATCGAATATTCATTCCTGGAATTAATATTTTCAAGCGAGATTGGGCTTCACGCTTCCCGTGGCCGCTTGTAGTAAAATCGAGACGTTAGCTAGTATTTGGAATTTATTTTTGAAAAACTTAACTTGAAATTAATAATATTTTACTTTTGTAAAATTGTATTATTTTTTTTATTATTTTTTTTCCTTTTGGTTAGAAAAATTTGGAAGGGCGAATCGAGTAGCCTGGACAAATTTTAGTAGGGGAAATTTTGCCTAAATTTGTGTCGAGTCAAGGTTGAGTCTCGCAACCGAAAGAATATAATTATTCGAATTTAATTGTAGGAAATTGAGCATTGTCCTATGATTGATTTTCCTGGAAGTGAGCTAAATAAAATTCACGTTATATGGTGTCAGGAATTTCTCTGTGTGATTGAACTTTATTTCTTTTGTGATAACGGACCGCCCCTCTACCATATGTCAAGGCTGCAGTCTAGCTCGAGCATTTCTTCTCGTTGTTTAACATCTTAAAAATCAGGCCGCGTAGAACGCGGATGGCGCCCATTTCTTTAAATATAAACCGATTATGATGGAGAAGATTTTGTGGCATTTGAGTCTAATGAAATTCGATCCTTAGGGTAAATTTTCGGTCACAAATTTGATGTAAGGGTGGGGGGGCGTTGAGTTTAGGACTTTCGCGGAGACGTGTAGATCGAGACTCTCGTGGCGACAGCGAAGCCGAATAGACGTTTGTAAAAAGGAGCGATTAGATTTTTGAGAAACGAGGAAGAGAAAGAACCATCCAGGACAAGACGAAATCGCCAAATTTGTGACCGAAAATTTGCCCTAAGGATCGAATTTCATTAGACTCAAATGCCACAAAATCTTCTCCATAAAAATCGGTCCATATTTAAAGAAATGGGCGCCATCCGCGTTCTACGCGGCCCGATTTTTAAGATGTTAAACAACGAGAAGAAATGCGCGAGCTAGACTGCAGCCTTGACATATGGTAGAGGGGCGGTCCGTTATCACAATAGTACATTATGACCCGAGGACAAACAAACTTTTTCTGACGAGTGTGAGTTTGCAGCATGAGCCGAAGGCAAATGCTGCAATCACACGAGACAGAAAAAGTTTTTTTGTACGAGGGTCATACAATATTTTATCGCCCGACGGCGTAAAGTGCCTTTTTAGCCCACGAAGTGGGCGTAAAAAGGCACTTTTACGTCCGGAGGGCAATAAAAGAAATAAAGTTCAATCACACAGAGAAATTCCTGACACCATATAACGTGAATTTTATTTAGCTCACTTCCAGGAAAATCAATCATAGGACAATGCTCAATTTCCTACAATTAAATTCGAATAATTATATTCTTTCGGTTGCGAGACTCAACCTTGACTCGACACAAATTTAGGCAAAATTTCCCACACTAAAATTTGTCTAGGCTACTCGATTCAACCTTCCAAATTTTTCTAACCAAAAGAAAAAAAAATAATAAAAAAAATAATACAATTTTACAAAAGTAAAATATTATTAATTTGAATTTAAGTTTTTCAAAAATAAATTCCAAATACTAGCTAACGTCTCGATTTTACTACGAGCGGCCACGGGAAGCGTGAAGCCCAATCTCGCTTGAAAATATTAATTCCAGGAAGGAATATTCGATAAATTTCGCAATTATCCTAACGTTACTTTATCTAAGAGAGAGTCGCGTTAAATTTTTATTCAACAAAAATTAAATTTATTTTCCGTTCGCGAATCAAACGATACGCACTCGACTCGGAATTTTGGCCGATTTCTCACGCGAACAAAAGAAATTCAACAACACGAATTAACGACAACGAATTACGAAAATTTAACTTCACGACTCTACGCCTTACGGCAACCTGTCGATTCACACGTGGTTCGAATTATCTACGTTATTTCTTTTATTTATTTTTAAACTATCTCAAAATGTTGCTTACGCGCGTTTCTCGAAGGAAAATTTTATCTCCGAACTACACAATTATCTACGGAAAGACACTATTCTTCCGTGATCACTTTTCAACGACGAAATTTTTCACGACACGCGAGGACACAAAATCGAGACAAATTCTCCCCGGAACGACACGTTGAGCTCTCGACTTCCACGCGCGAGGTCACCGCGCGACAGCCAATATTTTCTTTTTCAAGATTTTAACGAAATTATATTTCTGAGATTTTCCAAAATTAATTAAATAAAATGTAGAGCGGAAACGTATTGAGGACTCACCGGCTTTTCAGCGATATTTCGTGACCCGGGAAATTCTCGTCACAAAATGGCGATTTCGTCTTGTCCTGGAAGGTTCTTTCTCTTCCTCGTTTCTCAAAAATCTAATCACTCCTTTTTACAAACGTCTATTCGGCTTCGCTGTCGCCACGAGAGTCGGTCTACACCTCGCCCGCGTTAGACGAAGACAATGCGACGAGCGCGCGCAAATATTCGATTAATTGCTACGCACGAAGATCTCGCTACGTCGTACGCTTCTGGCCGTTGATCGATGTTTCTCTTCCTGGTACTTTTTGTTGTTTCTTCGGAAGATTCAGCTTCGCCGAGGAATGGGACTTCGATGTTAAAGTCTCCGCGATGTTTCCTTTCCTCCATTTGTTTCCCGGAACGCGATTTAGTGTGGGATGGGCTGGTGACTTTTCAATTTGTTGTCGTTCCTTTCCTTCCATGTCTCAGCATATCCCTCGGTACATGTAATTTACAGGATCGCGCTTGATTAATAAATTATCTCCAATTCTTGAAATCGAACTCTTGTGGAATCGTCAGGTAACGGCTCTCGTAGCGAGGACGAAGGGCAATTTTTTTAATATGTGATTTTATTTTGTAACGCCGCTAGAAAAAAAACCGCGTTACAACTATCCCCTCCCTCTCAAAAGGCCGCCCTCGGCCGTAAAATCCAAATTACGCTCCGCTCTTGAAATAAACTTTATCTATGAGCTTTTATAGTTCGAATACCTCGCGATCAAAGATTTCGAGAGCCGCTGCCCGGGAGTTTCCTCAAGAGTTCGATTATAACTTTTGCATCGTAAATTAAATAATTATTCAGATCCGTGAAAGAAACGTGCCATTCCTAAGATTGTAATATAACGGTATTCTTTAGTAAGGATCAAACAAATATGTACACAACGATTGTGACAACATGACAACACAAGGACAATTGTTACACTCACCCTCTAGATGTTCAGGTACGATTGACGCACAAAGGTGTATCGTTTCGTTGCATTCTCACTGAATTTATTGACGAAACCGGATACCCGTGAACCAGGAAGTTTAACTCTCTCTACTCTTTCCCGATTCATCTTCCTTTCTCTACTAGGTGATGGTGATGAGGACAAAGACAAAACAAAACAGTTACGAGTATCTTTGGCACACGTCGTTTATTTAGGAAAGGAAAATAAAAATAAAAAAATATCTCAAAGTATCGCAAATATCTCCTCGAAATCTCATCACATCCTATTTCGATGATCCCAGGAAAAAGAAAAAAAGACATAAAATAAAGGCGAGAGAAAAAAAAACAAATACGAGGTCAATCTCTCCATATTACACTCTTGGTCCAGAAGTTCAATAAAATAATAATAATCAATTAAATAATTGGCTTTGAATTATAACCCGTAAGCTTCAAGGAGACAAAGATAAGTGAGGAAAATGAAATAACAAAAAGGGATTTCATCCGAAGAAACCATCTACGACTCTCTTCTTTCGTCCTGGGCCTGCTTCCACTTGGCTATGAGTCGTTGATCGCGGGTGATAGCTCTCCGCGTCCCTCCGGCACTGTGCCACCATTCGCTGCATTTTGGACACGTGCTCATGGTCACTCCCTCCGCTCCACAATTGAAACAATAGAGATCGTCCCGCAACGGCTCTTGGCACTCCAGGCGGTATCGTCCTAATTTTCCGCAATTCCAACACTTGCCATAGGTGTCGTTTGACGCGGGCCTGGGAATTTTTGACCTGGCGCCATTGGTGCAGACGAATATCTCCTTCTCTCGGGTCATCTTTCCCTCGTCTGCAACGGACTTTTCGGCTGGCTTTACAAGCACCTCCTGGTGTCGATCGAGAGTGACAGATCGCGGATCTTCGTCGGTTGCCTTGGATTCGGTCTCCTCGATCATTGTTGCCGGCCCAGCGGGTAGTACCACCGGTTCCAAGTCGCGCGCCGCGAATTCCTCCTGGATGCCTGGGCGTTTAACAATCCGAACCTTGCTAGCCATCCTTTTGTCATCGAATTTCTCGAGCCTAGCCTTATGCTTGTTCTTCAGCGGCACCGCGCAACTCGTCAGCACTTTAACGATCTCCTCTATGGGCGCGAGGCTACTGTCCGTGGTCAAGTCTTCGCATCCCGGAATCGCTGACTTTACCATTGTTACGTCCTGACGTAACGTCCATAAATGAGATTATTTAACGAAACTTCCACCGAAAACGTAATTAAAAACTTGAAGATTTGTGAGGGAAAGGTTTGTCGTTTCCTACGTTATTCCGATCAATTCAATAATAAAAATTAGAAATTCACATTACCGACTGAAAATCTCAAGGAAAAGGCCATCGGTAAAATCGGGTAGTAAGGAAGGGAAAACCAGGGACAAAGATCCCTGCAGGAAAAGCCATAGGCTTGTCACACCATCTGGTGGGTCAGGCACACTAACGTCGCTTTCCTAACTGACGTACCCTCTACCAGCCTATCGATCCGAGAGATAGATCATTGGATCCGAAAATGCTCTTACCATTGGGAAAAGAAAAGAAAAAGCACATAGTATTTTACTCTGCCGTAAATCCAAGGAGGGGCGCTGATTACACCCTCTCGAAGAACTAGCATACAAGGTAACGTTGCATTCCTCTTCTCATACACATACGTGTATGTGTATGAGTATATATGCGTATATTCAAAGCAAGAACGAACGGAATGACGCTAAACAACGATGGATTTTCCTATCTCAAACCAATATAGAATTTTGAAACATTAATTAAAATTTATTTAAATAACGAACTTTCGGGAGAAATTCGCAATGGAATTAAGGGAAACAAAACGAAATGAATAAATGAAACCAAATAATACTTCAACAAACAGAAGAGACTGAATAATGGTTAACTAAACAAATGAAATAGGTGAAAATATATCTATAACTCTCTTGATCAAAAATAGGTAATAAAGATTATAATTAAGAAGGAGATCCAAAATAAATATTAAGTCAACTTAAAACAATGAGTATTGACAAGGGAGAAGATCATGGCAAAACGGAAAGGAAACCACTAGTCGTTCCCAAGAGGGCAATGACCTCACAAGAATACAAGAAGGGAAGCGAGAAAAGATTTTAAAGAGGCCTATGCGTAGGATCACCGTTTCTTGACCTTCTCTCTCTCTCACACACTCATGTTGCAAGGCGCAAAAAACCCCGAACCGTCCTTAAGACCCAATTCTGTACACTTCACAAAACAGGTATCGGGGCACGCGTACATATATATATATATATATATATATATATATATATATATATATATATATATATATATATTTGCACTAGAATATACACACTGTCATTTATCTATGTGTGAGTAAGAGTAGGAATATACGCGTGGAAATACTCTAGGAAAAAAATACTCATCTAAAGTTATTCCTCTCAAATGGGAAAATCGTTACGCAATGTTGAATAATATTTCAAAGAATTAACAATTTAAAGAAACCTACAATTGCGAAATAAAATTATGCACCGAATTCGGTTAATGCTAAGTCCAATAATCAAACTTCGGAAGAAACAAGTTAAAACTTATACTTTTTAACTTAAATAACTACAAACTCGAAATATTATTTAACTATGTTAAAATCAAGAAAGAAGTAAAAAGCAAAAACGCCCCGAAGTCCACGAGCAGAAGCAGAGCTCATTTACATAATCCCCTCCCCTCTTTCGACGATCCACGGAGTTTGCGTGGCAAAGCGAGGAGCTCGGCTCTCGTCGCTACCCGGAGACCGTTCGAATGTCTCCCCACTCTCCACCCTCTATTCTAGCCTTACCCTTTTTATCTACCCAATAAATCTCCCGTCTCTCTCTCTCGAAGGAAAAGAGGACGCGAATAAGAGTTGAGTTTTTTCCTAGTCATGCGCCGTAGCTCCCTACCTCCCCTTTTTCTCGTGGACTCATACAAGAAGCCTATGCGACCACACCCCAAAGGAAAAAATATAAAAATATAAAAACTAAGAAAACGATGTTTCAATCGCAGGATTAATTTTTAATCATAAATACTTGAACACTAACAATTCAAAATCCGCAAAAAATTGTCAACAAAATTATTTATAACAATTTGGATTGTAATTTTAATCTACAAAAATATCGCACAAATATTCACTTCATTTGGATTTACTATTCTGATGTTCAATTCGAAAACAACAATTTTTTTCATTTTAATAATAATTAAACAAACAATAAGATATAAGAAAGGAAGGTAATTTTAACAAATGCGCAACACGATAAATATAAAGGAAAATATAAGAATGCTATCCATGATAAATAAGCAACTAAAAAAATATTTATAATACTAAAATTAAAATTGTTCATAAGAAAGTAATATTATATACAGAATAAGAATATAAGAAGCGTGCGGCATAAGCGTGTACATGTGTGGGGGTACACGTGCCGCGATACAGCCACGCGCGCCGCAATACAGCCACGCGCGCCGCGATGCAGCCACACGTATAGGGCCCACCCTGTGATCTACGCTAGCGCCCTCACTATGACCCCGATTTTTCAAGGGAAGCTCACGAAATAGAAAAGGAAAATGCATTGCATCAGAAAAATGCATCCTCTGTCTTTATCATCAATCCCCACTTTAATCGAACGGGTTAGCCTGGATCACGGGTATATAAAGGCCGGAAAAAGGGCTCTCAACAGACTTCTTCGACTTTTTTCCGACGTGGAAACTACGAAACCCATCGTACTCATCGAATCCATTCTTGGGCTGAACTCGTGGAATTTTTCGACAAAGACGTTCTTGATTCTGGAATTTTCCAAATCAATTCGTTTTGGACTTAGAATTTCACTCGATTTTCGAAGGAAGATAGTTTTTTTCGGTTCAGAATTTCAAATCTTGAATTCTGAATCGAATTGAAACTGCTTCTATTTTAAATTCTCGAGATTTCGGATTGGCCTCTGAATGTCGGAAGAGACGTTGGACCTCGTTTTATTCTATTTCATTTTCCTTTGTCTAGTTATTATTTTCTGTTTAGTAATTTTCGTTTATTTTACTTTGACATCCGCATTCCACGAAATATTGGATAACGTATACATCGCGGTTATTGTTAAATGAATTGCGAAATTTAAGACTGAATCTTTGTTAACCACTTCTTTCTTTTTACAATAATTTGAATAAAATTTTGGATCTCGAAAATTAAACTCTGTGCATCGACAAATTCTTTGACTTCATCGCCAACCTGCCACGCCCTTGATCTACTGCCGATTCAACTTCACCGTTTCCGTCCGAGTCGCCGGTGCGTCTACAAATGCTGTCACCCTTTCCGTTTGGAGAACGTCTCAGCCAGTAAGTGAAGTTTTATTACAACCTCATCTTCCTCTCGTGAAATTGTGAGGAATAGTTCGGGAAAAATTGAACACAGTGAATATCATAAATTCGGACGGAATTGATCGATTAAATTCAATTAAAAACCGGTTAGTTGATTATTTTTGGAGAATCTCTATTTTTGGAATCTCTATCCAAGTGATCCTAAATTCATATTACCCCTGCGGCGTTGGTAATTTAATTGTCCATAAAAGGCTTTATTTAAAACAATTTCATTAAAATAATTTAAAAGAAGAAGTTTCAACATTATCCAAGTGAATCTTAAATCTAGATTGTTCTTGCGGCATTACTGAGTCAAGTTTCATAAAACTTTAATTAAACCATTTCTTTGAGATAATTTGAAGGAGGAAAATTCATTCGCGTGAAGTTTAACAAAGGCCTTTCGACCCCTCTTCCCTTTCCATTGCTGAAATCGTGTCATTCGAGAATTGGAGATTCGCGACAAAGGAGAAAAAAATATAAAATTCAGGGAAGGGTTAGATAACAAATTGATCAAGCTTGAGACTCTCGCGAACCAGTGACTCATCAATAGTCACAGAATGAAGTTTAATTGAGTTTTCCTTTTCGGTATCGCATAAATAGTTTAAACAATTTAACAAATCCAATCCAAAGAATTTTTCCTCTCCAACGATTAAATTTAAAGTAAGAATCCTACCACTCTCTCTCTACTATTCGTTCAACTTATTCGATTCAGTACGGTTGTGTAAATCTGCAACTTCATCCGAGGATTCGTGTTCTTTACTTTACTCTCCCCCCGTGCGAAAAACTTGGTTGGGACTAGAGTTGCGTCAGGTTGCACGCCCACCAACTATTCGTAGTCCTCCCCTCCGTGCGAAAAACTTGGTTGGGACTAGAGTTGCGTCAGGCTGCACGCTCACCAAGTATTCGTTTACCTCTCCTTACGCAAAGTTTGGTTAGGACAAGGGTTGCGTAAGGTTGCACGCTCACCAAATTTTTGCACTCCTTCGTTTTCCTTGGCGGAAATCTGGTTGGGACTAGGGTTGCGTCAGGTTGCACGCTCACCAGAGATTCACCCTGGATACTCTCCCCTTAAATCCCATGAGAGTCACCCCCCCCCCCGTACCGCGCAAAAAGAAAAGAACACACAGAGCCGGACGAAGATATCAATTACGTAAACTCGACGCGATATATTTGAATCCATGGCCAAAAAGGTTAAATCCTGTTCAAAGATCTAAATCAAATTATCATGGAGTACAGGCCTTGCCCGCAGAAACAGAGATAGTTAGAGAGGCTCCAAAACCCACAATTATTTGCACTGAAATCATTAAACATCCAATAACTATTTACAAACTACGGCCGATCGATTTTTTCCCAATCATTCCTTCATTTATTAAAACTAACGATCAGGATCCACGTGGTAAAACTAACAGTAATTTATATCGAAACGAAAGATCCGAAAATTCAATAGACATCCACGTGATCAAAGGTTCAACAGTGATTCCAAGCCCATTTCCCGAGTAATTTTCCGAAAGGTTAGACTCAAAAACAGGGGCAGACGTGTTCGAGATTGATTCCAGGAGTAGTACAGAAATTTAATTCCACGACTAGAGAGTCTCAATCAAATTCAGCACGTCATACGTCAGAAATTATTAATAGTTCGCGAAAACTCCCATTTTTGACGTAACACCATAGCCAGGGCCTCTCTCAACAGGTTATCGGACAAACTCGTGCCTGTCATTGACGTGATCATGAGGGCCTTTTCCAGGTACGGCAGCATCACGGTGATGATCTCCTTGGGGGTAGGATCCATTGCGCCTGCTCTATTCGGGAAGATTAGGATCGTGATAAGGTTTCAAATCGTCTACGGAAATTTTAGGTAAGCAATTCCCTTCCTGGTCTCGAAGTTCATAAACTACCGGGGAAATAATTCGCGAAATTGTAGACGGACCGTGGTATTTAGTGGCTAACTTTGCCGCTACATGCTGAGTGGCCGATGAGAGAATTCTTGGTCTCTTTAATACCTGGTCTCCTACAACAAATTGGGGAACTCGTCGATGCCTATTATATTGTGTCGCTTGCCTCTGGTATGCCTCTTCCAACTGGAATTGAACCTGTTCTCTCAGGAGTTGTAATCGCTCCATGTGGTTCGACCAGTCTTCCCTGGGCAACGGTACTAAGGCTCTATCCCCTCCCTCTCTTCGATAGAATTGGTGCATCTTCGGTGTTCTGCCCAGATTCAGGTACGCAGGGCTACAATCGATCGACGAGTGGTGTGCCGTGTTGTATGCGAATCGGAATTCAGCCAAATGCTCATCCCAGGTACGGTGATCGTTGTTCAGAAACGAGATTATCATCGTTTTTAATATCCGATTGACTCTTTCCACCGGATTCGATTGAGGGTGGTACGGCGGAGTTATTGCCTGGAAGATTCCATACTCGGTGGCTAATGAACGCAAACTCTGATTCACGAATTCGGTTCCGTTGTCAGTCAATAGGACCTCCGGAACCCCTCATCGTGAAAATACGAGTTCCTCAAGTGCTTCCTTGATCTTTGCCCCGTTAGCTTTTCGTAAGGGACAACACTCGACCCATTTGCTGAATAGATCTTGTATCACCAAGATATACGAGTACTTCGAGCGTGTTGGTGGTAAAGGACCCATTATATCCGCGGCAATTATCGCGCATGGCCCTTCGATGACTCTTCGTCCCATTAATCCAAGCGGTGGAGCTTGCACGGCCTTGACTCGTTGGCAAACCTCGCAGTGACGGACATATCGAGCCACTGTATCGAACATCCTGGGCCAGAAATATGAATACGAGATTCTCCTGAAGGTTTTATCGATGCCCAGGTGTCCTGCTTGAGGCACGTCGTGACATTCGTGTATTACGGCCATCCTTGACGCCTTCGGCACTACCAATTTCCATTCCGAATCCTCGGTACCTGGTACCGGACGATGTAATATTCGTCGTCGAAGATAAAGGCGATCTTCTTTGATTTTCCAATCAGGAAAGTGATTCGGTCGATTGGTCACCTCCTGGAAACGACCCTCGTACCACGGATCCTCGATTGTTTCCTCCTGGTTCTCATGGCCATTCACCAATAACGCCGGAAATTCCAATTCGGATGGTTCCTTATCGCCGGTCGCCTCTGCAACTCCCTCATTGTCCGCTGCCGGTTCGGTCGTTTCGTGCATACGTGATAACGCATCGGGTACATGATTGAGGGCGCCCTTACGGTGTACAATTTCAAAATCGTATTGCGACATCCGCAAGGCCCATCTCGCCAATCTCCCTGAAGGGTCTTTTAAATTTCGAAGCCACTGCAGACTTGCGTGGTCGGTAATCACGCGGAATCAATTACCATTGAGGTAAGCCCGGAACTTGTCGACTGACCACAATATCGCCAAACATTCCTGTTCCGTTACGGTGTAGTTTCGCTCTGCTGCTGTTAACGTGCGGCTCGAGTAGTGTATTGGATGTTCCTCGCCTTCGCTCTCCTGCGTGAGTAGGGCACCAAGTCCCGTAGAACTGGCGTCTGTTTGCAGTGTGAACAATTTCGAGAAATCCGGTCGAGCCAAGGTAGGAGGTTCCGTCAACGCTTGTTTTAATTTATCAACGGCGATCTGTTGTTCTTCGCCCCAGATCCATTTCTGTTTCTTCCGAACCAGGCGCGAAAGGGGCTCAGCCACCTCTGCGTAATGCGGGATAAATCGACGGTACCATGAAGTCATTCCCAAGTATCGTCGGATCTATTTTACATTACTTGGCGTCGGATATTCGTGAATGGGTTGCGTTTTCTCTGGATCTATCTCCAGTCCCTTGTTGTTTACGCAAAAACCTAGATATCTCACCTCGTGGCAGCAAAATTCACACTTCTCGGGATTAATTAATAACCCGGCGAAAAGTATCCTATCGAATACTCGTTTTAACCATTCCAGGTGTTCTTGAAAGGTCTCTGTCACGATAATAATATCGTCCAGGTAAGCGAACGCGTGAGGACTCATCTCTGGTCCGATTAGACGATCGAGAAGTCGTTGAAACGTGGCCGGTGCTGTCGTCAAACCATAAGGCATGCGTGTAAAATAGAAAAGACCTCTTCCTGGTACCGTGAACGCGGTAATTTCCCTTGACTTTTCTTCCAGCGGTATTTGATGAAAAGCTTGGCTCAAATCTAGTGTTGAGGTATAGCAAGCCGATCTCAGTTGGTCGAGAATGTGATCCATGTATGGTAATGGATAAGCGTCTTTCTTTGAAAGATCATTCACCTCGCGGAAATCCAGGCAGAAACGGTACGTGTTGTTAGGTTTTCGAATCAGGAGAACCGGACTACTCCATTCGCTATTGGATGGCTCGATTACTCCTGCTGCCAACATCCTGTCTACCTCCTCATTCATTGATTCCATCATGACCGGGGTAAAAGGGTAATACCTTTGTTTAACCGGGCGATTTTCTCCAACGTCGATACGATGTTCAATGAGCGTTGTTATTCCCGGAGCTGCACGCAAGCGTGGCATTTGCTCTGCCAGGAAGTCCTCTAAGATCTTAGCTTCGTCGAAGGTGAGGTTTGAGATGGGAGCACAGATGTCGATCTGATCCTTTCCCTGGAATCTTTTAAAATCGAAAACCTTGTCGGGATTTCCACTGAAGCTCCACGTCCTTTGGACATGGTCGACGACCATTTGTAATATTCCAAGTGAGTCCAAGCCCAGTAACAAGGGAACCGGAAGTTCTGGAGCGACGCGAGCAACTAATCGCCGTTCACGTCCCTCAAGTTTCACCGGAAACGTTATTTCCTCGTTACAGATCATCCTTTCGCCATTTGCGATCGCGCTACTTCTCGCAGGCGTCCTGGTACGAAGAAAACCGAGTTTGGTTGCGAGTAGTAGGCCCTCCTGACCCATATACGTGTGCGTAGCACCACTATCCACGATCGATGGTATAATACGTCCGAGTATTGTCGGTAAAACGACAAGAACTGTTAATTTCTCCTTCGCGGCGATATTCGCGAAGAGATTTGCCAAGATATTCGTTAATTCTCCCAGAGTATTTTCCGAGGCCGAATTTCCTCCTGACGGAATCGCCACGGCCTCTACTGTGGATTCCCGGAAGCGTTTCCCGGACAATTATGCGGGGTGTGGATGGTTTCTCCAAGCCTTTGACAACGGTAGCATCGTCGAACGAGCGGCAGGCCACAACCTCTGGCATAATGACCAACCTGATTACAATAGAAGCAGGTAGGCAATGTGCGGTTCGCCGGTACTCCTGTTTGTTGAGAAGCTTCAGGTCTCGGTACTGGAATGGGTAACTTTGCGGTTTCCATGGAAATGTCAGGCTGCTGAATCGAGCCTGCGGTAGCTGTCGGGGTCGTTCGTGGAAATGGAGACGACGTTTTCGGATAATTAACGTTTTTTTGCTGTCGAAAACCCGTATTTGGTCGCGATCCTTGGAAATGACCGGGATATGAGCGTGTTGGAGCTCTTTTTGTCGCATCGTCCAAGCATGCTTCGTGGTTATTCAAATCTTCTTCCTGGTAGCCATTTCGTGAACCTAGTTCCTGTAGTTCTTCGACGGGCAACTGCTCTGCCACCTGGAAAGTTACTGCCTTTTGTTGTGCTGGCTTTTTCGGCGCTTGATACGCCCATTGAGGGAAGCGAGTTCTCTCAGGCGGTGGTGGAGCTTGGTAATATCTTTCCGCAGCAAAGATATCCTCTAAGCGAGTCGCACGAATCTCCAACATTTCGAAACTCGAGATTTCCGCTCGTGAAATAGCGATTTGTAGTCTTGGCAACATATTACGATGCGCATAATCCAGTTGTTCTTGTAGCGTCATTGGAGGCTCCACACGATCCAAAAATGCCCTCAAGCAGGTTAAAAAGTCGGAAATCGATTCTTCCGGACCTTGTGTTCGACGAAGAATTTCCGCACGTAATATAAATTGTAGGTCGTGGTCTCCAAAACGTTGTCGGAACGCTGCCTCGCATTGTTGCCAGGTATTCAAATGTCCATGTTGATTGCGGTACCAAATTCTTGCCACTCCGGGGAGAAACAACAGTAACATATTGATTAAATCGACCTCGGAAACCGGAGCCAAGATTCTTCCTTCGTTAATCCGAGTCAGAAAGTCCTCTACGTCCTCTCCCCGTGCCCCAGCGAAAACCACATTCCATTTTCGCATGATATTATATGCCGTCAATGCAGCTACTGGATTTTGCCGAACGTTAACTGGGTTCGGTATGCTCCTGCGTACCGGGGACCAGTCTTGTCTCGTCACATTGACTCGTTTCGTTGGCGAATCGAAGAGTGTTGATCGATTTGAGATCGCCCTCATATTGGGCTCCTGCGAACTGCGTATTGTGCGTCGATGTTCGAGGAATAGCTCCTGTACTCCGAGAACTCAGATCTATAGGCCGAAATTCATCCATGTCTGTCTGTGCTCCCGTTGTTCGAGCATCTCGTCCCACACGTCTAATTCCGGGAAAAGACGGCAGTTGACTCATTTCAGCCGTAATCTCGGTTTCATAGTCTAAGGATTCTCCGCGCATTTCGGGGACCGAGGCTCGCTGAAAATTTGCTGAATGACCCAGCGTATTAGTACCGTGGGCTGTTGTACGAGTCCACCGCACTAATCGCGTAATCAATTCTTCTCCCGAACCCGTAATATCCAAGCCACGTCGACTCGTAGCCCGACGCAATTGATCTTCAGTCCAGGTTCTCAACGCTGATTCCATTTCGGGATATATCAGCAATACCAGGCAAATCGACGAGTTCCCAAATTTATCAGTGCTCGTGAAAGATTAATTAATCCGAAAATTGGGGGTAATAGCAATGGGGAAGAACAAAAAACAACAACAAAAATAATTGCACTGAAAAACAGTAATAATGATGAACATTTAATAATGTTCCACAAGAGTTCGATTTCAAGAATTGGAGATAATTTATTAATCAAGCGCGATCCTGTAAATTACATGTACCAAGGGACATGCTGAGACATGGAAGGAAAGGAACGACAACAAATTGAAAAGTCACCAGCCCATCCCACACTAAATCGCGTTCCGGGAAACAAATGGAGGAAAGGAAACATCGCGGAGACTTTAACATCGAAGTCCCATTCCTCGGCGAAGCTGAATCTTCCGAAGAAACAACAAAAAGTACCAGGAAGAGAAACATCGATCAACGGCCAGAAGCGTACGACGTAGCGAGATCTTTGTGCGTAGCAATTAATCGAATATTCGCGCACGTTCGTCGTATTGTCTTCGTCTAACGCCGGCGAGACAGCGTGGCGCCAGTTACCGGAAACGAGCGTACGAAAAATTATGTAAGGGTGGGGGGGGCGATGAGTTTAGGACTTCCGCGGAGAGGTGTAGATCGAGACTCTCGTGGCGACAGCGAAGCCGAATAGACGTTTGTAAAAAGGAGCGATTAGATTTTTGAGAAACGAGGAAGAGAAAGAACCTTCCAGGACAAGACGAAATCGCCATTTTGTGACGAGAATTTCCCGGGTCACGAAATATCGCCGAAAAGCCGGTGAGTCCTCAATACGTTTCCGCTCTACATTTTATTGAATTAATTCTGGAAAATCTCAGAAATATAATTTCGTTAAAATCTTGAAAAATAAAATATTGGCTGTCGCGCGGTGACCTCGCGCGTGGAAGTCGAGAGCTCAACGTGTCGTTCCAGGGAGAATTTGTCTCGATTTTGTGTCCTCGCGTATAGTGAAAAATTTCGTCGTTGAAAAGTGATCACGGAAGAATAGTGTCTTTCCGTAGATAATTGTGTAGTTCGGAGATAAAATTTTCCTTCGAGAAACGCGCGTAAGCAACATTTTGAGATAGTTTAAAAAGAAATAAAAGAAATAACGTAGATAATTCGAACCACGTGTGAATCGACAGGTTGCCGTAAAGCGTAGAGTCGTGAAGTTAAATTTTCGTAATTCGTTGTCGTTAATTCGTGTTGTTGAATTTCTTTTGTTCGCGTGAGAAATCGGCCAAAATTCCGAGTCAAGTGCGTATCGTTTGATTCGCGAACGGAAAATAAATTTAATTTTTGCTGAATAAAAATTTAACGCGACTCTCTCTTAGATAAAGTAACGTTAGGATAATTGCGAAATTTATCGAATATTCCTTCCTGGAATTAATATTTTCGAACGAGATTGGGCTTCACGCTTCCCGTGGCCGCTCGTAGTAAAATCGAGACGTTAGCTAGTATTTGGAATTTATTTTTGAAAAACTTAACTTGAAATTAAATTAATAATATTTTATTTTATCGTTGATGGAGACGAATAAAACGAAAAATGTAAGCATCACGTTATAAATTGTCTTTTATTAATAAATGTATTTTGAATAAAAATGAGCTTATGATAATCACCAGCCTGACATTTACTTCCAACGTACTCATATTTTACTTATTTTCTATTTGCATCAATCCCTGCCGCGCTTGGATATGAAATATATTTTGTTTATTATTAGAGATAATAATAGTGATTTATCGTATGTGTGAAATATCAAAAACGCCAGATATCTAAGTGAAAAGAATTTTTTTTAGCGATTTCAGGAATGTCGGAAGACTTTAAGGGGAGACTGACAGCGTCAAAATGCCGATTTTTGAACATCAAAATAAATGTTCATGGCATTTGTGGAAATTTCACAGATAGGCTACAATTTGAAGTATCAAATGTAGCAACTTTTGACACTAGTTAGAACCCTTAAGGTGCAGTGGAACTCTCATGAATCAATTTTTGATTTTCACACGCTGCGCACAGTTCTGACCAAACCGCTTGACGGATCTTATCCTACGACGTCTCATTGTCTTTGTAAAACTTTTGCGGACCGCTTGAGCGTGACACATTTTTTTTTAGATCCTTATTTTGGAGTTACAGGCCACTTTTTGAATCTTTGACCCATTTTTGGTTTTTAGAGTACTGCACACAAAACAATATTGATTATAATAAAAATGTATATAATAAATATTGTATATAATAAAACGTCGTAGGATAAGATCCATGAAGCGGTTTGGTCAGGATTGCGCGCAGAGTATTTGAAGATCCAGGTTTCGGGAAACAGCCTCCGAAGTTGAATGTATGGAAAAACGTTTCCTCAGTCCTTTGCTCCACCGATTACTGTACCTGTATAACAAACAATATTTTTCATGGTAATTGCATGCAGACAAAAATTTTTTAACACGCTTTTCACGGTTTTTTCATGTTTGTGTTTTTAATTATTTTTAATATTTACAAATCTTTGTACACCAAAAATGCTATACATTTTTTACAATATAACCTCCAATCCGTTGACAGTTTGGAGGTTATATAGTACATATAAGGTACGGAATTCAATTCACTGACTGAAAAAAGTGTAAATAAAAATGAAAATCAACTCGATTATTTAGTGAAGACGACGAATACCATTGTCTTTACAAATAATTGAATATAATAAACATAAGAACTGACGTATTACTAACCACTGTGAAACTGCTCGTGTCGTTTGTCGAGATCAAAAAAGTAATTTCACTTTCACTTTCACGTAATTTCACGATCGGTGAAGATATTTTATATTACTTTTGAACCAATAAATGAACACTCGATAAAAATAAGTGAATACAATAAAAAAATGATAAACCACGCGCGAACGTTTGTTTTCTGTTACACTTTTTGATCACTTGCGACAATTTTTTTGATTGGCCTGTAGTCACTTCTTTCAAGCGTTTTGATTGGTCCGCAGAGTTGTAAGCGCGCAATCGCGCGATATTCGAATTTCGATTCAACAGTAGAATAATTATTTTCTTACCAACTCTACAGGAATCTGAATGAATAATCAATTGTATATATATATGGAGCATTCCAAGTGAAATCCAGGAGTCATTTCCCTCGAGGAATCAGATCCCCTTCCGCATTGATTCCACTTCAAAAATAGCCTAATTTTTTTGCAGAATTATTTCATCACTCCTTCAAGTGGCGCGACGACCGTTTGTGTGTAAAAAAGGAATAACTGAAAAAACACAGTTTTTGAAATTCTGCAATTTTTTCCACAGATTCTGAGTTATAAATAAGTAATATCTATCATGATTAGAAAGTGGCATGCAGCTGCCTTATATTTTTTAAATAGTTGATTTGTTGAGCGGCCGCGTAGATGAAATAGATTTGCGTGGATTCGGCTTCAATTTCGGCCAGTTATTCCAAGGTGATGGTAGAATGATTTTTTTCCCTTGTGATTTAACGTTTCGATCCTTGATTTGGATCCTCTTCAGAAATATATTTATTCTATAAAGAATTTTTTTTTTTTTTTTATATACAATGTGTTAATAAAAGATATAAAGTATATGAAGTAAAAATCGAGTAAAATTTAAGTGTGATCAAAATATTCATCATAATGTAATAACGATTAAATAAAATATAGTTAATGAATTTGTATATATCGTGTAAATTTGTTAGATGATCGCAATTTTGTAGATACATATTTGTAGGTTAAGTTTTATGTCAAATTTTTCTTCTACCTGTATTAGCGTATAATTCGGGTTTCTTGATTGTAAATCTCGAAGATATCTTCTCTGGTTTATGGATGTTAGTCGATAAAACATGTTGTTTTGAGAAGACTTGATGAATGTCACTTTATGAATTCTCATGGTTGATCTTTAATCGATTGAAATAACGATCGTTTTTTGGTGAAAGTTATCATCTGTGTGGAATAATTCTGCCGGTAAAATTTGTGGTAGGGTGTATTGTTTTGTATAAAATTCTGTGTCGTATTTACCAATTAAAGTTGAGAGTGAATATCTTTCGAGAAATACGTTGAAAGCCCGAAATATTTTTAATTTATCACATTTGTATCCGGTGATCGAAGAAAGTTCGAGAAACTGAGCTGTGTGAAAATTTTCTTACGAATAAGGGGGGTGTGTGTGTGGTCATTGGGACAGTGCCGTGTCAAGATATTTTCAGTTTAGGTATGATTTAATTTTTGGTTGTGTTCTAATAGATAAAATTTTCAATGTCGTATTTCTGGTTGTGTTCCAATATTGATAGTAATTATGGTTATATTATAGAATTGTATATGCAGCTAAGTTTGTCAATATCTGTTCTAAAATTTATTGCATTAGAGTGTGATTTTATTTGTATCATTTCTAAGATAAGTCGTTTTTTCAACCAGTCCTCATTATTTAAAATCTTTACTTCGTCAAATTTGAAATTGTGTTTTTGTTCAATTGCGTGTTTTGCTAAAGCAGTGTTTTGTGTATCAGTGTGTTTTAAGCTATTTTTATGTTCACTGATTCTAGTTTTTAAATATCTTTTTGTTTGACCAATATAGACAGAATTACAATCATTGCAGTCGATTTTGTAGACAACGTTTGATTTGTTTAAGTTGTCTACTTTGTCTTTTGTAGAGCCAATGATGGATAGAATATTGTGTTTATTATTTGTTACTAGTGTTATGTTGTATTGTTGAAAAAGTCGAGTTAATTGATGATGAATATTTTTTGTGTAAGGTAAATTTATTAATCTTGAGCAGTCAAAGTTGTTGTTATTGTTTGATGTGGAGTTTATTATAGATAATCTGTGTTGTATTGTTTTTTCTGTGAAGGAAGTAGGATAGCAGTTTTGGATCATGGTGTGTTTTATTAGTTCAAGATTTTTTTGGTGGAAAGAAGGATGAGAGAGTTTTATTGCTCTGTCTACTAACATGTAGATGATTCCTTTTTTTTGGCTAAGAGGGTGATGTGAAAAGAAATTAATGAAGCGACCTGACCAGGTTGGTTTCCTATACCAATTTGTTATAATTTCGTTGTGTTTTCTGATTAGCAAAATATCTAGAAAGGGAATTTGGTTATTTGTTTCTATTTCTATTGTGAATTGTAGTTTAGTGTGATATGAATTGAAAATTTGTAGAGTAGAGTTGATTTTGTCTGTTGGGAGAGCCAAGATGATATCATCTACGTATCTGTTATATAAAGGTAGAGTAAATTTCAATTTTTCTAAACAAATTGTTTCTAGATCAATCATGACTATGTTTGAAAGTATGGGTGCCAAGGGAGAGCCCATTGGAAGACCAAAAAGTTGTTGATAAATTTTGTTTTGGAATGTGAAGTAAGTCGAAAACATTATGAATTCTATTGCTTTAGTGACTTCGTCAAGTGGGAATTTTGTTGAGAATAAGTTAGATCTTTTTTGTAGACTTTCGATAACGAGATTTAGTGGAATGTTTGTATATAGTGATGTGACGTCAAAGGAGACGAGTTTGTAGTTATTTGGGATATTGATGTTTGAGACTATTGTTTTAAATGAAAAACTGTCTTTTATGTGTGAATAAGATGTATTAATTAATTTTGTTAGTTTTGTTTGTATGAAATCAGCTAGTTTGTGTGTGGGACTATTGATTGAAGAAACAATTGGACGAAGCGGATGGTTTTGTTTGTGGATTTTTGGAAGACAGTATAATCGAGATAATGTGCAATTTTCTGCTTTTAGCTGTTTGTGTGTCATTTCATCTATGATTTTTAAATTTTGCCATCTGGTGAGAATGTTATTTATGCCTTTTTGTAGTTTGTTGATCGGATTTTTGCTAATTGGTTTGTATGTAGTTTGATCAGAAAGTAAATTGTGAGTTTTAGTAATATAATCTGATTTTTCCAGAATGACAGTTGAGTTGCCTTTGTCTGCTCTTGTGATTAATAAATTTTGATTGTTTTTAAGAAATAGAGATGTGTCTCGGATGATTTTGTTTGTGTTACAGAATGGTTTAGGTGTATTGAATTTGTCTATAATTTTGGTGAATTTTGTTCTGATTTGATCTTGTGTCGGTTTTTCCAGCAAATAGTTTATTCTGTATTCGAATTCTGCAATAGATTTGTGAATGTAATTTTGAATCTCTGATGGTTTGAGATAGGGAAAACAAAATTTTTCTCCCAGTGCCAAAAAGGTTGAGATATGTGATGGCATATTGATTTGCGTTGTGTTTATGAGCCAATCTTTGATTTTGCTGGTTGTGTTTTTCGGTGTTGTGTTGTTTATTGTGTGTATATTTTGGTTGTTGTTTATGTCATGTTGAGTATTTGTGGATGATGCGTTCAAAAAGTTGACAAGTTGTGTTTGTTTTGTTTGTTTTTGACTATTTGGATAATGTGTGTTTTGTTGATTTGGAGAAGACTGCGATGAAATAGTTCTTAAAAATTCGTCATGGCTAAAAATGTGATTGTGAACATTGTGTATTCTTTCTAATCTGAGATAGGTAAGCTTTTTTTGGAGTTTGTCGTAAAGATTTCTCGATATTCGGTTTAATTTGATTTTTTCTAATGTGAAGAATTTTTCGCTAATATTTTTTGGAATTCTGTTGATAATTTCGGTGTTTTTTTGGATATTGTAATTCAGTAATTTAATCCTATAGTTTAGATCATCGATTTCTATGTTAAGAAGAGATTTGTATGCCTTATGTGTGATTTTTTTAAATTTAAGGTTGCTTTTGTTGCTGAGTAGTGTAATATTGTTTAAGTTTTGCGAATAAATGTGTTTTGGTATTAGACCTTCTTGTCTGCATTTTAGCAAGAATCGGAACCTTTTTGGCACTGGGAGAAAAATTTTGTTTTCCCTATCTCAAACCATCAGAGATTCAAAATTACATTCACAAATCTATTGCAGAATTCGAATACAGAATAAACTATTTGCTGGAAAAACCGACACAAGATCAAATCAGAACAAAATTCACCAAAATTATAGACAAATTCAATACACCTAAACCATTCCGTAACACAAACAAAATCATCCGAGACACATCTCTATTTCTTAAAAACAATCAAAATTTATTAATCACAAGAGCAGACAAAGGCAACTCAACTGTCATTCTGGAAAAATCAGATTATATTACTAAAACTCACAATTCACTTTCTGATCAAACTACATACAAACCAATTAGCAAAAATCCGATCAACAAACTACAAAAAGGCATAAATAACATTCTCACCAGATGGCAAAATTTAAAAATCATAGATGAAATGACACACAAACAGCTAAAAGCAGAAAATTGCACATTATCTCGATTATACTGTCTTCCAAAAATCCACAAACAAAACCATCCGCTTCGTCCAATTGTTTCTTCAATCAATAGTCCCACACACAAACTAGCTGATTTCATACAAACAAAACTAACAAAATTAATTAATACATCTTATTCACACATAAAAGACAGTTTTTCATTTAAAACAATAGTCTCAAACATCAATATCCCAAATAACTACAAACTCGTCTCCTTTGACGTCACATCACTATATACAAACATTCCACTAAATCTCGTTATCGAAAGTCTACAAAAAAGATCTAACTTATTCTCAACAAAATTCCCACTTGACGAAGTCACTAAAGCAATAGAATTCATAATGTTTTCGACTTACTTCACATTCCAAAACAAAATTTATCAACAACTTTTTGGTCTTCCAATGGGCTCTCCCTTGGCACCCATACTTTCAAACATAGTCATGATTGATCTAGAAACAATTTGTTTAGAAAAATTGAAATTTACTCTACCTTTATATAACAGATACGTAGATGATATCATCTTGGCTCTCCCAACAGACAAAATCAACTCTACTCTACAAATTTTCAATTCATATCACACTAAACTACAATTCACAATAGAAATAGAAACAAATAACCAAATTCCCTTTCTAGATGCTTTGCTAATCAGAAAACACAACGAAATTATAACAAATTGGTATAGGAAACCAACCTGGTCAGGTCGCTTCATTAATTTCTTTTCACATCACCCTCTTAGCCAAAAAAAAGGAATCATCTACATGTTAGTAGACAGAGCAATAAAACTCTCTCATCCTTCTTTCCACCAAAAAAATCTTGAACTAATAAAACACACCATGATCCAAAACTGCTATCCTACTTCCTTCACAGAAAAAACAATACAACACAGATTATCTATAATAAACTCCACATCAAACAATAACAACAACTTTGACTGCTCAAGATTAATAAATTTACCTTACACAAAAAATATTCATCATCAATTAACTCGACTTTTTCAACAATACAACATAACACTAGTAACAAATAATAAACACAATATTCTATCCATCATTGGCTCTACAAAAGACAAAGTAGACAACTTAAACAAATCAAACGTTGTCTACAAAATCGACTGCAATGATTGTAATTCTGTCTATATTGGTCAAACAAAAAGATATTTAAAAACTAGAATCAGTGAACATAAAAATAGCTTAAAACACACTGATACACAAAACACTGCTTTAGCAAAACACGCAATTGAACAAAAACACAATTTCAAATTTGACGAAGTAAAGATTTTAAATAATGAGGACTGGTTGAAAAAACGACTTATCTTAGAAATGATACAAATTAAATCACACTCTAATGCAATAAATTTTAGAACAGATATTGACAAACTTAGCTGCATATACAATTCTATAATATAACCATAATTACTATCAATATTGGAACACAACCAGAAATACGACATTGAAAATTTTATCTATTAGAACACAACCAAAAATTAAATCATACCTAAACTGAAAATATCTTGACACGGCACTGTCCCAATGACCACACACACACCCCCCTTATTCGTAAGAAAATTTTCACACAGCTCAGTTTCTCGAACTTTCTTCGATCACCGGATACAAATGTGATAAATTAAAAATATTTCGGGCTTTCAACGTATTTCTCGAAAGATATTCACTCTCAACTTTAATTGGTAAATACGACACAGAATTTTATACAAAACAATACACCCTACCACAAATTTTACCGGCAGAATTATTCCACACAGATGATAACTTTCACCAAAAAACGATCGTTATTTCAATCGATTAAAGATCAACCATGAGAATTCATAAAGTGACATTCATCAAGTCTTCTCAAAACAACATGTTTTATCGACTAACATCCATAAACCAGAGAAGATATCTTCGAGATTTACAATCAAGAAACCCGAATTATACGCTAATACAGGTAGAAGAAAAATTTGACATAAAACTTAACCTACAAATATGTATCTACAAAATTGCGATCATCTAACAAATTTACACGATATATACAAATTCATTAACTATATTTTATTTAATCGTTATTACATTATGATGAATATTTTGATCACACTTAAATTTTACTCGATTTTTACTTCATATACTTTATATCTTTTATTAACACATTGTATATAAAAAAAAAAAAAAAATTCTTTATAGAATAAATATATTTCTGAAGAGGATCCAAATCAAGGATCGAAACGTTAAATCACAAGGGAAAAAAATCATTCTACCATCACCTTGGAATAACTGGCCGAAATTGAAGCCGAATCCACGCAAATCTATAACTTATATTTTTTAAAATAATTTTTTTATTTTTAGTTTCTACAATAAAATAAAAAAGTTAATTCCTAATATTCCTTATAGAAGTAAAAAATAAAATAAAAATAAAACATGTCTTGAAAAATTTTGATATTTTGCATATTTTTCAAAATAAATGAGAATATTTTTTTTTTTCAAAAAAAGATTTTCTCATTTACTTTGGAAAATATGCAAAATAGCGAAATTTTCCAAGACATGTTTTATTTTTGTCTATTTTTTTCACTTTCATAAGGAATATTAGAATTTTTTATTTTCATTTTAGAAACAAAAAAAAATTATAACAAAAATATAAGGCAGCCGCATCCCACTTTCTAATCATGATATAGATTGCTTATTTATTATCCAGAATCTGTGAAAAAAATGCAGAATTTTGAAAATGGATTTCTAAATTTTCAAAATTCTTTGTTTACAAATTCGCTTGTAACTTTGCCATTTTTTAACGTGAGGATATATGACTGGGTAAATAAGTGCAAAAGAGTTTGTAAAACGGAAAAAAAACCATTCTTTCCCGATTTCACGCTGACAGGACCCTCTTAATTCCAATTACGCTGCACTAGCAGTCCAGATTGCCATTAATGCGAGAATCAAATTACACGAAATAAATCGAATTTTTGTACTTTTTTATCACAAATATTATCTCAGTAATATCTTAGTAATATTATTTTCAGGTAAATGTCTATCATAAACGGAAGTTACTATAACATAAAATCGCTCTTCCGAGATAGCTTTGATCACAAAATTTATCATAAACCAAATCTTAACAAAAAAAATGAAACATCACTTTTGCTGAATAGTTATCATCACAATTAATCTTTCGCAGACTGAAAAAAAATTAAGAAACAAATAAACATCGCTATTGCGAGGTTATCATCGCAAATTATTTGTTGGCCGAATTGTTAACAACAAAAAAAAACTTTTGCGAAATAGTTTTTGCTTCGATTTTTCGGCAAACCCAATGAAAAGAAAAAAAAATGAAATAAATCATTACTATTGCGAGATTATTATCCTCGCGAATATTCTGGAGAACAAAAATCGCTATTGCGAGGTAATCATCACAATTTTTTGTTGGCCGAATTGTTTACAGCAAGAAAAAAAATTAACTTTTGCGAAATAGTTATTGCGTCGATTTTTCGGCAAACCCAATTAAAAGAAAAAAATGAAATGGAACATTATTATTGCGAGATTATTATCCGAGCGAATACTCTGTAGGACAACAACAAAAAACATCGCTATTGCGAGGTTATCATCGCAGTTTTTTTGTTAGCCGAATTGTTTACAGCCAGAAAAAAATAACTTTTGCGAAATAGTTATTGCTTCGATTTTTCGGCAAACCAAATGAAAGGTAACATTACTATTGTGAAAATTATTATCCTCACGAATGTTTTTTAGCTTTCTTGATTTTTATTCAGAAGAGCGGAAATCAACTGCATTTTTTCTTGGTGTCTTCGTTCTTTGGCTTCCTCTTTTTTCGTATATATCTCGTCTACAACTTCTTGCATACTTCTTCTCCTTATCGACGGTTTTTTTTCTGTTGGTTCCTTCAAATACCGTATTTTTTTCGCACTGCAAAGTACTTTCGGTTCAATGCTGTCATCGTTTGCAGCAATTTTCGATAGTTCATCTTCAAATGGAACCTCTTTGCGAGCATTACCTGACTTGGCATTATGCTCCACCGCAGTCTTCTTTCTCTTTAAGCAAGTTTTATATCGATTCTCGACTTGGATATAATCTCGCTTGCAATCAAGTTCTTCCATCAGATCAGACGATATTTTTATCCACATTACTTTCTTCGTTTTAACCCGTAGTAAAAAACTCCATTGAATCGCCAATGGCAACCAATGGTCCTCATACGACTCCATTGGACAATGAATGGGGACCCATTGAGATTTCCGCATTTTTCAATGGCGTATAGGAACGACCATTGATCAGTGAATCGATATCCATTGAAAAGTCATCATTGCCCAATGACGTCCATTGGACAGCAAATGCGGATTAACCCAATGATCACCATTACTCAATAATGCCCATTGGAAAGCAAATGCTGATAGACCGAACGATCAGCATTGCCCAATGGTGTCCATTGGAAGGCAAATGCTGATGAACGAAGTGATCAGCTTTACCCAATGATGTCCATTGGGAAGTAAATGTGGATGAACTGAATGATCAGCATTACCCAAAGAAGTCAATCCTCATTGGAAAATCCTCATTCGATTTCAAATGGGGAATTCAATGGCGAAAATCCCCTTAGGCAATTCGGCATTCATCTCCATTGGTTATTTTGGCAATGGGAAATGAATGGGGATTTTTCAATAGCGACGAATGGAGTTTTTTACTACGGGAAATTTCTTCATTGGACCGACTTGAGTAAGGTACGTTTCATATTTGTCTAAAAAAAATTTAGTTTCCTTGTCGTTCCAGGGATCTACAAACAGACGTTAACATGAAATTTGACAAATTTTCTCATCACAAATCGTATTGTGAAGTATTCGATTTTTTAAGGGATTTATCAGTGCTAACGCCTTTTGCGACTATCTTGTTTTCTAGAAAACGAATATTTTTCAATGTGTGAGTCTGTACATTCGTTTCTTAGAAAACAAGATTGTCGCAATAGATGTTAGCACTGATAAATCTTTTAAAAAATGTAATACGGCACAATACGATCTGCACGAAATATTCGTGAAAAATATTAGTCAAATATACTCTACGACGAGTTGAATAAAAACTCACCGGTGGTCAAAATTTTTGTTTGTTGTTTCTTGCCACTTGCATCTAAGTTGCTGGACGTTTTAGCAATGGAAACAGGGTTCTGTGTTGATACTTTGCGTGATAACCGGTTTCTGATTTTATCTTTCTTGCTGTCCGTTGACACCGATACCGCTCTAAAATATAGAAAGATTATGAAGAATTTCAATTAATTGGCATCAAAATGTCCCTCTGTCTCTCCTTGTCGCATAGTTTTCATGCAGCGAACTTCCATAAAATCCGTTTAACTTGACGTCGCGATAATAATGGTTTATTTTATAACAATAAAAACCTTAGACTCACTTATTTTCCATAACCCTCGAGACATCAACAACCGTACCACCGACCTCAATACAATTTTGGGCACCTAGCATATGCAAATACTGGAACGTGTAGAGATCATCGGCTGGAATAAAAGAGAAATTTTATTATATTTTCCTTTACTTTTTTCTACATTATTTTCATAACAATATAATGGCAAATTTTTTTCCTTGTGATACATAACCTCAAAAACGTAGAAGTACGTAAAAGGCGTAAAAGTACATATTACTTACTTCTCAATCTCTCGCACTCTTCAGTATCGCATGCAGCGACGTTTAGCGTTATTGGATATTCGTTGACTAGAAATTTTAGCTCAATCATAAGTTCATCATTGTCTTAAGCAAACTCCATGATGATAAAATACGTAATTTCGCACTGGCACCGGGCGTGTTCCGTTCAAATTTTCGTGCACTGATGTGGCGCAACTCGCACGCACTGAGTTCCACCAGTGCGCACTCAGTGCAGCTCGGTGCGACCAACAGAAAGCGCTATAAATTTGATCCACAATGGGATGGACCTTACCAGGTAATCCAAGTATTCGATGACTTAAACGCAATGATAACCCTCAAAGGCAACAAGACAAAAATAGTTCACACACACAAACTCAAACTTGCTCATATCCGACCGGACCGCTTACCTGAAACGAACGAAGAATGACAAACGACGAACGAGCACTAGTTGCAAATCGCACTCGGCTCTTACGTTAGATTAACAAGCGCAAGGATCTGAACACAAATTACTTAAATAGAAATGTGTCATAGTTTGATTAAATGTAACCCTTATTTTCACACAATTTAATAATGATTAGTTTGTTTACGATCTTAGTTCGCGAATTATTGTAGGTTAGTAGCGTAAAGCTGTCACCATGGGTAACACCTTTAAGAGGGGAGGTGGGACGTGTTCTCACGTCGTGATGCAATTCGCGAACGAGAGATAGTTTCTCCTCCGTTAACTAGATAGCGCGAGAAGCGCCACGAATCCCGCGGTAGAATTCAAGGAAAATACACAAGGACAAAGAGTATGGAAGATTAAAATTATTAACAATAGGATATTTTAGGCTGGTCACTCGGCAGGGAATTCACAATTTCTCTTAAAATAAACTGCGTCTAATTTTTTGTGTATGACCGTTTTTTCCTTATAGAGATATTTAAATTCAAGAGGGCTCATTGTTCTCGAGTGCGAGGAAAAGGACTTTCCCTTCGGGTCGTGTTCCCTCTCGAGAAAGCCATAAACTTATAGCGTTTTCAACTGAGACCACGAGTGCACACTCAGGCACACTCGGCTACACCCGATTGGACCATACTCGTTTTCGACTAAAGTATCGTACTGAAAAGCAATGTGGAGGGAGTGTAAAGAAACGCCGTAAGCGTAGAGCTATATGCTTCATTATAATCATTTGAATTTATTGGCCATTTTCACCAGGTTTACCGATTATCGTGGATTATAGTAAGCAACATGCTGAGCAAAAAATGTATTAAAAATATATAACGATTCTCAGAAATTCCGGACACTATGTTTATTCGACAGAATTACTTCTATCATTGTTAAATACATCGCCATGGATTACTCATCGATAACATTCAAAAAA
Organism: Alloplasta piceator; assembly: GCA_946863875.1. Taxonomy (NCBI): domain Eukaryota; kingdom Metazoa; phylum Arthropoda; class Insecta; order Hymenoptera; family Ichneumonidae; genus Alloplasta; species Alloplasta piceator. Next base: position 22,782,853 of record OX333077.1, on the reverse strand, counting down.
TTCTTTATTTTGGGTACGGTTATCTCCTTGTTGATAACGCATAAAGTGTTAATATCTTCACGATCATCATCTCCAGCATCACTAGACAATTAAAATGAAAAAATTTCTATAATCGTAATTATCTTTTCCGGCCTTGCTATTTTCTAAAAAAATTGAGTATTTATTTTTATTTTGTCGGGGATAGCTAAAGAATAAGAGGCTTAAAATTTGTAATTGTGTTTAAAAATCTACTACAATTCGCGAGTAAACTTGACGGCTGAATTGATGGGCACTGGAAAACTTGAGCATTGAGAAAATTCGAATAAAAATATTTCTAGGTTATGTAAGCATTTATTTAGCAGAAGTATTGTGAATGCATTTTCTGCTGTCATATGGTTATGCACATGAAATTGTTGACTGGATTGAGTAACTATTTGTTTCCATTCATCTGTGAATCTTTTCAATCGAACCGTTATATTGTTTGTTATGAAAATATATTTAGACCGATGTTGAAGATGTTTATATCTATTTACATCTGCTTCTGCACTACACTGACACGAGGTCGGAAAAAAGTGTACACTTAATATGATATTTTTACATTTATGCTACTAGCAAAACATGGTGCTTCAAGAGTGTAACGAGAATCATAGAACGAGTAAATCACAGTGCACAACGTCAGTGTGCCCCGAGTGTGCACGAAACTAGCCAGTTGAAAACGCTGTTAGTATATACTTTCGAGGGTCTGCAGAACAAGAATATTTGGCCACACACATGTTGTTTTTCTCGAATAACTCTCGCCTCGCTGGCGACGCGCTTCACGCGAAAGAGGGGGGAAAGCTTAAAAGACGCGCAGATAGTTTCTAGAGTCACGCATTATTCCCCCGTGCGGGAATTTTCCCGAAGGGCCGACGCGGGCGAGCCCCACGACGTCGTCAACCCCCTCTCCTTGGACGGAGGGCCTTCAGCCCTCAGAGAGCAACGCAGCGACGAGTCTTGCCAAAGTCAGTCGTTATCCGACATTCGAACGAACAACAAATATTAACTCAAACTCCGAGCTTACAAATAATTTTCTTGAAACTAAACTTTGTTACTTTATAAATTTATCTTCTCGGCGATTAATTCTTTTCTCGTTGAATATTATGCACATAATAATATAAATATATTCACTGACGTGAATTATTTCGATTCATCTCATTCAATAAATGGGTGTGTGTTCAATACAACTTTAAAATTATTCAAACACCTGCGCGCGCTCCGAGATCCAGTTTCTGCGAAGAAAGGCTCCTTTAAAACGAAAGTCTGCCAATTCCTCCACCAATTTCAATTTCCGCGCGACTGGGACGTCACAACACTCGGGCACACTCGGTTACACCCGATTGGACCACACTCGTTTTCGACTAAACTACCGTGCTGAAAAGTAGTGTGGAGGGAGTGTGAAGAAACGCCGTAAGCGTGCAGCTATATGCTTCATTATAATCATTTGAATTTATCGGCTATTTTCACCAGGTTTACCGATTATCATGGATTATGGTAAACAACATGCTGAACAAAAAATGTATTAAAAATATATAACGATTCTCAGAAATTGCGGAAATTATTTTTATCCGACAGAATCACTTCGATCATTGTTACATACATCGCCATGGATTATTCATCAATAACATTCAAAAAATTCATTATTTTGGGTACGGTTATCTCCTTGTTGATAACGCATAAAGTATTAATATCTTCACGATTATCATCATCTCCAGCATCACTTGACAATTATAATGAAAAAATTTTTATAGTCGTGATTATCTTTTCCGTCCTTGCTATTTTCTAAAAAAATGGAGTATTCAGTTTTATTTTGTCGGGGATAGCTAAATAATAAGAGGCTTAAAATTTGTAATTGTGATTAAAAAATCTACTACAATTCTCGAGTAAACTTGACAGCTGAATTGATGGGCACTGGGAAACTTGAGCATTGAGAAAATTCGAATAAAAATATTTTTAGGTTATGTAAGCATTTATTTAGCAGAAGTATTGTGAATGTATTTTCTGCCGTCGTATGGTTATTCACATGAAATTGTTGACTGGATTGAGTAATTATTTGTTTCCATTCATCTGTGAATCTTTTCAATCGAACCGTTATATTGTGTGTTATGAAAAAATATTTAGACCGATGTTGAAGATGTTTATGCCTATTTACATCTGCTTCTGCACTACACTGACACGAGGTCGGAAAAAGGTGTATACTTAATGAGATATTTTTACATTTATGCTACCAACAAAACATGGTGCTTTAAGAGTGTAACGAGAATCATAGAACGAGTAAAACACAGTGCACAACGTCAGTGTGCCCCGAGTGTGCACCGAGTGTGCACGAAACTAGCCAGTTGAAAACGCTATCATTAAAATGTTTGGTGGTCAATTATTCGATTACAATAATTTAAAAAAAACATCAGGCCCAAAGTTAATCCAAGATTTTTTTTGTGTTAGATATTTCGGAGGTTAGGAATGGAGCCCAAGTTCTAACTTGACTACTGGAGGATGGATGATAGAAAATGGATTGAAATAACTAGGTATTTCAATTGCTTTTATTAATATAAGGAAAATGGATAATATTGTGAAAATAATGTATTTCAGATACGACGATGTTATTAGAACAAGAACTATGCAATCATGTACAGAATAAGAAATGTGTGCGATGATTGATGGAAATTTTGGCATTTCCAAAAGACCGGTATTTTCGTAGCATCGTACGACGCTTGTTTCTCGATTATCTCATTACGGGTCTTAGTTACAGTGAGGACGACGGTACATCACCACCGTTGAATCAAGAAAAAACAGTAATGGCCAGTTCATTGTTAAAACATGATGAGAGACACGGGATTAAAGGCTTGTTGAAAAGCGCATTTGAACGTAGTACGATGTTGAACAGAAATAAATTGAGACTCAGTTTGGAGAGTAATATGCCATGGCAACCACGATTAAAATGTTCGATCTAATTTTTGAAAATTTCCCAACACTCATACTCTAAGAATATTTCAATTTGTCGCAGTACTCGTATATTCTTCGGAGCAATGAAAACCGACTTTGCTTTTTTTTTCTCTATTCATTTAGATATCGGACGAGGCTGGAGTTTTACCTTGGATAAGCAAACATCGTCTAAGGTTAAAATGGGCGAATCAACAGCTTGGAAAACTCTCGTTCTCCTTGTTGTAAATTTCACTCGTCTGAATGTTCACATGAATATGAGAGTAGTAGGTGTACCACTCTGGCGAAAAAGTGGTGGGGGAAATCCCCCCACCACCCCCCACTACTTTTTCGCCAGAGTGGTTATCCCCCCACCGCTTTGCGCGCCAGAGAGGTATTATTATTATTATTATTATTATTATTATTCTCGTGTGGGGTTTTTCCGACCCCAATCGGGCGCGTCCCCAGGTAGCGGATAGGAGAATGCTCGGCAGATATGTCGGGTAGGTGGGGCATAATATACCACCCGCGGACCAAAACGGAAATTTGCATGCAGAAGAGCACACGTCTGTTCCCTCTTCGGGGGGTGTGTTCGCCAGCGTCTGTCATCATGTAGATGCGGCTGGGAGTCATGCATTGATCGGTACACACCTTAGCACACTGGGAGTGCCTTCAACCGACGTAGGCGTTTCCTCTGCGCCGGTAAAGAGGCTGCTGTGAGCTTGCTCTGCCGAGGTGGAAACTGGGGTGTGTATCTGGAACCAGCCCCTTCGGGCCCTGATCAGGAAGTATGCACTGAATGCAGCTGTCGGAGGCTGCATTGCTCGGGCGAGCGCTTATCCGTCCGTGTTTTTCAGGATCGGTTAAGCGTAGGCCAGGCCTCAGGGAACTGAGGTAGGAGTCAAAGTGCTCCGAGGGTATACCCGTTCCTGACTATTACGGCCCGCCCCTTTGCACACGAAGCGCTGGTTCAACCCAAGGAAAAAAAATTCCCAATTCAAAAGGAAACAACGAAGATGCAGTGAGCAAGGAGTTATCTTCCCTCGCGAAGCTGCTTATCGAGAGTGATAGGAAGGTGGAGGCGGGTCTCGCAGAAATGCGCAGGCTCATTAAAACAATGGGTGATGCCGTAAAAAAGCAGCCGAACGTCAACAAGACGATAAAGGACGGACTGCCCGCCCTGGAGGAGCACTTGGAGGGACTCGAAGACAGTCGCCGTCCAATTAAGCAGGCTCACAGCATCCTGAACAGACCGGTGGCCCCGAGAGCCAGACTCCAAAGTGCTCCCACACCAGAAGCGAGTTGCTCCTGGGCGACACCAAAATCCATTCCTCCCACGAGGGTCGAACGGAAGAAGAGGCCGGCGTCGAGTCCGCCTGTACCCCCAATGACGGAGGTGCAGGCAAAAAAAAGAAAAGGAGCCCTCGCCGAAGAATGCCTCGACAGAAGTCCAGCGCAAGAAGGTGGAAAAAAAAGGAAAAAAGAGAGCCGGGAACGAAAAGGCTGCGCCGGCCTCTTAAACCAGCAGGCCAGCAAATACGCCTCATAAAACGGCAGCTGAGGCCAAGAAATCGCGTCCGAGAAAACCGGAGGCGATCGTGCTGAAACCGGCAGAGGGTAAAACCTATGCGGAGATCCTCAACGTTGTCCGCAAAAAGGTGAATCCCGAAGCACACGGAGCTGATGTACGGTTGATCCGGCGCACACGAGCAGGGAGTCCTGCTCGAGCTGCGAAACTCATCGGCTGATTCGAGGGCTGCTTTTATAGAAGCTCTCAAGGCCGCAGCTGGGAAGGAGAGCAGCATTGAGGAATTGGTCTCGAAGTCACGTCTCGAGATTCGAGACCTCGATAGCTGAGGTTGAGGAGGCTATGAGAGAGCCCTCAAACAGTACGAGGGCCCGCTGCAGGTCGCATTGACCCGGCCGAACGAGCGGGAACAGGTCACCGCCATCGTCACCATTGACGAATCAGGCGCGAGGACCCTGTTGCAAACCGCTCGCGTCAAGATCGGCTGGGTCAATTGCCGCATCCGGAGGAGAGTGGAAGTACCGAGATGGTTCAAGTGTCTCGGCTACGGGCACCACAGTACCCGGTGCAAGGGCACTGACCGGAGAAGTCTGTGCTTCCGGTGCGGCAAGGAGGGACATAGGGCAGCTGACTGCGGTGCTGAACCCTTTTGTTTCCTCTGCCCGGCCGTGGAAGGTAAGCCTGACTCCAAACGTCACATGGCAGGATCGGGGCGGTGCGGGGCATTCCGCAAAGCCCTCAGCGATGCCAGAGGCGAGTAACGGCGGTCGTCCTGCAGGGGAACATGAATGGGAGCCGGATAGCCGACGACCTTCTGGCCCAAATATGTTTCGAGAAAGCCGCTGATATAGTCCTGGTCAGCGAGCAATATCGGAACAGAGAAAGGCCAGGATAGTATTCGGACCTCCTAGGCACGGCAGCGATTCGGATTCCAAATCGACGACGTTTCTGCGTCGCCGACCATGGCTCCGGGAGCGGCTTTGTTTGGGTAAAGTCCAGAGGCGTTATCTACGTCAGCTGTTACCTTACCCCAAACGAGCGAATCGCAGACTTCCAGGCCAAAATCGATGGTCTGGAGGACGCTATCCGGGACATGAAGGGGGAGCTGGTAGTAGCCGTAGACTTTAATGCAAAGGCTCTGGAATATGGTGAACCCTGGCCGGATTTCCGGGGTGGACGCTCGCTGGACATGGCGTCCAGACTTGGGCTAGCGGTATTGAACAATGGCTCAACGTCCACCTTTCGGAGGCTAGGGTACAGAGAAACCATTATAGATGTCTCCATGGCGACGGAAAACCTGGTATCGCGAGTCCAGGACTGGAGGGTGATCGAGGACTTCACAGCCAGCGATCACCAATACATCACGTTCTGCGTACGTAATGTAGCTCTGATCCAGACAAGAATACCACAAGGACCTACCAGGTGGAACGTCAATAAGATGGACCCCCAGAAGCTGTCTCCGGCGCTGTTACGTGGCCAGCGAAGCCTTGAGGAGCTCCCTCACCCTGCGGGCGCTGAACAGACGATGGATATAGTAATGACCCACCTTCATCAGGCCTGCAGCGATGCCGTGCCGAAAAAAATTGCACGGGATAACAGACGCCCCGTGTACTGGTGGACGAATGAGATCGCGGAGCTAAGGCGGGAGTGTCTTCGCTTGAGAAGACTATCTCTCAGAGCCCGGCGCCGCGACACCAACGCAGCCCCTAGCACTGCCGCCTATAAAGCGGCAAGAAAAGTGCTGAGACGGACCATCAAGCAGAGTAAGCACCGCTGCTGGAAGAAGCTTGGGGAGGAGCTTAACGAGGATCCTTGGGGACTAGGGTATAAACTGGTCCTCCGCAAATTGGGGGCGTTCTCTGAAAGCGCTCCCACACATGCGGGGATCATCGGCGGTGTCGTCGATGCCCTTTTCCCCAGCCACCCTAAGCAACCGCGCCGACCTTGAACACTCGAGGACGCGCCAATTCCCCTCTTTACGGAGGAGGAACTTAAGACCGCAGCGCGGTCTTTCAAAAACAAGAAGGCACCAGGCCCTGACGGTTTACTAGCAGAGGTGCTGAAAGTCGCAGTTGAGAGGCATCCAACGATCTTTCTCATGATGTACAACGCCTGCCTACAAGCGGGAATCTTTCCACGCCGTTGGAAACTGGCGCGGCTGTCGTTGATCGGGAAGGGCAAAGGGGGACCAGTAGACAATCCATCGTCCTACAGGCCCCTGTGCATGCTAGACACGGCTGGCAAACTTCTGAAGAAGCTTCTTCGACCTCACCCCCATGCGGCCATCCAAGCCTCTGGAGACCTTTCTGAAAGACAATATGGCTTTCGGAAAGGGAGGTCGACGATACACGCAATCCAGGAGGTTGTTGGAGCAGCCAGGGGTACGGAGCGGGGGAACCATTTCTCCCGCCCCGTCTGTCTACTAGTCACTCTGGATGTGAAGAACGCTTTCAACTCGATGCGGTGGTGTGACGCGCTACAAACGCTGGAACGAGACTTCAGGGTCCCCGGATATCTCTACCGGATGTTCGAGGATTACCTGAATGATCGCTCTCATGTCTACACCACCGCAGATGGTCCAATTAGCCGAGAGGTAACGGCAGGGGCAGGCCAAGGGTCCATACTAGGTCCCGACATTTGGAATGCCACTTATGACGGGATTCTCCGAATAGAGATGCCTGAGGGTTCTTTTCTGGTTGGGTATGCGGATGACATAGCCGCTATTATCATTGCGCGTACCGTAGAGGCAGCGCAGATGAGACTCAACCAGATAATGCGTCGGGTCCACTCCTGGATGGAAGACCACGGCTTGCAGCTAGCGCCGGCGAAAACTGAGATCGTGCTCCTAACCAAAAAGCATATTCCGCTTTTAAGAGATATGCAGGTAGGAGAGACGACGGTCCGGACAAAGGTGTCGGTAAAGTACCTGGAGTTGAAACTCGATTCTCGGCTCACCTTCGGGGAAGAAATAATATCAAGAGCGGACAAAGCTGCGGCAGTGACGACGCTGCTGAGCAGGGTAATGGACAACATTGGTGGTCCTCTGCCCTGCAAGCGTCGCCTTCTGCTACGCACGGCCGAGTCCATAATGCTCTACGGCGCCGAAGTCTGGGCCGATGAACTTCGGTTTGAAAAATACCGGAAGCGTATGGCTGGAGTGCAGCGGAGAGGGGCTCTCCGTATCGCCTGCTCTTACCGCACGGTCTCAGAGCCGGCGGCGCTAGTGATAGCCGGGGTCATGCCAATTAACCTCCTCGCTCAGGAGCGGAAGTTCGTCCACCAGGACCTTCCCGATAAGGAGAGAGGGAGAGACGAAAAGTGCTTGCCAGGTCCCACAGTATGCAGGCCTGGCAAGAGAGATGGAATGAGGATCCGCGGGCCAGGTGGACAGCGAGACTCATTCCTCGCTTGGACACCTGGATCAACCGTCAGCATGGTGAGGTAAATTATTACCTCACACAATTGCTGACGGGGCACAGGTATTTCCGGTCTTATCTGTGCAGAATGGGTAAAGTGCCGGACCCGTGCTGCATATCCTGCGGATCCCCCAGAGACGATGCCTTCCACACATTCTTCGAATGCGAAGAATAGAACGTGTGGAGGGCACCATTGGAGGAAAAGTTCGGGAGCATAACCCCGGAAAATATTATCGGAGTTATGCTCCTGGACGATGAAACTTGGACGGAGGTCACTTCCTTCGCGGAAGCTGTCCTCCGTCGGAAGAAAAGAGTTTTGGAGGAAGGAACGCCCAAAGGGGCGTTTGAAACAACTAATGGCGCCACCCCGAAGTAATGCTAACGCGGTTCCGGGGTGGTCGTCTGGAGATACAGGGAAGGTTTTAGTCGATAATTTGTTCGGAGGAGTCCGACACACGGGGAGCCAAACCATCGCTCCCGACAGTGCGTAAAGGCATTTCCCCCCCTGTAGAAAAATTATTATTATTATTATTATTATTATTATTATTATTATTAAACGAGAAGTGGTGGGGAAGTCCCGAGTTTCCTCCACCACTTTTTCGCCGGAGCGATGCGCTTCCCCCCTCCCCTCGAACACACACAAAAATCAACGAATAAATAATAAAACACACACACACACGCTCGCAAATAATTTCAAAATAACAATTTCTACTCACCATTTACGCGCTTCTCGCCGCTGTCCTTCTCCTCCTCCTCCTGCAGCCCTTCTCTCTCTCTCTCTCCTACTCAACTTCGTTTTTGTTCTATTTTTCCATTATTTCATTTTTCGCGCAATACTTTTCCACTATTATTTGATTTATTTGTTATTTTAATTTATTTATTATTTATTCACACGTTTTTTGTTTTTCATTTTTCGCGTTTTTATTATTATTTTGATTTATTTATTATTTATTTTTTGTCGCGACAGATTTTTCACACTCCTTTAGTTTCGAATTTTTTATAATCCTTTTTCACATTATTTTCCGCGCACTGTTGCAGATTTGAAAAATAGTTTTCCGAAGGGAAACTTTAAAATGTACAAAAATCTCGGTGGCACACTTTTACGCTATTTATTATTTTTACCCTATTTATTTTCACTATTTACACTTTTACACTATTTTATTTTTTATTTTCTTTTTCACCGCTTTTTTCGGGCAACGTTTTATTTATTTATTATTTACACTTCATTATTATCATTTTTTACATTATTTCGCGCAGAGTTTAGGGCTTTTTCGTTTTTTTCATTTTTTCATTTTGCGCGCAATGTCTTTATTTATTATTTATTCACGCACTTTTTTCGTTTTTCTCATTTTTTTCATGCAATCTTTTTCTTTTTTAATTTTAACGCATTGTTTTTTGTCACTATGTTTTTTCACACTTTTTAGTTCTTTTTTCGCGCAAGTTTTTTCCTCATTCCACTTGAACGCATCGTTTTTGTCACGATAATTTTTCACGCTTTTTTTTCAATTCTTAATTTTTTCAAGTCATTATTTTCATAATTACTTTTTTTTACATTACTTCGAGGGGCGTTTTCCTTTTTGCATTTTGTGCGCAAAGTTTTGCTTTCGCGCAATGTTTTTCTTATGACACTCATTTTTTCATTTTTACACAATTATTATTTTGACACTATTCACACTATTTATTATTTTCGCGTAATGTTTTTCATTACTCGCGTGCAATGCGCAATCCGATTCTAATATTCACGTGGCACCCGCTCGACGCATCAACCACAACGCCGAAAAAAAACTCTTCGTGAAAACTTAATGCAAAGCACAGAAACATTTTTGACAAAAGACTCGATGCCGAGATAGTTCGAACCGCGACAGGAATATGACTAAAGTTGCAGAAGGCATAAAAACCCATCATCAACGACAAGGGTGATGATATCGACCTCTCTCTCAAAATCTTTGTCAGCAAAATTGCACGCGCGAATGAAAATAATATTGCTCCATGACCGTGAACTCAAACTTGGAGACACACGCGTCGCAATGGACACATAGGCGAAATAGATACGTGCAGCGCGTGAAAACGACTGAGGCATAAAAGGGCGTAACGGTCGCGCAAAATATACGCGTATTGAGTTGCAGCTTCATGAAAAAATACAACAAAAACGTTGAATCTAATTTTTATGTTTTCCGTTGTGAACCCTGAATATTTTTTTCAGCCTCGACCATTTTGATTTTTTTGAAAAAATTGCCGCTGTTAAGATACATTCTTACAAGTACTAAAATTCGCAGCTTGTGATATTCATAACTTGTATTTTTTGTCTATTTTTTAAGTAGATATATGAATATATCTATATATAAGGCATTCCTCACGAAACCGATTAATACGTGACGCCGACCATTTTTGATTTTGTTGAAAATTTTCTATTTTTTGTACATACTGGAAGCAGTCTTTCAGAATTTTCAGGCAGATGCATTTCACCCAGGAAAAAACGAACGATTTTCAACTGAAAAAAAATTTTTTAAAGAAAATATTATCTATTATCCATAAAATAAAAACATTTTTAGCATTAAAAAATATAGATTGAAAAATATAGAAGTTATTTAGCGCTTTTTTTATTAATCTCTATATTTAATCATAATATCTCTCGCCAACGAGTGGCGGACGCGAAGATCCGCACAAAGCGGAGACCGAGGAGTATATGAGGCATTCCTTACGAGCCGACCAATTCGTGACTCTGACCATTTTTCATTTTGCTAAAAATTTTCTACTTTTTTGAACGTACTGAAAGCAGAGTTTTCAGAGTTTTTAGATTGTTGTCTGCACGCTTTTCGTCACGAATTTTTTTTCAAAATTTCGGACAATTTTAAAATGCTCGTAACTTTTCAAAAACCGATTTCAAGCAATTGCTTTGCAACATCTCTCGAAGAAAATTTTGCGCCTCAGTCTTTTCTCCGAAATTTTGTGACCGAAAAATGTTTCGAAAAATTTCATAAAAAATTTGCTTGGAAGTTGTTTTGCAACAAAAAATGTTTCGCATAATTTGTTTGAAAAAAAAAATGGCTCGCAAAATTTTCGTAGAGAGATGTTGCAAAGCAATTGCTTAAAATCGGCTTTTGAAGAGTTACGAGCACAATTTTGTTCACAAAATATTTTTAAGCAATTACTTTGCAACATTTCTTTATGAAAATTTTGAGCAACAGTCTTTTTCCAAAAATTTTGTGAAATTGCAAAAAAATGCTGCAGATTAATTGTGTGAAACAATTTTGTCTAACAAATTTTGCAAAATAATTTGTCTGCAAACAATGTTGCGCTTGCAAAAAAATTGTTTCGCAAAATCTTATAAAAAATTTGCTTGAAAATTGTTCTGCAGCAAAAAATGTTTCGCATAATTTTTTGCAAAAAAAAATAAATGTTTCGAAAAAATTTTTGCAAAAAAAATTGTTTTGCAAAATCTTGTTCACAGAATAGTTTCAAGCAATTGCTTTGCAACATCTCTTGACGAAAATTTTGCGCAACAGCTTTTTTGTAAAATTTTTGTGAAATTGCAGAAACATGCTGCAGATTAATTGTGTGAAACAATTTTGTCTGATAAATTTTGCAAAATAATTTTTTTGCAAAAAATTTTGCGCCTGCAAAAAATAATTAGCAAAATTTTTCAAAAAAAAAAAAAAATTGTTTTGCAAAATCTTGTTCACAGAATAATTTTTGAGCAATTGCCTTGCAACATCTCTCTACGAATAGTTTGCGCACCAGTCTTTTTTCAAAAATGTTGTGAACAAATCTGCTTGCATGAATTTTGCAGGTTAATTGCAAGAAACAATTCGCCTAACAAATTTTGCAAAATAATTTTTGTGCAACAAATTTTGCTAAACATTTTTTACAAAAAATACTGACAGGTAAAAATAAGTGAACGAAGTTTTTTCAAAAACAAGCTCTCATTTGTTGTTAATAAAGAATAACTGAAAAGTTAAAAATAATTTTACTCCGATTAAAAATAAGTTTTGAAATCTAAGTCTGCTGCATTTTAAACGCTTAGAGACATCAAAGTGAAATTTGGCACGCTAGTCAAGTACAAATTGCTCTTCATTATAAGCAAATTTTTGTTTTAATTCTAACGGGTGCTCAGATTGTATCGACTTTTTTCGTTTTTGCAAAATAACGTACACACTCTGACTTCTGCTATTTTCAAATACAAGCGTGATTCATTTTAAACTCTTCGAGATATCGAAGTGAAATTTGGCACGCTTTTCAAGCACAAATTGCTCTTCATTATACATAAATTACAACGCTTGTCAAGCACAAATTGCTCTTCATTATGAGCAAATTTTTGTTTCAATTCTAACGAGTGCCCAGATTTTACCGACTTTTTCGTTTTTTTAAAACGGCGTAAACGCTCTAACTTCTGCTGTTTCATTTTGCGGAAGAATGAAGATTTAAAAAATTTTCTGTTCTTCATGATGATTTTTTTGACAGATCGATCAGTAACTGCCACGTAAGAGAAAAAATGGATCGCAAAATAGTTTTAAGCAATTGCTTTGCAACATCTCTCTACGAATAGTTTGCGCTACAGTCTTCTTCCAAAAATTTTGTGAACAAATTTGCTTGCATAAATTTTGCAGAACCATGCTGCAGATAAATTGTGTGAAACAATTTTGTCTAACAAAGTTTGCAAAAAAAGTTTTTTTGTGCACAAATTTTGCGAAACATTTTTTGCAAAAAATACTGATGAGTAGAAAATAAATAAATGAAATTTTTCTCAACGACAAGCTTTTATTAGTTATTAATAAAAAATGACTGAAACGTTAAAAATAATTTTATTCCGATTGGAAATAAGTTTTCAAATAAAAGCGTGCTGCATTTCAAGCGCTACGAGATATCGAAGTTAAATTTGGCACTCTTGTCAAGCACAAATCGCTCTTCATTATGAGCAAATTTTTGTTGTAATTCTACCGGGTGCTCAGATTGTATCGACTTTTTTTGTTTTTGCAAAATGGCTTAAACACTCCAACTTCTGCTATTTCCAAATATAAGCGTGCTGCATTTGAAACACTCGATTCGTTTAAAAAAAAAGAACTTACCGAAAAATTGCTAAATAATTATTTGTTTAAACAATTTATTGATAACTTTTGGGTAATATTATTATTGATAATCGTTGTTTATGGCAGGCGAAATGTTGCTAAATTTTTTTTAGATCTTTATTGTATCACGAAATACGGAAAATTCAATCAGATAAAGTTTTTTGGCTGGGGCTGCACCAGCTACCCGCTGTCTTATTATACTGAGAAAAAATCTATCGGACTCTAAAAAAATGTTTTTTTCACATAAAAAGCTGAATCAAGCGTCATCAACAACTTTCAGATATCAAAGACTCAATTAGGTCAATGTGATCGCAATTTTCATAATAAATTGACAACATTCTATTCCATATTTTGCAAGTCTGATCGACCGCAGAGATTTTCAGGAAAACAGGGAAAACTTTGCCTTTCAGAATGAAAAAAGTATAATTTGCCGGAATTCCGTGGAAGAGGGGCGCCAAAACGGAGGAAGGTATTGCCAATTAGGAGAATAACATTTTTTCAAACTTTCAATCGCCAATTCGTGTCTGTTGAAAAGCTTAAGTTGACGATAATTTTGATTGGAATTCAATGAGCGCAATTCTGTGCCAATTAGGCACAGTTTTGAACAATCGAATTCAGCTTGGATTCGCTGGAAAATTTCGCAGCAAAATGAGTAATCGGTTTACACGCTCTGAGAAGTACCAAAAGACTCCGCGATGATTAATTAAACGGTTATGCAATTGGAAAAGTGGTTGTGATGAGAAAAATAAGGAAACTTTAATTGTATATTGTTTATCTTATCAATTCCATCGCAGAATAATTCTATTAACAAATTTTTCTTATGCATTCAGTTACAATATTATAAAATAAAAAAATTAATGAAAACGAAAAAGCCAATAATAATTGTACACTTCCATTTATGCCGACTGGTGTTTTTGTCTTACAAAATTGAGCCAATTATTAAAGAACTGAACTTCCTCGGCTGCGCAATGTAATTTTTTATTTGTTCCACTCAAATGAAGGCTGCAGTTTACATTTTTATATGAATTAAATCGATTGTCCTTCATTGGATCATTGAATTTTGGACAATTTATTAACTCGAGATTGTACGATTCAAATCCTAATTCTCTTAAGATATCTCTTTCTATAGCACCGCCTTTATAACCAACTAAAATAGGTTGATCATAATCACTTCTTAAATTAGCGCTGATAACATGTGGAACGTCATCCTGTATCCAAATTTCAGAGTCGAAATTTTTAAAGGGGATGCCGTGGACGAAGTTGGTTACGTATGCCACTGATTTACTATCGTCAAAGCTTAAATTGCAGAACCGTAAATTCAGTCTAAAGCTCGTTTGAAAAACATCACCCGATGTGCAGTCGATGATGGCCAATTCTTTATACATTAGCCTCCTCTTAACGTAAAATCCCTCGATGTCAATTATATGAGTAATTGTGTTAGCTGCATTGTCCTATAATAACAACAACAACAAAATCACACGATTATAATTATTTAGTTTTATATTGGCAAGCGCTTATTATTAAACATACAAAATTTTTTAATTTTCATCACCGTTTTAAGGGCAGTTACAGATGATTTATCAAATCCCTGTGTTGAGCGAAACGATAGCTGCGGTGGTGAATTTGGCGAACCAGGACTGATACTGCAGTCGTTGTTGGTAGTGCTGATGTGCTTTGATCTCAGAATATTGTCAATATCACTGCTTAACCACGGATAATGTTTCACCAGTGCTTCATGAAAAACGTTAAAAGCATACGGTCTGCTGCAGCCTGACAGTAAATCAAGCAGAATATTGGCTCTGCCCTCCCTCGTCTGTCCAGAATTAATTTGCTGAACATCCTCCTTCCTCAGCACGTCTTGACTCTCCAAAGGACGTAAAATATCGTTGTACACGTCGATATCATCGATGATTTCTTTTCTTAATTCATTTAGTATCTCAAGATGTAATTTATTCATCTTCAATCACGTTGCCCTATACGGTGGGCGAAGCAGGCGCGATTAAACTGCAGTTTTTGTTGCAAGAGAGAAAAGAAAACTGAGTTACGTCAACGCCGCAACGAAATACTGTGATCGTACGCTGATTTCAAACTGATTTGAAGCTACGGTGGTTAAATTTATCACATATATACCAAGGAGCTGTTGATACTGGTGGTAGAGAGGGGGTAATCGGAAGTTAAAAATAGTGGGGGGCGATCTTGTTATTACTGCATGCTTTTTTATTTTCAACCAACAATGGCTGCAGTATCAGTCCTGGTTCGCCAAATTTACCACCGCAGCTATCGTTTCGCTCAACACAGGGATTTGATAAATCATCTGTAGCTGCCCTTAAAACGGTGATAAAAATTAAAAAATGTTGTATGTTTAATAATAAGCGCTTGCCAATATAAAACTAAATAATTATAATCGTGTGATTTTGTTGTTGTTATTATAGGACAATGTAGCTAACACAATTACTCATATAATTGACATCGAGGGATTTTACGTTAAGAGGAGGCTAATGTATAAAGAATTGGCCATCATCGACTGCACATCGGGTGATGTTTTTCAAACGAGCTTTAGACTGAATTTACGGTTCTGCAATTCAAGCTTTGACGATAGTAAATCAGTGGCATACCCTAGTGGATGAAGTCACCACTGAATCACGGTGATTTTTTACGGTGACAAAGTGCCCACAAAATCACCGAGATCTTGGTGATTTTAAGGTGATTCCACGGTGATTCTCACGGTGATTGTCACCGTCACAATATCACCGTGACAATCACCGTGGAATCACGTTGGAATCACCTTAAAATCACCAAGATCTCGGTGATTTTGTGGGCACTTTGTCACCGTAAAAAATCACCGTGATTCAGTGGTTTTTCAGGGTGAAAACATCGTCACCCAATCCGCTAGGGTACGTAACCAACTTCGTCCACGGCATCCCCTTTAAAAATTTCGACTCTGAAATTTGGATACAGGATGACGTTCCACATGTTATCAGCGCTAATTTGAAAAGTGATTATGATCAACCTATTTTAGTTGGTTATAAAGGCGGCGCTATAGAAAGAGATATCTTAAGAGAATTAGGATTTGAATCATACAATCTCGAGTTAATAAATTGTCCAAAATACAATGATCCACTGAAGGACAATCGATTTAATTCATATAAAAATGTAAACTGCAGCCTTCATTTGAGTGGAACAAATAAAAAATTACATTGCGCAGCCGAGGAAGTTCAGTTCTTTAATAATTGGCTCAATTTTGTAAGACAAAAACACCAGTCGGCATAAATGGAAGTGTACAATTATTATTGGCTTTTTCGTTTTCATTAAATTTTGTATTTTATAATATTGTAACTGAATGCATATGAAAAATTTGTTAATAGAATTATTCTGCGATGGAATTGATAAGATAAACAATAAACAATTAAAGTTTCCTTATTTTTCTCACCACAACCACTTTTCCAATTGCATGACCGTTTAATTAATCATCGCGGAGTCTTTTGGTACTTCTCAGAGCGTGTAAACCGATTACTCATTTTGCTGCGAAATTTTCCAGCGAATCCAAGCTGAATTCGATTGTTCAAAACTGTGCCTAATTGGCACAGAATTGCGCTCATTAAATTTCAATCAAAATTATCGTCAACTTAAGCTTTTCAACAGACACGAATTGGCGATTGAAAGTTCGAAAAAATGTTATTCTCCTAATTGGCAATACCTTTCTCCCTTTTGGCGCCCCTCTTTCACGGAATTCCTGCAAATTATACTTTTTTCATTCTGAAAGGCAAAGTTTTCCCTGTTTTCCTGAAAATCTCTGCGGTCGATCAGACTTGCAAAATATGGAATAGAATGTTGTCAATTTATTATGAAAATTGCGATCACATCGACGTAATTGAGTCTTTAATATCTGAAAGTTGTCGATGACGCTTGATTCAGCTTTTTTGTGAAAAAAAAACATTTTTTCAGAGTCAGATAGATTTTTTCTCAGTATAATAAGACAGCGGGTGGCTGGTGCAGCCCCAGCCAAAAAACTTTATCTGATTGAATTTTCCGTATTTCGTGATACAATAAAGATCTGAAAAATTTTAGCAACATTTTGCATGCCATAAACAACGATTATCAATAATAATATTGCCCAAAAGTTATCAATAAATTGTTTAAACAAATAATTATTTAGCAATTTTTCGGTAAGTTCTTTTTTCTTAAACGAATCAAGTGTTTCAAATGCAGCACGCTTATATTTGAAAATAGCAGAAGTTAGAGTGTTTAAGCCATTTTGCAAAAACGAAAAAAGTCGATATAATCTGAGCACCCGGTAGAATTAAAACAAAAATTTGCTCATAATGAAGAGCAATTTGTGCTTGACAAGAGTGCCAAATTTAACTTCGATATCTCGAAGCGCTTGAAATGCAGCACGCTTTTATTTGAAAACTTATTTCCAATCGGAATAAAATTATTTTTAACTTTTCAGTCATTTTTTGTTAACAACTAATGAAAGCTTGTCTTTGAGAAAAATTTCGTTTATTCATTTTCTACTTATCAGTATTTTTTGCAAAAAATGTTTCGCAAAATTTGTGCACAAAAATGTTTTTTTGCAAACTTTGTTAGACAAAATTGTTTCACACAATTGATCTGCAGCATTGTTCTTCAAAATTTATGCAAGCAAATTTGTTCACAAAATTTTTGGAAGAAGACTGTAGCGCAAACTATTCGTAGAGACATGTTGCAAAGCAATTAAAACTATTTTGCGAGCCATTTTTTCTTTTACGCGGCAGTTACTAATCGATCTATCCAAAAAATCTGCAACATTTTTCCGCAAGATTTATGCAAGCAAAATTGTTCACAAAATTTTTGGAAAAAGACTGTTGCGCAAACTAATCGTAGAGAGATGTTGCAAAACAATTGCTTGAAACTATTTTGCAACCCATTTTTTCTTTTACGCGGCAGTTACTTATCGATCTATCAAAAAAATCATCATGAAGAACAGAAAATTTTTTAAATCTTTATTCTTTCGCTAAATGAAACAGCAGAAGTTAGAGCGTTTACGCCGTTTTAAAAAAACGAAAAAGTCGGTAAAATCTGGGCACTCGTTAGAATTAAAACAAAAATTTGCTCATACTGAAGAGGAATTTGTGCTTGACAAGCGTGCCAATTTATTTATAATGAAGAGCAATTTGTGCTTGACAAGCGTGCCAAGTTTCACTTCGATATCTCGAAGAGTTTAAAATGCATCACGCTTATATTTGGAAATAGCAGAAGTCAGAGTGTTGACGTTATTTTGCAAAAACGAAAAATGTCGATACAATCTGAGCACCTGTTAGGATTAAAACAAAAATTGGCTCATAATGAAGAGCAATTTGTGCTTGACTAGCGTGCCAAATTTAACTTCGATGTCTCTAAGCGTTTAAAATGCAGCAGACTTAGATTTGAAAACTTATTTTTAATCGGAGTAAAATTATTTTTAACTTTTTAGTTATTCTTTATTAACAACAAATAAGAGCTTGTTTTTGAAAAAACTTCGTTTACTGATTTTTACCTGTCAGTATTTTTTGCCAAAAATCTTTAGCAAAATTTGTTGCACAAAAATTATTTTGCAAAATTTGTTAGGCGGAATTGTTTCACACAATTAATCTGCAAAATTTATGCAAGCAGATTTGTTCACAACATTTTTGAAAAAAGACTGGTGCGCAAACTATTCGTAGAGAGATGTTGCAAAGCAATTGCTCAAAAACTATTCTGTAAACAAGATTTCGCAAAACAATTTTTTTTTTTTTTAATTTTGCAATTATTTTTTGCAGGCGCAGAATTTTAGGCACTAAAATTTTTTTGCAAAATTTATCGGACAAAATTGTTTCACACAATTAATCTGCAGCATGTTTCTGCAATTTCACAAAAAATTTACAAAAAGGCTGTTGCGCAAAATTTTCGCCAAGAGATGTTGCAAAGCAATTGCTTGAAACTATTCTGTGAACAAGATTTTGCAAAACAATTTTTTTTGCAAAAATTTTTTCGAAACATTTATTTTTTTTTGCAAAAAATTATGCGAAACATTTTTTGCTGCAGAACAATTTTCAAGCAAATTTTTTATAAGATTTTGCGAAACAATTTTTTTGCAAGCGCAACATTGTTTGCAGACAAATTATTTTGCAAAATTTGTTAGACAAAATTGTTTCACACAATTAACCTGCAGCATTTTTTTGCAATTTCACAAAATTTTTGGAAAAAGACTGTTGCCCAAAATTTTCATAAAGAAATGTTGCAAAGTAATTGCTTAAAACTATTTTGTGAACAAAATTGTGCTCGTAACTCTTCAAAAGCCGATTTTAAGCAATTGCTTTGCAACATCTCTCTACGAAAATTTTGCGAGCCATTTTTTTTTTCAAACAAATTATGCGAAACATTTTTTGTTGCAAAACAACTTCCAAGCAAATGTTTTATAAAATTTTGCGAAACATTTTTTGGTCACAAAATTTCTGAGAAAAGACTGAGGCACCAAATTTTCTTCGAGAGATGTCGCAAAGCAATTGCTTGAAATCGGTTTTTGAAAAGTCACGAGCATTTTAAAATTGTGTAAAATTTTGAAAAAAAATTTGTGACGAGAAGCGTACAGACAAAAATCTAAAAACTCTGAAAACTCTGCTTTCATTACGTACAAAAAAGTAGAAAATTTTTAGCAAAATGAAAAATGGTCAGATTCACGAATTGGTCGGCTCGTAAGGAATGCCTCATATACTCCTCGGTCTCCGCTTTGTGCGGATCTTCGCGCCCGCCACTCGTTGGCGAGAGATATTATGATTAAATATAGAGATTAATAAAAAAAGCGCTAAATAACTTCTATATTTTTCAATCTATATTTTTTAATGCTAAAAATGTTTTTATTTTATGGATAATAGATAATGATTTCTTTAAAAAAAATTTTTTAAGTTGAAAATCGTTCGTTTTTTCCTGGGTGAAATGCATCTGCCTGAAAATTCTGAAAGACTGCTTTCAGTATGTACAAAAAATAGAAAATTTTCAACAAAATCCAAAATGGTCGGCGTCACGTATTAATCGGTTTCGTGAGGAATGCTTTATATATAGATATATTCATATATCTACTTCAAAAATAGACAAACATACAAGTTATGAATATCACAAGCTGCGAATTTTAGTACTTTTAAGAATGTATCTTGAAAGCGGCAATTTTTCAAAAAAATCAAAATGGTCCAAGCTGAAAAAAATATTCAGGGTTCAAAACGGAAAACATAAAAATTAGATTCAACGTTTTTGTTGTATTTTTTCATGAAGCTGCAACTCAATACGCGTATATTTTGCGCGACCGTTACGCCCTTTTATGCCTCAGTCGTTGTCACGCGCTGCACGTATCTATTTCGTCTGTGTCCATTGCGACTCGTGTGTCTACAAGTTTGAGTTCACGGTCATGGAGCAATATTATTTTCATTCGCGCGTGCAATTTTGCTGACAAAGATTTTGAGAGAGAGGTGGAATATCATCACCTTTGTCGTTGATGAGGGGTTTTTATGCCTTCTGCAACTTTAGTCATATTCCTGTCGCGGTTCGAACTATCTCGGCATCGAGTCTTTTGTCAAAAATGTTTCTGTGCTTTGCATTAAGTTTTCACGAAGAGTTTTATTTCGGCGTTGTGGTTGATGCGTCGAGCGGGTGCCACGTGAATATTAGAACCGGATTGCGCATTGCACGCGAGTAATGAAAAACATTGCGCGAAAATAATAAATAGTGTGAATAGTGTAAAAATAATAATAGTGTAAAAATGAAAAAATGAGTGTCATAAGAAAAACATTGCGCGAAAGCAAAACTTTGCGCACAAAATGCAAAAAGGAAAATGCCGCGTGAAGTAATGTAAAAAAAAGTAATTATGAAAATAATGACTTGAATAAATTTAGAATTGAAAAAAAAGCGTAAAGAATTATCGTGACTAAAACGATGCGTTCAAGTGCAATGAGGAAAAAATTTGCGCGAAAAAAAGAACTAAAAAGTGTGAAAAAACATAGTGACAAAAAACAATGCGTTAAAATTAAAAAAGAAAAAGATTGCACGAAAAAAATGAGAAAAACGAAAAAAGTGTGTGAATAAATAAGAAATAAAGACATTGCGCGAAAAATGAAGAAATGAAAAAAACGAAAAAGCCCGAAACTCTGCGCGAAATAATGTAAAAAATGATAATAATGAAGTGTAAATAATAAAGAAATAAAACGTTGCCCGAAAATAGCGGTGAAAAAGAAAAGCGCGAAAATAATGTAAAAATAATTATAAGAAAAAATAAAAAATTACATTGCGCAGTACCAGTCGTGCTGTTCGTTGCGCGGAAAATAAAATTGCGCAAAATTAAAAAGAAAATAGTGTAAAAGTGCATATAGTGTAAATAAATAGTGTAAAAATAATAAATAGCGTAAAAGTGTGCCACCGAGATTTTTGTACATTTTGAAGTTTCCCTTCGGAAAACTATTTTTCAAATCTGCAACGGTGCGCGGAAAATAATGTGAAAAAGAATTATAAAAAATTCGAAACTAAAGGAGTGTGAAAAAACTGTCGCGACAAAAAATAAATAATGAATAAATCAAAATAATAATAAAAACGCGAAAAATGAAAAAACAAAAACCGTGTGATCAAATAATAAATAAATCAAAATAACAAATAAATCAAATAATAGTGGAAAAGTATTGCGCGAAAAATGAAATAATGGAAAAATAGAACAAAAACGAAGTTGAGTAGGAGAGGAAGAGAGAGAAGGGCTGCAGGAGGAGGAGGAGAAGGACAGCGGCAAGAAGCGCGTAAATGGTGAGTAGAAATTGTTATTTTGAAATTATTTGCGAGCGTGTGTGTGTGTGTGTGTGTGTGTGTGTGTGTGTGTGTGTGTGTGTGTGTGTGTTTTATTATTTATTTGTGGATTTTTGTGTGTGTTCGAGGGGAGGGGGGAAGCGCCTCACTCCTGCGAAAAAGTGGTGGAGGAAACTCGGGACTTCCCCACCACTTTTCGTTTTAATAATAATAATAATAATAATAATAATAATAATAATAATAATAATAATAATAATAATAATAATAATAATAATAATAATAATAATAATAATAATACCTCTCTGGCGCGCAAAGCGGGGGGGGGGATAACCACTCTGGCGAAAAAGTAGTGGGGGGTGGTGGGGGGATTTCCCCCACCACTTTTTCGCCAGAGTGGTACACCTACTACTTATGAGCAATGTATTGGGTATCATCGTATGGATGACGAAATATTTTCGTTCTGACAGTTGACTCTCGATCGGCAGTACGGGAAACATAAATTTGTACTTCGGCATTGGACTCGGTGGCTTCTGTCTCCATGCCAAAAGTGGAACATTCATACAATTGAACTCAGTAAAATCGACATTTGCAGTACGTATTTCATTCCTTTTCTTCACAATTTTGTGCGTTTTATTCCCAAATTGCGTGACACGCGTCTCTCGTGTCATTAAAATTCATGTGTAAGCTCAAAATTAAATAATGTCTCATGATTTTAGTACATATCCGCGAAGAACCCGGTATCGAACTTGATCACACGCTCGGTCTGAAACTATTCGCTCTAGAATTACGATTGAACTGTATGGGAACGAACAAGACCGACCGGCAATCATATTCATGCACGGTGATTTCGACTCGGACCAATTACAAATAATGATAAGCAAATTAATGACCCCCGATTTGCTCAAGATTTTTTACAAACTGTACGAGTTCTTGAGTCAACAATTCAAAAGTAGAAAGCGAGTTTTCAGTTCATTGCAACCGAGACATCAGCGTGCCAACAATAGTAGCTTCAAGAAGAGACAGCAAAAAAAAGTTCAGCTATGGAGGGTAAAACTCACTTTTTCTTTTTCAAATATCACTCTGATTCTCATATTTCGAAATGTCTAGAAAAAATTTCTCTACAAACGTGTGTGCGGGTGGGTGCAAAAAATGCGAGAAATATGAGGAAATATATTAAATTGCAGTGTGATGTTGATAATTTGTGTTTCTTTTTACAAAGATCTATGGACGCTCAATCAAACGGTAATATCAAACGCTCGCCATCATCGACATTGGCAGCGTGTTTTGGCACAAGTGGCCAGTTAACAATTGGGCAGCCTGAGATTTTTCTTGCCGACAAACGACACTGTTCTCGGTGGCACAATGGAATTGCACAGTTGCAACGTTAGTCTCGCTCGTTTTTATGGTATTCACTTCAAGAGCAAAAGTTAGGCTCCGTATTCTCTCAAGGAGCCGAGCATAAGTTTCGCAACCGAGGCACAAGAAATACCTGGCGTCCAGTATGAGTAAAGAAAATTATCTAAAAATAGAATGAACATGTTCTTCCAAGTAATCGCGGTTCAAAACAATTGTATACAGGAATTATTTTTCTCGCAGTATGTTGTTGTCTATGCAGTAGAGTTGTTGGTCCATCATTTATTCATATTTTTGTTGGACAATACCCGAATGATTATTTTTTTTCTCTTTCTCAGCTCCAACCACTTGGGACGTTCACGTGGTTCGAACATTGACTATAAGTCTCGATCAGCAGCAGGAACAACACGCCATTCGATGGCGACAGTCTGTCGACTGAGTCGAACTGTTTTATTTCCAGCGCAATTCAAATTACTGCAAGATTAGTTCCACTACGCTTTTGCCAGTGCTGAGATCAATGGTATTTCTTATTCTTTTGATCCCTTATTATTTCTAGCTTCGATATTCTTTGTTTTTAATGTGTACGGATTTTCGGGACAGGGTTATTGTCTAGATAATTATATATATTTAAAGCATCTTTGAAATTATTCTAAATAAGAGAACTACAAAAGGGCAAAGGGTCCAATATTGAATCAGCAATATTGAATAGTGAATCAGCAATATTGAATTTGGACTGAAATACTATTATAAGTGATAATTAATTAGTTCTTTATAATGACAGACGATAGATTTCCGTGCCATGAGCGTGAACCAACGGATAGCACCTCCGATGGTACCGGAACGAGGGTCACTTCATGATCACCCTTACATCAGAGATGTTATTTGGGCATTGCTATAGTTACAGCTGCATTTTAAAAATGAACATCTTCAAACCGCAAAAACTCATGGTGTAATTGGTAAGCAGTGTGCACTTGTTAATTTTACCCTTCAAAACAAAACAAAAAGCATATTTTAAATTAATTGTCGATTAAATTGGCATATCTGGGATGATTCAATAAACCAATGGTTAATTCAATCATTTCGTTATCCTCTAAAAAACGTATATCAATGTTGCATCACGTATTTCTATCATAATTCCATCTTCACATAAATGTCTGTCTGTTTACTACGTGTGAGTAACTTTCCAAAATTATACAATTTTGGATAGAGCGAAGAGATTCCTCTACACTCTATCCAAGGATATTTTTTATGTAAACACTTAAAAAAGAATTGGAACGCTATCAAAATGAACATTTCCACAAAGTACTCGTGAATTATTTATCTAAAAAGTCTTGAGCATATAACGCCCGAAAACAAAAATTAAATTCGGCACAGGTATACTTGTTTAACGAAAATTATTTATTTGCAATGACTGCACGTATTATTTTAGTTGAAATTCTATTTTCGATGATTTTTCAATTCTGTTTGACTCGATAGCAGAAATTGGCGATGTGCTGCCTTACCGGCAGACGCCACAAGAGACAGCTATGGCCGCCATCTCGTTCTCTCTTTCTCTACCTTGCCGGACTAACTAGCTTTAGGCAGCGACTCCAAGTACGGATCGCTTAGTGCATATATTTTATATCTATGGGGGTGTCCACCAAAATTTTTAATTAGTCCACCAATTACCACCAAAATATCACCAATTATTTAACAAGAAGTTAATAATGTTGCAGTGCTAGCTTCACGGAGCTCCAATATGTCACTGCTTTATCTACCAGCTAAAATCCCCATAGACCTTATACTACTGGACCGCGCATTCACGGTGAAACGCGTGGCGAGTTACCAGACAAGGACAGCAAATAAGTTGTTTATATATACTATAAAGGTGACTCCACACAGCTGGCGCTTGGGGGTAGTGTGTTTGGTTATGTACGATTTATTTGACATGCATTGTTCTAGAATAATGCGTTTATTATATCTTAAAATCGCGATTATTAATGTTAATAAAAATATTACAATAACAAAGCCGGTCTAGATTGACATATTTATTGATGCTTAAATAAAGTCTCTTTTAATTTTTGTTTCCGGACGCGTTTGACTGGCTCGTTAGCGATCGTCGCTGCGAGATTCATCCGGACGTACAAGTGGAATGAAACATCTTTTTCTTTTTCGTCGGTATTTTTGCAGTTGGGGACCCAACAATATCTCATTACAACGTTGACAACTTTTCATTTCACCCAATGTCACTTTAATGTTCACGTACATTGTAGTGATGAGGGCCCTGAACCCTTCAAGATCATCGTCGACGAGTCTTGCCAGGCAGTCGAATTTCGACCATAGAATTGAACAGTCGTTCACTCTTACTAAACGCCCATGAAATTTCTCTTGCGAAATTCTGATATTTCTTGTTATTTCATAATTATCGAATAATCTCATTCTTAATAATTAAGTTGCACAATTTCTTGATAACCAACATTTTAATGTTTTTATATCTTGTTTAACATCAATATTCGCTTTAAAGCTTAATTCAATAAATTTCTGTGTTTTTCGCAAATCAAATTCATTTGAATAACCCGCGCGAATCCGAAATTTCCTTTCCGCGCAAAGGAAAGCCACCATTCATTCACGAAAGATTATCCCCACCAATACGGACAATTTTATCGTGACAGAACGTCACACAGCCGGGCACGGTGCGACACTATTGTGACGCTTTTCGTCACGTGTTTCGGCGGGAACTTTGAACATTAACCAACGATGCCTTTTCTCGGACGCCATACAGCGCGACTACTAACCAATGCCACCAGCGCTCAAAGCCCCGATACCGAAGATCCTTTCCGACCAATACCCCGTAGCGTAATACACTTCGAGCAAATGCCACTTTTCGCCAAGGCACCTTTCTTCCCCTACCACCACGAACCAATGCCCTACCACCCGTCGCCTCTAACGACGTTCACGCCTAGCTTCGATAGTCTCGAATGTGCAATGCGACGAAAACGGAATTGCCACCAACGTCGAACTATTCGGACACTTCGATTGGTCATTGACACGATTGAAACGATTGTCATTGGTCCGCTAGTTCGACAGTGGTGTCAATTCCGTTTTCATCGCATTGCGCCAAGAAGACTAGAATAAGGAGAAACAACTCGAGGAGTGGGGGTGGCACAAAATACGTTGCCAGCACGCTATCCCACTCCTTGACCGGCACTATGTGCAGTGTCGCATAGTGCTGGTCAAGGATGACCCTCGGTCTCACGCGAGACAGAATGATGACACAAAAAGTGCGCAGTAGTGTACTGCGCATAGTGCTGGTCACGGAGTGGGGTAGCCTGCTGGCGACGTATTATGTGCCACTTTCTTACGATTCGACTAACAGCAGTTGTCTCTCCTTATTCTAGTTTTCTTGCATTGCACTTTCGAGACTATCGAAGCTAGGCGTGAACGTTGTTAGAGGCGACGGGTGGTAGGGATTAACGCTTTTGGGGGCTATCGCCAAAAGTGATTTTTCGGTTGAGGGCTAATAGGCTCTGGAGCCGAACGCCGGTGGGGGCATTGGTGCGGGGGAGTATTGGTTCGTGGTGGTAGGGGAAGAAAGGTGCCTTGGCGAAATTGGTTAGTAGTCACGCTGTATGGCGTCCCTTTTCTCTGTAGCAGTGTTGCCAGCCCGTACCATAATTATGGAAACGTACCAGAATTTGACTTCTCGTACCATAAACAAAACTTCTCGAATATACCATAATTTTGCCTTCCCCCGATTTGTTCTATAAATTTATACCATAATTTTACACGAGGTGCCGTGGCGCACGAAATTGATTTTGTCCAATAGTAACGTTGGGTTACCACTGGACAAAATGAGTCATCCTGAACGTGGTGACAGTGCCCCCGGGCCCCCACCTGCTGTTACGATATCGTGGGAGTACGCGAGGAAACGTGAAATAATAGTTCATACACAACGTGCTTGTTCTGCGCGCGAGACACGAGTGAGTCCACGTCACGTCCCCCCGCTCGGTTCACGTCCGTCCGACCCTGGCGCCGCCTCACGACCAGCTCACTTAACATCTCCCTTTCTTTATTTCGAACATATGAAAATAAGGTACCAACAACTCTGCTGGACTGAAACCATTTTTCAGAGGAGTTGTTCTGTAAGCTAACAGCGCCTGACTAATGTCTTCGGACTTTGATTTCTTAATAATACTTTTAGCTGTGCCTACCGCTGCCTCGATTGCACCGTTACTCTGGGGAAAGTGCGGAGAGCTCGTCACGTTTTTGAAATCATATCGCTTAGCAAATTCTTTAAATTCTGATGCAAAGTGTGGCCCGTTATCCGTTCGAACTATCTCCGGGATCCCGAATCTAGAGAAAAGCCGCTTACAGACCTCAATTAGAGCTGAACCCGAGAAAGACGTTACCGGAAATACTTCAATAAACCGTGAGTAGTAGTCCGAGAAGATAACGTACCATTTTTCACATTTAAACAGGTCGATACCGATTTTTTGCCACGGGTACGCCGGGAACTCTTCCGACGTAAACGGTTGCTGCGGGTTTGTGCGATTCTCCACGCAATTCGGGCAGCTTTCAATTAAGTTTTTCAACTGCGTGGACAATCCCAACCACTATACCGATTGCTTTGCCCGGTCTCTACACTTATTTATGCCGAGGTGGCCTGTGTGGATCCGATGCAGTAACTCGAGCTGTAGCGTACGCGGTATAACCAATCGAGACTTATACAAGAGAAAATTTTCTCCAAAAGAAAAACCATTTTTGAATGGCAAGTAGTCCCTCATCTCGTTTTCTACATGATTTTTCGCAGGCCACCTAGTCGTACAGAATTTTACGAGATTTTGACAGATCGGGTCTCTCCCCTGTTCTGACTGGATTAAGTGCAGCATGTCATTTGAAGCTGGAAGATTTCTTATCGTGCCGATAAAAAACGATGTGGTCTCAGCTTCTAGCTGGTTATCACTTATGTATAACGCGTTCAGTTGCTCGGGGTTACGCGAAAGCACTCCAGCCGAAACTAGATCCTTTCCCGGTGTGTGGATGATTTTGTAATTGTATCGCATAAGGCGGATACGAAACCTTTGCAAGCGGGGTGTAAGATCGTCTAAAGAAGTGGTCTGCAGCACCTGAAGTAACGGCTTGTGATCGGTTTCTAACGTAATATCAATTCCCGTTATGTAATCTCTGAATCGCTCTGCCGCGACTGTGAGCGCTAAAGCTTCTTTTTCTATCTGGGAGTATTTTGCTCCGTTGAACTCAATGCGCGCGAACCATACGCAACGATTTCGCGACTCTGTGACTCGCCCCGTAAGAGAGCATAACCAATACCGTAGCTTGACGCGTCGGCTTGAATGATAATGTTTTTTGTGTAATCAAAGTGAGCCAGAACTGGGGCGGTTTCCAGTAGCTGTTTCACCCAAGAGAAGGCTTCTACCTGCGGCGCATCCCATAAGAACACCGAATCATTTTTCAGCAAAGCGTTTAGCGGTTCCAGAAGCTCAGACCGATTCGGGATGAATTTTGCTGTAAAATTAACCATTCCTAAGAACTGCATGAGGGATTTTTCGTTGCTCGGGGCCGGATAATTTTTTATAGCGGAAACCCTCTGTGGATCTATTTTAACTCCCTGATCCGATACAATGTGCCCTAAGAAACTGAGCTCGCTGACTCCAATTAAACACTTTTCCTTATTTAAATTAACTCCGGCGGACTTAAACCTTGTCAACACTTCCCTCAGAGTCGCGTTGTGTTCCTCGATAGTGGGCGCATAAATCAGGACGTCGTCTACATGTACTTTTACATTCGCCACATCTCGAAGCAGCTCGTAGAACGATTCTGAAAAGTGTTCGGGGGCACAATTAATTCCGAACGGCAATCGTGTGAACATGAATCTTCCATACGGCGTTATGAAGGTTGTTAACAATTGGCTTCCTTTTGCAAGTTTTACTTGATAAAAACCCGCATTAGCGTCGAGCTTACTGAAGTATTTCGCTCCCTTGAGCTGTGCAAGAGTAACATCTATTTTCGGTAGCGGAAAAACCGATCTCAACACATTCTTATTTAACTCCGTAAAGTCGCAACAAACTCGAATCGAATCGCCCTTTGGGACGCAACCTATGGGGCTGCACCAAACTGATGGTTCTTTTACTGGTACAATAATTCCGTCTTCTGCCATCTTATCTAATTCTTTTTTCAGTTTTTCCAGCAGTGGAATGGGAACCACTTGTGGGACGGTTTGGCAAAATGGCTTACAGTTACTGACGGTACGAATTCGAAATTCCTGTTTGAATTTGCCAAGACCTTTGAAGACCGTGGGAAATTACTGTTCAATTTCACATTTTTTTGGTAAGCCAATATGCTGCCCGATCGAGCATATTCTTCGTACCAACTGAAAAGCTTTGATCGAATCCTTGCCCAAGAGATTTTTTTTCAGATCCCGACTTACATATAACGTTATTACTTTCGAGATGTCTCTAATCGTCGCTTTTAAAGATAGTTCACCCAGTAGCTGTAACTTTATTCCGTCCGGCCCTATAACGCTTACGTTCGAGCGTGATAATTTACCAAGAAATACCGGTGGTATATCCGATGAGCGGATACAAGTTACCTCTGCCCCGGTATCTATCAGAAACTCTATTCCTTTGGAAAAATCGTTAAAATATACCTCTGCTATAAACTCATCGTCCTCTTCTTTCTGGCTGACGTGATCCAGGAAGTACTCTCGCTGATTTATTCCCCCGAGGTTCGTCGGATCCGGTGCTTCTCGATCGTTAGTCTCGGTGCAGTTGACAGATTTCATTCGACAAACTTTGTCCCAGTGTCCCTTTTTCTTACAGTTTCTGCATCCCGAGCTCTTGGCCGGACACTCGTCGTTTCGATGGAAGGTTAGGCCACACCGAAAACATCTCCCTGCAGCGCTGGTTGCTTCTGCGCCGTTTGACCTTTGGCGTTTCTCGTATACACACGGTCAACCTCTACCACGTCCGGCTTCAGAGTCTGGGCGTGCTTCTGTTGCTGCTCTGCCACCCGTACGATAGATATTGCCTTGTCTAACGTTAAGTCCGAAAGTCACTGTAGTCTTTCCGATGTTCGTGTATCTATAATCCCGATCACGATGCGGTCTCTGATGAGCTGGTCCTTCAGATCACCGTAATCACAAGACTCTGCTTGTGTATGCAATGCCGTTATAAAATTGTCGGCTGTCTCTCCCGATGCTTGAGAACGCGTGTTAAAACAAGCTCGTTCGAAGATGACATTTTTCTTTGGCGCGAAATAATCTTTAAAGGCTTTCAGCACGTCGTTCAGTGATTTTGTTGCTACGTCTGGCATTACTTGAGCTAACCCACTTCAGACTTCTCTCCCATCGAATAACATAGGATATCAATTTTTATGACATCCGGTTTTAATATCAAGCCCGTGACGTTGAGGTAACGATTGAATCGTTTCTCCCATAGGGGCCATAGCTCTGGCCGCGTAAAATCGAAATTGCTAGGCAGTTGAATTTGCGTCAATGTTTGCTGCGCTTGAGTTTTATCTTCGGCGGCCATTTTGCGACTGTTATCGCCGTCGACCGACAGCTCGCGGTCTGTTACAGGTTACAACGTAGATTGCCAATCAGTATTCTGGCTGCCGCCAAAACCGAAGAGCGCGCTAATCTTTCGTTACAACTTACTTGATTCGACGGACCCCACACTTAGCACCATGTTACGATATCGTGGGAGTACGCGAGGAAAGGTGAAATAATAATCCCCCCGCTCGGTTCACGTCCGTCCGACCCTGGCGCCGCCTCGCGACCAGCTCACTCAACACCTGCTTCCTCTATTTTTTTATTAATTACTCTATTAATCTTCGATATATGATTGTCGATGTATCGATAACTCGAAACTCGAAGATAAATGCGTGTGCGCACGCAGCAGTATGCACAATTTGTCCACGATGTCCACCAATGACACCAATATAAACACACCCCAGGTAGCAATATGTTAACAAAAAGGCATCAAAAGGGCGACCAAAAAAAGTCTTGGATAACTTTTTAGTCGTCCATAAAGTTATAAAGAAGATAGCAAGAAGATAACAAATGTCCGCTTTTCTGTCAACTTATGCGTGTCCGAATGTTGACTATGAGCCAACTTATAACGGATACCAAATAGCCAACATAAAATAGTCAACCTTCAGTTACTTCAGTAGTTGCCGATACGATAACGTGAAGTTGTCTAATTGTCATTGCCGAAAGATGACATTTTAAAGGCAAGAAATCGTCCAGATATTATAGGCATGGAACGGATGCCTTTAAGATATCTAAAAAAAGTTAACAAATCGGCATCTTAAAAATGTCAGCTTAAAGATATCTTATTTACAGGTTATGTGGGACAGGCCAGCGACAATAAAGTGTGCTATCTGAAATATGGATACATAAAATAGTTCAATTGTTGACATATATCTAATGACAACAATTGAACAATTTTATGCGTCCATATTTCAGATAGCAGACTTTAAAAATAATATTTATTATTCCCATTTCATTTTATGGTGGAAAAAGATATAATTTATTACAAAATTAAATGCAATAACAGATTTAAACATATAGCCAAATAGTGTCACTCGTCAGATGGCATTTAAAAACTAAAAAACAACAAGACGATAGATAATAATCCTTTCACTGTATCTCCTCCTGCGGCCGGCGTTTATTTGCAGCCGCCGTGGCGCATCTTATCCTGTCTCCTCCACGACGAAGCCAATCAGCAATTTTTTGCTCGATCTCCTTTACCTTTGAGCCCTCGAACATGTCGCGAATTATTTCTGTAAAAAGTTGATCAGTAATATTATATGCATGGAAAACAATAATAAGTATATTCACACGTATATAAAAAATACGAACCGATTATAACATTTGGGAATTTGAATTGTGATATTTTTGGAACATTTTCTGCCCCAAGAATCCACACGCTGCGTAGCGTCAATTGGTCCGTCATTACTTGTTCCATCGAATATTTGACGGCTTTTTGGACGCTCTTCCCACCGATGCTCCGAATCTTTTCAATCTAAAAAATTTTTTACTCTAAAATTTTTGAGCAAATTACATAATAAGTACGTCTATAAATCTCATACGTACAAATTGTTTCCGCATTTGCTCGTCCTCTTGGATGCCTTGATCAAATCTCCTCAACGCGTCTATTGTATCAAACGGCATTGGCGGCAGCCGATTAAATGCCAAGCGTGGGCGATCAACGACCTGGTCCGCATTCCCCCGCATTATTTGGAGCACCTCGTTGATTTTTCGAATCATCAAAGTTTCGAAACGATGACGTTCTTCTATGCAACCATCTGGAAAATAATTCATATATTAACAATGCGAGAATCGAATGTAATTCAATCACATATTCTTATTCGGTTAAAAAAAAACAATACTAACTACAACACTGTGCTGGATCGTGCGGGTGCCGTTCGTTGATCGCTTCCTCCACGTTCGCGATGTCATCGTGTGGAACTACCCCATCGTCGAATACGTTAACGTCATCTTCAATCGTTTCAGGATCCCCTTCACTTCTTTCCTCCAGCAAATCTTCTTCGCCCTGGTTTTCTTCTTCGTCATGGTTGTTTTCTTCGGTGTCGTTTTCGGGGCAATCTTCATCTTCAATTGCATAATAAAACATCTTTTCATAATATTCATTAGACGCTTAATTTTAAGACTGTTCCAAAAAAATTTTACCTTCCTCGATATCTTCCGGGGCCATTTCTGTTACGGTTGAAATGAGAGAGGGAGAAGATTTCAGCGTAATTCGTTTTTTTTCTTCCATTTCAAATCGATTACTTTGGCGAAGCAGTTCAGCGAGGTAATTGGAGTCGATTAACTGAATCGTCGAGTTTTCCGCAAGCGTAGATATGCTGGAACTCTCTGCAGCAAACGTAAATTGGTCATTACAAGTATACTTACATTTTTAATTAATTTTTATGTTTTTTTTTTTTTAATGTACGTACCGATAAAATTGTTGGGCGGAAAATGCATTTTCTTCGGATTTGCTGTAAAACATAAACCGTGACTATAATCACAACACGTATTGCATAATTAAGACCTTCGAAAGAGAGGAACTTACATAAATCTCCTGAAACGCCGGTGGAATTAAGCTTTCGCTTCTGCACATATTTCTGCACCTCCATTTTCTAAAAGCCATATTAGAACCATTTAAATCAATCTATTTACACATGTATGGCAATAAACATATAATGTGCGAAAATGAATAGAATACCCGTGCTCTGTAAAAAAAATATTAAAACGCGACATAAACATCCAAGATAGCCATATAGCAATGTCAACTTATATAAAGTACACCCTTCATGAACCGTATAGAATTGCAAGCAGTGCAACAATATCATTAACCAAGCAACAAAAAAAGTTAAATACACTAATTGAATATTTGATATATCCATCATCCATGGATCTCAAACCTGTTCAGTAACGATCGAAATGTTTCGATACGGGGTGTAAAAAAAACATTCTTCGAATAACCTGAAAATAAAACGTTGACGATCGCGACGATTCCTCGCACGACAAAAATCTGGAGGTTCCATGGCGATGAATCTGTAATTTAATGCATATGTTAAAGTGGTCTGAATATTATATAATATATTTTACACTCATCAACTATTCGTTGAGTAATGAGGCAGCTAACGGTACACCTCTCAAAATTAATAATTAGCTACAGATTAATGATGATAATAATGATGACACCGCTAGCAATCGGCATATTAAGCGTTTGATTAGGCATCCGTGTGAATGAGTGGGAAAATGTATGCAGATGTATCATCGTGGGGAACCACGAAACCTTTTCTGTCGATTTGACTAATGCTCCATGTTTGAGACTCCGAAAGTTCACTACCCTTGATGATCCCTAAATATTTCGAATCACCCGGATAATCAGGTAGAGAATTTGTGTTAATGAACTTGCGACCAATAAAAACAGAAATTCCTTCTCGGTAGCATATCGATTCTATCAACACAACGCTTTTGTCGAGAAGATAGCAACAATTATTAGGGCTCTTGATTGTTAACACGAAATCGGAAATTCAATCTCTCGATGAGGATCGGTATAGCCTTCTGGAAGTTCTCTTGTTTAAACGATAGCCTGATTTGACCGATTTGACTGACGGTTGGAGATGGATCGATCGTTCTGCTATCCTTTTCATCGCTTGCGCTAAGGGTTGAGCACCGCCTTTGATCATTGCTTTCATTTTTTGCAAAAAATTTTCAAATGGAAAGCAACTGAAAGCGTCGAGGGGCCCGTGATTTAGAACATCTGCCGAAATGTGAATCAAATTATGAACGTTGAAAATCAATGTTTCTTCCCCATACAAAAGTTTCATGTTATGCACAAAGTACATCATAAGCTCTTGGGCATATTTGTTATTGCGTGTACATTCCCTCGGGTCGCAGAGAATTCTAACAGCGCAATTAAGAGCGAGAAAATGGATAACTTGCGGTGCAGGTAATAAATACTGAACAACGACGGGCCCGAGATACAACAGAAACAATCGCAGCTCAGTTGCTTTCCACTGGTTGATTTCATCTAAAGATCGTGGATCTCTCGAAAATTCTTCTGGAACAGACGTTGCTATACTGCTGTAAAAATCGTTAAACGCGCTGAGCTTACGCAACGCTTCCCGGGATTTCCCCATATTGCCAATCCAAAGTGAAATAAGTTTTTTCATTACTCCTAAACGTAATAGGTGCATATAATCGAGAGGAAATTGTTTTATCATATCGACACCCATAGCTTCGAATGGAGATATCACGTTTTGAAACGACTCCGGTAGATCTGCTCTGAAAGAAACGTTCGTTCTCAAAGTTAAATTTTGATATTCGAAAATTCTTCGTCGATTCACGCTTTTACCGCGTTGAGTGCACTTGGCGCAACGACTATTATGAGCCGGAAATGAAGCGACAAAATTTCGAGCCGGGGTATCTGCGATAATTGCGTTTAGTTCCAGAAAATAGCGTTGATTATTATGTATGAATCCCTCATCCCGCAATTTGGTGTATTCGGTGATAAATGGCTGAAGAAATTCAGAAGCGGAATAAGGTTTTCCTTTGCCATGAAAGGCAGCAATAACAAAAGGTTCCGCACACTGGGTTCCGACAAGCCTACCCAATAAGGGCCATAAATTGCTGCGAGAACTCTTTGACAGAGGTAATCCATCGATATTTATGTCGATTCGAAGGGTTGCGGGAATTTGTGTTTCGTCGAGATACTGCAACCGTTCCTTCAATGCCCGTTCTAAGCCGTAGTGGGAGTACATGCCGTTTCCGAGAACCAACATTTCAATCACTTTTGGCGTGTTGCACAATGTGCGAGCATCGGATGGCAACTCGGGATGACCGAATTTCCGCAACCCGACGAGAAGATCATTCGTAACAGAGTGTGGAATCTTGTTTTTTACAGACCAATGAGCAAGAAAACCTCTAAGGTCTCTGACAGCATCCTGTGTTTGAGCTTGAGCATTCGTGAGAATGTCTACGTCAATATGTGCATTGGTTGTTGCAGCAGGCATATCGATATCCACTGCATCAACAAACATTTCCATATCATCCGTTATTTCATCATGAACGTGCTCAAGGTCACGAAAAGAATGATCACGCTCATCGACAATGTTATCAGAAGCAGGAGTTGGTGGTACACAAAGAGGATATGTAGGGTTAGGTGCACCGTTATTTTCTCCATTTCCAAGACGTATCGAATGAATATCGGCTTCAGACACGATACGTATTCGACGTCTCTGTTGTCTCAGCGAAAGTTGACAGAATGTTTTCGCAGGCGTCCCCATAATTACTTTTAACTTTTATACATCACTCCTTACCTCCTGAATGAGAAAAGTATACTAATATTCTTACCTGATCTGTATTAGGCGTGGTCTGCGTGGTCACCAAGTATTAATATCGTCTTCAGAGAGCGCGTATAACCTAAAAAAATGACGCGGTTATAACCCATGGCATTTCGGAGATTTTTCAAAATGTCTTGAATATCAACAAAAATTTAATTATCACGATATATTGTGTATGAGAGAGTACACATATAAACACACTTACACTTTAATGATGCGTTGCACAATATATTATATTATTTTTCTTCTGTAAATGCAGTTGCACTCTTTATATGACGCTGGCGTCCCTTTGTCACTCGGCCGGCTCGGCGTCCCTTTTGACGTTTTCATAACTTCAGCAAGATTGCGAAAGATATCTTCTAGACAACTTTTCCACGCACGATTTCGGTGTCGATTATTGGATAACTTTTCGAGGTCTTTAAAACGACAACTATTCAATTCGCCAAAATGATGACATTTCGGTAACTATTTAACTTGCTATTTTGATAACATTAAAAAGTCATCTATTCGGCAACTAAAAATAGGCATCTATTCGATAAAGTGAGATGCGAACGTTTCGACAACTACTAGACTTGTTGTTTTGATATCTTTAAAAAGTCAACTTTCAGATAACCCTATAATTGATAACAGTCGAAAGTCGTAATCTAGTTATCTTTAAGTCATGTCCGAAAGGTAATCTGAAAACGGCAACTTAAAGATACCGATTGGACATTAGTGCTACCTGGGACATAGCTGCTTCTTTTGTAATTTCGACCTTCAAAGTTCGACCGTTCGACGTGAAACGATATCAGCATAAATAAAATCAAAATCGTAAATAAAACGAGAAAAGACAAATTCGCAAAGTGAGTGACAAAGTGAGTTATCACAAATGATATCTTCGTCAAATGAAAAAAAAATGGTTGCAAAAGAACCCGTAATCTATCTGCGACTCCTGAAAAGACCAAAAAGATCCGTGGGGAATCCCAAACGAAAGTCGAAAAACGTGCGCAGCACTATCGTTAGGAGCGGCAGGAAAATCCGAAATTCAAAAATTGGTTGAAGCCGGTTGCCGAAGTTTCTACAAAGGCACAGTGTATCGTGTGCAAAACGGAATTTCTTGCCGAAATATCCGTAATCAAGTCACATGCAGCAGGAAAAAAACATCTTGCTTTCATTAAAGACATCGGCAATTCCTCAATTAAGGATACGATCGTGAAATTATGCAATAAAAATAAGGCTAAGGCTAGCGCAGAGTTGAATTTACAAACTAAATCGGCAGAAATAAAGTTGTGTGGGTATATTGCATCGCAAAATTTGGCACTGCGGCAAGTCGAACATCTGACCAACGTTTGCAAATATGCGTTCACGGATTCATCTATCGTCGAGTGCTTGACACTTGGGCGAGCAAAAGCTACGAGTATCGTATGCAATGTGATCGCAAAATGTCATCAAGAAGACTTGGTCAGCCGTTTGACGCGCGAAAAGTTTAGTGTCATCGTCGACGAAGGCACGGATATCACAAGCTTAAAAACTCTCGCGATTTGCACACGGTTTTTTGATGAAGAAACAAAAAGTATCCAAACAAAATGCTGGGGCTTAGTACAAATCTTCGAAGGTAAAGACCTCGACGTAGCAAATAAGGGAGCAACAGCTGAACGTTTGTACGATGAGCTGATAAAATCGTTCGAAGCAGCGGGAATCCCCTTAAAAAACATCATTGGCTTTGCCAGCGACGGCTGCAAGAAATGTTCGGAGCTCATAACTCGGTAGTGTCACGGCTAAAACAACTCCAAGAGGGCATTGTTGTAATGAAGTGCATTTGCCTCTCTTTACATCTTTGTGCGAGTGAGGCGTGCAAAGTGTTACCTAAGCATTGCGAAGATTTGGCGCGAAACGTTTATACGTTTTTCAACCACAGCAGCAAACGTCAAGCGGCATTTTAAGAATTTCAGGAATTCTGCGACATTGAACCCTACAAACTTCTCAGGCCTGCCCAAACACGATGGTTATCCCTCTTACAGGTGTTAAATTTTTTGCTATAACGTAGTACAATGACGAGATGACTAGATAATAATGACTAGATCGGATAATTGACTAGATTTGAAAAATTAAAAGTTTCACTCGATATTCACGCGTCTATTATATACTTTTTATAATACAATCGAACGGAGTAATATGCAGAAGAGTGATGAGATGACTAGATAAAAATGACCAGACAGGATAATTGACTAGATTTAAATTATTATAAATTATATTTTTTACTATTCTGTACTTTTTACAGGTCGTCAAACGCATCATTGAACAATGGGATCCTCTTAAACTATATTTCACGAGCCAATGGATTGCAGAAAAATTGGTCGTCGCCGAAACGCTGTACAACGAGCTAAACGACGACTGGTTAAAGTTGTGTTATCTCTTTTTGGATTGGGTGCTACCCAAAGTGGTCAAAATGAACGAATTCTTTCAAAGCGAGAAGGTTGTGATCACTGTTCTGCCTTCGAAGATGGTCGAACTGCTCAAAGATCTGCTTTTGACGTACACGAAGCCTCAAGTTATTATGAAGACACAAGACCTCAATGGTATACAGCCCGATAACGAGCAGATTTTTCTTCCAATAGAACAGATTTATCTGGGAGTTCCCGTATTGCGAAAGCTGCCAGAGATAATCAAAAATTTTTGGTATCGTGCTCGTAATTTTACAATTGTTCTCTGTAAACAAA
This sequence comes from Alloplasta piceator, assembly GCA_946863875.1. Taxonomy (NCBI): domain Eukaryota; kingdom Metazoa; phylum Arthropoda; class Insecta; order Hymenoptera; family Ichneumonidae; genus Alloplasta; species Alloplasta piceator. Next base: position 22,744,224 of record OX333077.1, on the reverse strand, counting down.
TTCAGAAGCGTTACGATTTTAGCGATCGGAACATCGCTTCGAAATTAGCATGGTTTAGTCCAAAGGAAGCTCTTACAAATGATCCTAAAAGACCTACGACTATAGCGAATTTCGTAAGTCACCTCCCATGTATCGTCCCAAACACGGACATGGATCTCATACAGAGAATCGATGATGAGTGGAGGAGACTTCCGTTTGCATCCTTGCCAGTAGAATGGCTGAATGAACCAGTCGATCAATTCTGGTTTAATATACGAGAAAGAACAGAACCACCGGGAGAAAAATCATTTCACGCTATCGGGCAATTTGTCCTCCATCTACTCGCTCTGCCGCACTCGAGTGCATCCTGCAAAAGAACATTTTCTAAAGTCAATTTGATCAAAACAAAAACGAGAAATAAGTTAATCACAAATACATTAAACGGTTTGATTTTGTCGTCACAATGTATTGCAGAGAATGGTGGTGATACGTTTCAACCATCTAAACAAATGCTAGATTCGATTACTGCGAGCAATTTGTATCCGAATCAGAATAAGCAGAGAGAGCTCAAAAATAATCAAAGAAACATTGTGAACGAGAAAGATAGTGACACAGACGACGATATTATTATGGCAATGTGATAATCTGTAATATTAGTGTGAAGTATCGGGTCCTAGTCTTGACTGTACAGATATAAGCAAGCACACTATATGTGATACCCCCAGCAAGTCCTGCAACCGTTCCTTTAAGAGGACATAAACCGTGAAGGAACCAAAAAAGGAACCACAGTTCCTTTACGGATTTTTTCAACCGTCCTGAGGGACCTTGAGGAACCGATTCAGTCGGTTCTTCATGGTTCCGTTACCAATTTTTGCAGTTCCTCGCAGTTCCTTCTGAAATGTAGTGGGATGGTTCCATACAGTTCCTCGTGGTTCCATACAGTTCCTCATGGTTCCATACAGTTCCTCGTGGTTCCATACAGTTCCTCATGGTTCCATACAGTTCCTCGTGGTTCCTTCTGAAAAGTAGTGGGATGGTTCCATACAGTTCCTCATAGTTCCTCGTGATTCTTTAATTCTATATGATGGTTTTTTTTTCTTCACGGTTCCTCCACGGGTTTCCGCGATTCACCATGGTTCCTTACGACACTGTGGTTTTGCATAATAAATTCTTGAAACGAAAATTGGTTTAATATTTTTTTATTTACACACGTGATAGCATTATAAGAATATATTAATAACTTTCAAATATATGGGGCATTCCATCCCAATTTGAACGCCCCATATATATATATATGAGTCATTCCATTTCATTTCGAATAATAGTTGGAATCAACCACTTTCGATTTCGATGAAATTTGGTCAGAAGGTTTCGATTTTAACCAAACAAAGTTCTACCAAAGGAAAAAAATTTAAAAAATTTTTTTCAAAAGTTATCCAGTATTTAAAATTTCACATTTTTTCAAATCTGTCAAGTTCATTTCTTAATTATCTTGAAAACTATTATAGTTACGAAAAATCGTCCTGAGTATATTTTGAAGAGCATACTTGGGGCTATGAAAAAAAAATTATTCTGAAAAAAAAAATTGAAAAATGATGAATTTGGAGAATTTTGAATTTTCGAAAATCGTGAAAATCCAAGTTGTACATTAAATTTTTCATTCAATTTTTTTTATATAATACCTTGTACTAATCTTAAAAGATCCTGAAATTTTCAGAGGGGTGTTCTTTCTTATTTCATAAATATGAATTTTTGAATTTTTGAAAGTCGTTCAAATCCACGATCAACATTAAATTTCTTGTTACTTTTTTTTTTTTATAAAAGACCTTGAAATGATCTTTGAAGATCCTGAAAGTTTCAGCATGGTGTTGTATTCTTTAAAGAATAAAAAAAAAAAAATTTTGTAAAAAAAATTGGTTTTTTTGGGTCAATTTCGAAAAAATATATTTTTGAAACAAAAAAACATCATCTGGGAAATTTCAGAATCTTTTAAGTATGGTAAAAAAAATTTTTTTTCAATCAAAAGTCAAAAATTTATATTTTTGAAACAAAACAACACCATGCTGAAACTTTCAGGATCTTTAAAGATGAGTCTAAGGTATTATATAAAAAAAAACCAAAAATTTAATGTTGATCGTGGATTTACGCGACTTTTAAAAATTCAAAAATTCATATTTCTGAAAAAAGAAAGAACACCCCTCTGAAAATTTCAGGATCTTTTAATATTAGTACAAGGTATTATTTTAAAAAAATTGAACGAAAAATTTAATGTGCAACTTGGATTTTCTCGATTTTTTAAAATTCAAAATTTTCCGAATTCATCATTTTTCGAATTTTTTTTTCGGAATATTATTTTTTTTATAGCCCCAAGTATACTCTTTAAAATGTACTCAGGACGATTTTTCGTAACTATAATAGTTTTCGAGATATTTAAAAAATGAACTTGACAGATTTGAAAAAATGTGAAATTTTAAATACTGGATAACTTTTGGAACAAATTTTTTAAATTTTTTTCCTTTGGTAGAACTTCGTTTGGTTAAAAGCAAAACCTTCTAACCAAATTTCACCGAAATCGAAAGGGGTCGATTCCAACTATTATTCGAAATGAAATGGAATGACTCATATATATTTGTTCATATTGAGAGCACTATAATATCGGCCGACTGATCATGTCACACATGTTTTGTTGTTAATTGGACTTGTAATAATTATACAATTAAAAAATATGCTGCTCTATCAGAATACGGAATCGAATAATTTATAACGAATAAATTAATCCGTTTCCCAAACAATTGGAAGTCGTATGGCTCGAAGTTCGTTAAGCGTTTCAATCATGATGACGGGACCTTCGATTTCGTCGATATTGACAAATATTTGCTGTTTCGATGGTCGAAAATCGTCGTGCGTTTATAGGGTTCCCAAGATTGGAAAGGTGATTGATGAAGAGGCCATATACCACGTTTTCGTTATGACGAAAGTGGACAAATGATAATATCTCTCCAAATCCAATATCTTTGCAATTAACGTATTTATCACATAATCGTGTATTTTCTGAGTTTCCCCGACACCTGTATTCTATACCGATTATTATAGCTTGCTCAAAAAACGCAAGGATTTTGGGTTGAAATCCACTAGCACGCAAAGCTACGCATTCCCAATCGCATGGCTTGCGGTCAACAATATGTCAAATGAATTGCTGTTTTGATATTCCGTTAAAATCATCAATCGGACGGCGTACCCGTGTTTTTTTACCGTCATGTAAGATCGAATAAACGGATTGCCGTGTTTTCAGCGGAACTTCAATTTTGTACATGAGACTTTCAGTAAATCGGTTCATAAAAAAACGTGTTGAGATTTGAATTTGTCTTGAATTTGCGCTAGTAACGGATTCAATGATTTTTTTATTCATAGATTCGAATGGAAACGTACTGTGTACCCACACTGGTCCCCAATTTTGTACAGTGTCGATTAAGTGATAGAGTTGATGAACATTATAGGTCATGTGGATTATGCCATATCTATTTTCGAAACCCTTGACATACTTCTTGAGCAACATTCCTGCTTCTCGTAGCTCCGTCATTTTTATGGAGTCCTTCACGATATATGCAGCTCGAGACAAATGCCAAAAGGCGAAGATCAGGCGACGGAATTATCCCTTGCAAACATAGTAGACAGTAATATAGAAGCCAGTTCCTCCATTCGGACGCCTTCCACTCCTTCGCAGTCTGTATCAGTCCGTGGTTTCCGCGAAATATTGCTTGGTGGTCGAATGTTCATCAATCGCGAATTGATTGCAATCAATTGTTTTGGACGACCAGCATACCAAATCGCATCGGCCTTTCCAAACAATAGCAAAAACGTGTATTGCTTGGCCACCCCCAAGTACAGTTGGTGCATACTATCGACGACGACACCAAACGATAAATCGAATTCTGGAAGAGTTTTCATAATCGAAGGTCCTTTTATACCACGTACTTTTTTATTCTTTTGCAATGCTTCTTCCATATCATGTCGCATTTCTGCGTCGGTGCGGGGGTTAATGTTATTTGCAGCGAGATACTTCCGTTGCACACCCTTTCCTGGCAAATAGGTCCCTTTTGCGTAACAGAACGTACAGCCATATTCACCGTTAAACAAAGTCATATTAAGAAGTGGGGCTCTAGCCATCGAATCAACAGTGCAAATGAGCGTAATAAATTTGCTCGTAACTTCGTCTACATTGTTGGGACTCCACGTTATAACTTCTTTGTAGAACTTAATCAACTCCTCGGCGGTTAGCAGGAAGAACGTTCCCAGATCTGGGTGGGCATCATCCACCCACAGGCCCGCGAGTAACATGTGGCATTTTCGCGCATGTGGCGGTAACTCGTTAATTACCAGCAATATTGGCCATGCACTAGCTTTGGACGATTTAGATACTCGACATCCATCAGTGTTGAGTGTGAACGAATAATTGTATTCGTAGCTTGAGAACTCGCCAGGTGCACATTTTTTCTTGTATTCCTTGCCATCATATACGTCTTCCACAGCCTCCACATCCTTTTTAATCCGTGTAAATCGATATCGGAGAGATTCAGCAATTCCGGGAATTGCGAATAATTGGTGAAGCTGCGGTTCTAACTTCACTTGAATGAAGTATGATAGAACACCATTTTTTTCCGGTCCACATGCTTTGCAGCTGCATTCTGAACTTGGTTTATCCCCTGCACCTACGTACTCCTTGCACTTGCGACAATATAAATGACGCGTCATGCTCGATTCATCGTTTCGTAATAATATTGCCCAAAAACCTTTCAGCGAACGTGGAAAGTTACTATTTAAAGTTAAATCATATAACAATCTGAATATACCGACAGTACATTGGTACGTGAGATGATGACGTACTGCTGTAGCAACGATTAGCGAAATGACGTGAAATTCCGTAATATTCGACCTCATTTTGCCTATTCTTGATAAATATGTCATTGCGTCAAGTGAGAAAATGTTGTCGGATACCCTGTTGAGGTTATCATTCTCGTCAGATTCATCATCGGTCTGACAAATGTCCTGCTCTGCATCCTGCGCGTCAACGAGATTGTTCATATTCGTCACCATTGACCCATCATTACTGCTTGCTTCATTGTCCGCCGGAAGGACGTCATTATCCGACTCGGCCGGCTGACTCTCATATATGATCTCGGTATTGGGATCAAACTCACGAAGTTCATTTGTGTCGTCGTCGCAAGGATTACTTTCCGTTTTTGGTGATCGAAAACGACCGTTTGCGTCGTGCGTTTCAATGTTGATGTTGCTCGTATCAATCGTGGAACCATCGGTATCTGATGTGTCGGAAAGTGCGATATTCGTTGGTGGCAGAAGATGTTCAGACGACTGTTCGCAAACAAACAAGATCATTTGTAAATATCATTTTTAAGGTCATTTTTAAATAACAGGATATGCAATTAGCTATGAAATGTAAAAGGGAATGCTTTTTCAATCTAAACTTTTTCTTATATTCCCATCGAACTGTCATTAAAGCTCGACGATTTTTTTAACAATGACGATGTATTTCGCAGTAAATCCGCCATTCAAGTCTAGAATATCTCTACAACCTGTTCGGAGTTTTTAAATCAGTATTCATGATTTCAGGAAAAAATAATTCTTCACCTATTTACAATTGCATATGTCAGGAGGAATCAAATTTTAAACAATGCCTCATGTGGTATTTTGACTAAAGCCAATGTGTAATATACACAAAATTTGAAACAAGTGATCGATACCATTGTGAAAATAAATGATTCCAAACGTACTTGAAAGTTATTGGACGCTTTTCTGAAGATAAGAACGCTCATTAAATTTCATTTTTCAAATCATAACGAAATTACATGTATGGCATTTAATGATATCTCAATGAAGATCCTGAAAATACATCAATATTTCAGATCAGCTTTGTAATTTTTGGTATCGAATGAAGTGCCGTAAAATACAATTCCAATCATTGTAAATTTTTTAAAACAGGTATAATTTGAAAATTTTGAATGACAAAACACTCCTTGAAAACCCAAAAAACATTTAAAAGTGTTATATAATATAAAAACATGCTTACGCCGATTAGAAGGTGTAGATTTCATTGCATCAAAAGATAAATTCGAAAAAAATGAAGTTATTGATTGAATTGTTTTTGATCAAATAAATCGAATACATTCGTTCAAATATATAGCGAAGGAGGATGTTTACAGATTTGCAAGAAAGTAAAGATATTTGAATACCGAAAATTCGTCATGGGGGGTTGATATCTTGGTTATGATTAGATCTGCTTTAAATGTTTTTGGATGTATTAGATCTGCTCTAAATGTTTTTGGATGTACTTGTCAAAACACAAAGTTTTTTGACGATTACATAATCATGTGCATTTCTGATATATTCATAAAATAATTCTTTTATAAAAGTCTGTTTCCAAAATTTATAAGCTTTAGCCAGCCAAACAACCTTCATGCAACGACTGGGAGATATTTAAAAATAACTATGTGCAATTTTTCTGGTTTTATTGTCATAAGGAAATTACAATTATTTCATGTATGAGGCATTCCACGCTGTTCAGAAAAGCGCGTAGTTGTCAGATGTCCCGCGAGAGACCGTCAGTGAACGGTCAAGCTCTCGCTGGACTCTGCATTACTCGTGGCTCTCGCAACTCTCTCCCCTCCCCATAGCAGCTCTCGCTCGCGAAAACGGACGCTTCTTATCAGTTGGATTCTGGGATCTTTTCGATACAGGTCGATTCACGACATATTCTCTCCTTCTTCTTCACGGACTTCTACCGTGGGAAAGAAGAGTGATCGATTTACGCCCGATTACTCTTCGATCTCGCCGTCTCCTCGTGCATAACTTCACCGGAATTCTTCAACCATAACTTCAGTGGACTTCTTCGAAAAGAATTCGTTCTGGCAATCCCTTCGATTCACATCGATCATCGGCCATTTTTCATTTTCTCGGGTTCATTCGTTCCGTTTCACAAGCTCTTGGACGATTTACGACCGGCCAAGAGCGAAAACGGTTTGGCTTCACGCAATCGCTTCACGGGAAGTATTTACTTCGACTCAGTGCGGGTTATTTCGAGAATTTGCGCGTATTTATTTTTCACAGGACACGTGGCGTCGTCCGCGCCGTCCGCCATTTTTGGCCTCTCTTCGATGGCGCATAGTCATCGCCGCGGCGAGACTCTTGAACATTTTTAGAACTTTACTTATATTATTATTTGAACTTAACCCTTTGCGAATAAACAACGATTATTGTGTGCACGCGATTGAGTTTTTTTCGTCGCCCGCAACGAACTTCCGGCCACTTCGATCCCTTCGCTCCCCCACCTTTTTCGCCCAATTTCCCACCCAGAGAAATTCAGGCAATTTTCAAAACACACGCCATTTCGAACGGTCAAAAAGTTGTCCACTCTCAAAAAAATTGACATTTTGTCAATTTATTCAATTATATGAAGAAAAATAGTGTAAATTTTTTCAAAATTTTATGATCGCATTTTTTTGAGTTTTCAAAATTTTTAAATTTTCTAAGTACCGTTATATCTTGAAAGCATACGATTATACAGAAAAATGTTTCAGACGAAAAAGTTGCATTTTTGCATAAAATTTGTCAAGAAATTTTGTTTTCGAAATTTTTCAGTTTAAAAAATGACTATTTTCATCAAAAATATACGAAAATAATTTTTTTCGGTCGGTATGACCCTTTCGATTTACCTAAAAAAATTCCAGAAAATACTCTGAAACGTGTACAGGAGACACATATTTTTGTTGAGATAGATCGATCAGTTGTTCCAAAGCTATGCTATCTTTTATTAGTAATATTTTTTTTTGTTTTTATTTTACTCTAAAAAGCTCCAAAACATGAATATTATTATTTTATATGTTCTTTTATCTAAAAATTCGCGTGAAACAATTGGGAATTATTATGATTTTCCATAACAATTGATTTTTCTAAAAAAACAAATGGTACTTAGTAAGTACCGTTGTATCTTGAAAGCATACGATTAAACAGAAAAATGTTTTCGGCAAAAAAGTTGCTTTTTTACATTAACTTGGTGAACAAATTTTGTTTTGAATTTTTTGGGTTTAAAAAATGACCATTTTCATCAAAAATATATGAAAATAATTTTTTTCGATCGGTATGTCACTTTCGATTTATGTCAAAAAAATCCAGATAATACTCTAAAGTTTGTACAATAGACACGTATTTTTTTAGATGATTCGATTAGTTGTTCCAAAGCTATGCTATGTTTTATTAATATTTTTTTTTTAGAAAAATAAATTATTATGGAAAATCATACTCTCCCAAATTGCTTCTCTCAAATTTTTACTTAAAAGAACGAACGAATGTTTCGGAGCCTATGGGATTAAAAAAAAATTATTGACAAAACAAAGCATAGCTTTAAAACTAATCGAGCCATCTAAACAAAAATACGTGTCTATTGTACACACTTCAGAGTATTTTCTGGAATTTTTTGAGATAAATCGAAAGTGTCATACTGACCGAAAAAAATTATTTTCGTATATTTTTGATGAAAATGGTCAGTTTTTTTACTCGAAAAATTCAAAAAAAAATTTGTTCACAAAGTTTATGTAAAACTGCAATTTTTTTGTCTACGACATTTTTCTGTTTAGTCGTATGCTTTCAAGATATAACGGTACTTAGAAAAGTTTGAAATTTTGAAAAACAAAAATGCGATCCAAAAATTTTTGAAAAATTTACACTACTTTTTTAATATAATTGAATGATTTGACTAACGTTAATTTTTTTTCAAAGTGGACAACTTTTCGACCGTTCGAAATGGCATGGAATGCCTCATATACATTCAGTGGTACAATTGTCACTGTATACTCACAAGTCGTAGCGATTGAGGGATGCGAAGATGTTGGAAAAGTACATCGTTTGGATATAAACTGGCATACCGTTGAAATATTTTTCTTCTTTTAAGAGTGTAAGAGCCTGAGCGTCGGTATTCTTCCATCTTTGACATTTTCAAATTACGCACACTTTCGGTTTCATGAAATCACTGCAGGGAATAAGAATACCGTTTTTGACGTCAGAAGCGCTTACATGTTGTCATTGTATGAGTTCCTGAAAAAAATACCACAACTGATCTGAACTCATATATATCACTTGAAAGAAAATATTGCAAATTGAAACTTACAAGGAGACTATATGGACTTGGGGACGCGAATTTGAATCAGCTTGAGCTGATTAGTAGTTATTAAGCGTTCTCAACGAATTTTCGAAATGTATGTATCTACGGGAGACCTCCTGATAATTTATTTCATAATATATTATGGCAAAGACGATTGTCTTGGTGGTGAATGCAAAACGGGACGTGGATTTTAATCAGCTTATTGCGCTGATTATTAATTACTAAGCGTTCACAATGAATTTTCGAAATATATGTATCTACAGGAGACATCCCACAGATACATTCTGATAATTTATTTTATAATATTTTACGACAAAGACATTTGTCCTGGTGTTGGATGCCAAACGAGACAATTGCAACGGGTAAATGAGCCCTGTAGGGACGACTGAAAATGTGAGGTTAGGAAAACAAAATACACATTCATTGATTTTTATTTTACTCACCTATATATTTCGGCGGTATTTCCATTATCGTTTCTCAATTGATAATTTATTAACATACTTCAGGCACTCCTCATGTTTATCACTCTTTACTTTTGTCACTGCAACGATTATTTCAACATCTACAGATTGCTACAGATCGCGTCTTGGCGGCTCTTCTTCTTCGAATTGCTTCGAATGCCTATAATTCCGACTATTGCATCGGTAGATCGGGTAGATGAGGTCCGATAGTCCGATTCCGTAATTCTTTTATTCCGTCGTATCGAAACCAATAGCAAGCTTGCTATTAGAGCATGCCCAGTTCGCTATTGACTGTCGTTCCTGCTTGCGCATTTTCAAGCGAGCATGTACCTGCCCCAAAGTCGCGTCCTCTTACGGAACGAAGCGGAAATGCCTGCTCATTGGACACAAAACCTGGCGCTCACGCATGCGCGTGCATGTACCCTGTCCCGCAGCTTATCGTCACGCCACGCGGGTCAGATCGCACGATGACGATTCGCAGTTTCATTCTTCGGGCCACTTCGGGCAACCCTGTTCAACTGTAGCCCGCCACGCACCGGTTTTTATGTTACTTACGATTTCGTTTTATTGTGGCACGTGTATGTGCGTTATCAACAAATATCAAAGTCAAAAGTTTGTTATAGAAAGCTCCTAGACTGCACCAATCATCGTATAGGGTCATCATCAAGAAATTTTCGACGATTCAACCATAGGTAAGTAACAATAATTTGTGAAAAACGTTCAATTGTTTATTATAATTGACTGTCTGTCGGCCGTCTAAAACGTTATTCCCTATCCTTCAGCGAAAATACATTATTTTATTCATTTAGCGGCAAGTTAGAAGAGCATGCAAATACTTGATGATAATAATAATTTCAAAACTTAGTTAACACGGTCTCAAAAATTGTTCTTAGGAAGAAAAAATTTGACGATTTTTCGTTCATCTGAACGTTGTGAACGTAAAGTAGATAAAAACTATACATTTTCCACTGCATGTGTACAAAGTCACAACAATGTAACAGATAGGGAATCCGAGATTCTAGTCTCCTTGGGAATAACACTTTTTTTTGCCGAGTGGATTTATATGTAGAGTGCGCGAGCACGAGACGAGGCCCTTTGTTCCGAGCGCGTGTTGAAACAAACAATAACACTATGGGCGAAGCCGGCAAGCATAGCAGTAGTATGTGTGCCAGCGCGTGCTCGTTCTGTTTACATTTCGTTCTCATCGATATACTTGAGTGAAGTACCTTTTGGATTCTTTCATGTCGAATGTTTTTGCCTTTTATATGGCGCGTTCCTCATATCGTCATTCCATATTGCCGCATTTTTATTTATTAAAACAGATGCTTGTCTTATTATTTTTATTTTTATGATGGAGACTTCAGTGACGTTTCTCAAGTTCATTCGTCGGTTATCTCAAGTCGGTCATCGTAGTTACTAATTAATACAAAATAAAAATAACCGCGGTTAATGTCGTATACTCGAGATCCATGATTTAATGGTATCAAGTACTTCAAATTAGGCAGTTTTGTGACGATATTTTCAGGCAAGACCCGTATAGTTAGCGCTATAAAAAAAATATTCTGAAAAAAAAATGTTTCAATGATGAATTTTAAGAATTTTGAATTTTCAAAAATCGTGAAAATCCAAGTTGTACATTAAATTTTTGGTTCAATTTTTAAAAAATAACACCATGTAATAATCTTGAAAGATCCAGAAATTTTAAGAGAGGTGTTTTTGGTTTTTAAAAAAATATGAATTTTTTAATTTTCAAAAACCGTGTAAATTCACGACCAACATTAAATTTTCGGTTCGATCTTTTTTATATAATACCTTCAACTGACCTTAATAGATCCTGAAAGTTTCAGGATGGTGTTATTTTGTTTCGAAAAAATGAATTTTTGAATTTTGGCAACAAAATATTTTTTTGTACCGTAATTAAAAGATTCTGAAATTTTCAAGATGGTGTTTTTTTTTCAAAAATATATATTTCCGAATTTTAGTGAACAAAAAAAATTTTTTTTACAAAAATTCAAAAATGTATATTTTTGAAACAAAACAACACCATCCTGAAAATGTTAGGATCTTTTAAGATCAGTCCAAGGTATTATATTTAAAAAAAATTTAACCAACAACGTAATGTCCATCGTGTAATTACACGACTTTTCAAAATTCAAAAATTCGTATTTTTGAAAAAACAAAAAACACCTCTCTGAAAATTTCAGGATCTTTTAAGATTAGTACAAGGTATTGCATAAAAAAATGAACCAAAAATTTAATGTACAACTTGGATTTTCACGATTTTTGAAAATTCAAAATTCTCCTAATTCATCATTTTTTACAATTTTTTTTTCGGAATATATTTTTTTTCATCGCCCAAGTATATTTTTCAAGCCGAATTCAGAAAAAAATTTCATAGCTATAATAGTTTCCGAGATATTTAAAAAATAAACTTAAAAGATTTGAAAAATTGTGAAATTGTAAATTTTTGATAAGTTTTGAAAAATTTTTTTTTACTTTTTTGCCCTTGGTATAACCTTGTTTGGTTGAAAGCGAAACCTTCTGACCAAATTTCATCCAAATCGAAAGGGGTCGATTCCAACTCTTGGTTGATTTGACATGTCTTTTCATTATATACAATTTTATGAATTGAAATTTTTTTTGTAAAACTAAGATGCAAATGATTTGTCGGTCCAGAGATTCAAAATGAGTACGGAGACAGAAGAGGACTGTTTTTGCCTGGTTTCGATATGCGGAAGTGATAATGGACGGACAACCGAAACCCAGATTTGTAACATTAAACAATTGGTACGATGGAACTTTGAAAGCCAAAATTATGATCTTCCTTGTACAAAGGCTTGGGTCCGATCGCATAAGGGTGCCGCTGAAAGTATCAGAATGCGAAGAACCGTGAAACATAAGAGTTGCTATGTGAGGGTATTGATACTGAAAATTGCAGGTGAGTATCAGCATATTATACTTCATTTTTTCATTCTAGTTTAAATAACGCTTTGATTTTCATTGAATTCCTCATTGCAATCCATATACTTTTTTCACCTTTCTTCAAATAGAACTCGCGTACAAGATAAGATCAGTAAAATCGATTTTACTACTTACAAGGAAAGGTCACGAGGTGTCCCCCTCTGACTCCGATAAACTTTTGGTATGTTGTTGTCCATCGAAAAATAAGAGACCCATATTTTTTTTTATCGGCCGTCACGGCGTTTTAAGGGGTGGAATCAACCCCTAAAGTTGGGCATGTTAGGGGGTCGGTCAGCTGTTTCACATAGAAAGAGTGTACCGATCGGAAGAAAACCAGTTCCATGACATTGCTCATGTCGAGTAATGAAAAACACATGTTTGCCTTTTTCCGCAACCTTGTCTTAAGGGGGTGAACTACCCCGTGACCGTTGTACTTTTAATGTATAAAGAAAAATTATTGACCGATTTTGATAAAACAAAAACCAAGTTGAAGAGCAGCAAAAAATAAAGTTTACGTGTTTTTGGATTTTTCAAAAAAAAAAAAGCTTTAGGTGGCTTTTAGCTGTAGGCCTTCGGTGGGGTATTTCACATGGAAAGAGTGTACCGATCGGAAGAAAACTAATTCCGTGACATTCCTCATGTCGAGTAATGAAAAACATATGTTCGCCTTTTTTCGTAACCTTGTCTTAAGGGGGTGAACCACCCAGTGACCTTTTTACTTTTCATGTGTAAAGAAAAGTTATTGACCGATTTTGATAAAACTAAAACCGAATTCAATAGCAGTAAAAAATAAAGTTACGTATTTTTGGAATTTACAAAAAAAAATTCAGGGGGTTTTCAACTATGGGCGTTCGGTGAGCTGTTTGACATGGAAAGAGTGTACCGATCGGAATAAAACCAATTCCATGATATTCCTCATGTCAAGTAATGAGAAACATATGTTCACCTTTTCACGCAACCTCGTCTCAAGGGGGCAAACCACCCCGTAACCGTTTTGATTTTCATGTATAAAAAAATGTTAATGACCGATTTTGATAAAACAAAAACCAAATAAAGAGCTGCAAAAAATAAAGTTTACGTGTTTCGGATTTTTCAAAAAAAAAAGCTTAAGTGGGTTTCATCCCAGGAAGATTACTTTTTTGTATGAAAAACATTTCTTTTGATATCTACTATCTCATTACTTTTATGAACTTATTTTCACGTCTGTAATCATATTTCTACATGAAGATTCATTATTATTAGCAGTTGACAGAATAATTACTAATTATTGTTACCTTGATCTCACATGTAATACTTTATTTCATTACACTGTCGGTTATTAGCTATATTTCAATTTGCTTGCATTTCAGCCATAATATGAAACAAATTAAAATTTTTATATATCGGAGTTTTGTTTTGGAATACAAATTTCAAGCATAGCACATACAATCGAATCTTAACACATATATAAATTTGGTTTATTTGTACTTTACTTGAGTAGTTGTAGATTCAATGGTTATATATAGAACGGTAGTGGTATTCCTCGAAAAAATGTTTAAAACAAAGTGATTTTTTGCACCAAGAACATCTCACTACAGCTACATTTGTACAGCCTTCAATTTCACATTGGGATTGTGATAACGTCCCATAAGCGAATTCGACGGGATTTTCAAAAGAGTTAGGTCATTCTTTTATGTAACCACTTTTGAACCAAGCATATCGAAACAAATTTTCGTACCTCGGAGAAGATAATTGATTATGTACAAGGGATTGTAATTTTATAATATTGTTTCTCAAATGCAAATCTAAATCATAGTCCATCAACATGATACTGTCCGAAAAGTGTTTAACATAATTTTTCCAGATTCTGAATCCGTAGACGTCGAGTGGTTGAATTTTTCCTGTTGTGCCTTTTGGTATAATCATTGTGATGACTTGCTTATCAAGTGGTGTGGCTTCCCTAACAGCTTCGGGGCAATGTCCACTCCAAGAATCGATCAAAAGAATACTCTTCTCACCAACGTTCGGAAAGAAAACTTCATTAAGCCATGCTTTGAAGTGTTCTGCAAGGGAATATGAATTCAATATATCATAGTCACAATATCTCCATATTCACGATCCCTTTGGATATCTCCATAATACAAAATTGCAATATACCTGATGTAAGTTTGCAAGATTTAGAAGCACTTATGAAGACATTCGCTGGTCGAAAAATATTTTTTTCTACTATTGGCCCCAATCGTCCAGATGGTTCTTTCAAGACTATCAAAAGCGGGGATAGAAGTTTTCCATCTCCTGATATTGTTGGCTGAATCGTGTAACTATGTGTTGTCGCCGAAACGGATTGTACAAGGCATTCTATTTGTTTCGTACCTTCTTCCGCTAATGTTCGTCCTGAATGTATTTCCAATTGGAATCCACTTTGGTCGGAATTATAAATATTTTTTAAACCGTACTGTCTGATTTTTAATTGAACTTCAGAAATAAATTTATCTGCGTCTTTTTGCAATGTTTCTTTTGATTCAAGGGTCCTCCTTGAAATAAATTTATTTATTTTCCTGCTAGTTATACGATGAATTTTTTTGAATTTCTGTATCCATCCATGTGAAGCCCGAAAACGAATATCCTCATTTCCAATCAATTGTTGTGCTCGTAAAGCCCATCTTCGAATATCAACATCGTGAACAATTAGACCTGATTCTATAGCATATTTTAGATTATTGAGAGTATATTCTGAAATGCGTGATAATTTCTCCATGTACGTTCCTCCTTGATTTATTTGGTGAGCCCAACGTCGCAACTGGCGCACTGATCTTACTTTTTTGAATTTATTTTGAACCGTCTCTATTTTCAGATTTTTTTTTGTTTTAGCACTTCTCCAATATTCAACGGCTCTATATTTGTAGTCATAGCTCAAATCTTCTTCGTCGTCGGAACAAGTCATGGGATCAAGTCGAGCTACTCCAGAACTCCATTCGTTATTGTCTTCCACAGCTTCGACTACTATATCCTTGAACGGTTCTTGAAAGTCTAATGTAGTATCTTCAATCATTTCCAGATGATTAAACTCGTTCATGGTGTCCTTTAACATCTTTTCTATATTTTCTTTCAACTCTACTTCATCGTTGTTAACCGGACTATCAGGAAGATCCAATGCTTGAAAGGTGATGAGTAAAAGTCTTATTACATTCATTGGATTGATATACATTTTATCAACTTCACTCTCTACAGCTAATATGATAATAAGAGCTCAACAGACGAAACGGAACTGAAACTATTGCTCAACATTCTTTTTATAAATAGATGAGCTAGAGTTTCTTTATCTCAAGTGGGCGTAGGTAACGTTATATTTATTTGGACCAGGGCCAAAGTAAAAATAACATTGAACATTTTTTGGAGAGTGATGCGTAAATTCGTCCCTATAAGATAATGATTAGTTCTGTTTATTGTATTTGCGCGACGTGAAGATACCAAATACATAATACTCTCGCACTGTTCATACGCTTTGAGCAAACATCCAGCTTGAAACGTAAGCAAATTTGAATTTAGCCAATAACTGACAGTGTAATGAAGTAAAGTATTACATGAGAGATTAGGGTAACAATAATTAATCTCTCAACTGCTAATAATAATGAATCTTCATGTAAAAATATTGTCATAGACGTGACAATGAGTGCATAAAATAATGAGATCGTTGTCGAGATCGAAAAAAATGGTTTCCATACAAAAAATAAAGACATCTTTTTTGGGGGGAAATCCCCTTAAACTTTTTTTTTAATCGGAAAATACGTGAAATTTATTTTTTGTTGCTCTTCAATTTGGTTTTTGTTTTATCAAAATCAATCAATAACTTTTCTTTATACATGAAAATTAAAACAATCACGGAGTGGTTCACCCCCTTAAGACAAGGTTGCGTAAAAAGGTGAATATGTATTTTTCATTACTCGATATGAGCAATGTCATGGAATTGATTTTATTCCGATCGGTACACTCAAACAACTGACCGACCCCCTCCAGCTAAAAACCACCTTGAACTTTTTTTTTGGAAAAATCCAAAAACACGTAAACTTTATTTTTTGCTGCTCTTCAACTTGGTTTTTGTTTTATCAAAATCAGTCAATAACTTTTTTTTATACATTAAAATTAAAACGGTCACGGGGTAGTTCACCCCCTTAAAACAAGGTTGCGTGAAAAAATGGCCATGTGTTTTTCATTACTGGACATAAGCAATATCATGGAATTGGTTTCATTCCGATCGGTACACTCTTTCTATGTGAAACAGCTGACCGACCCCCTAACATGCCCAACTTTAGGGGTTGATTTCACCCCCTAAAACGCCGTGACCGCCGATAAAAAAAAATACGTGTCGCTTATTTTTCGATGGACAACAACATATCAAAAGTTTATCGAAATCGGAGGGGGACATCTCGTGACCTTTCCTTGTTAGCCGCATCAGAGTTTTTAATTTGTAAATTAATATTTCGTAAAACCCAATGGTGTGTAGATTTATTCTGAAAAATTGAATTATTTATCAAATACGAATGATAGCGTTTTTTTTTTCGAAGTAGAAAGAAATTAACGATTAAAAGTTGGTGAAACACAAATAGCACATTATGACACGAGTACAATAAAACTTTTTTGGACTGGCTCTTGTCGCATAAAAAGTATTCACTTAAAAAAAAAAGTTATTTCGTTTTGAAAAGTCGTCCGGCGAGTTATTTGGCGATCCAAATAACTCGCCGATCCATATAATTCATAAATCATGACCATTGGCACGTATTGTGATTAGTCTTTAAAATTTAATGAACCAGCCAAAATTCTTAACAGTATTTATAAATTGTAAGCGAAAGCTCGCATCCCGGCTAAGGGTGCGTTCTGACATAAGCGCACCCTAACAACACCGTGTCGCTCCTAAGCGTTCTGTTACGCTGAAACTTGTTATCTCATTTATGTGCAATGAATATTAGTATTTTTTGAAAATTTACATTTGTTATTTTGACTCATCAAACGAACTACGAAACGTAATCGAACAAAAAGAAATTCTGGGACGGGGCAATCGTCTGAAAGTACCAAAGAAATTGAATCACTCTCCCGATGTCATCGGGAGTATTAAGACTGCGGCAAAAACTCTCAGTGCCATTGCGGTCGAGATTAAAAACTCAAGGCTTGAAAGAGTTAGTTTCAACGTCAATATTAGTTCTGAATGGTTTATCGCGACAACGATGATCGAGCATCATTGTCAATTCGGTAATATTTTTTTTCTTTCAGCAAAAAAATAAGAAAGTGGCAGCAATGACAAAACTTAAAACAGCAATGCGCATTGAGGAAATATGCAAACAATCCAAATTCGTGAGTATATAAAAATAATTAAAAATATTATAGGTCTCATTGCGTCAAAAATAAAATATTTTATTTTTGAAGAATTTGACAACGTTTAAAATATCGGCAACAACCTTGATATCGGCGTCGAAAATTTGTTTTTTCAAGACTAAACTCCCAGTTCATAATTATGGAAAAGTTAATTTCAGCTGAAATATTGAGTTTTTTGTTATGCAATAAAAGCTAGATTTATCCAATATATTGTAAGATGCGGAATAGATTGATTTTTGATAATAATTATAATAAAAAGTTATTTATGAAGTATTTTTAAAAAATATTGAAAATGACTGTTGAAAAAATTGTTTTTATCGTTTAATATCTGTTTACAACATGAAATGAATATCTTCTTTTTGCGATCTCATAACGAAATGTTAATTTTTCAATAATAATAATAATAATAATAATAATAATAATAATAATTCGGCATTTTTATGCCGGTATGTTCAAAATGTACCAAAGCCATCGAGAAATCATATCTGCAGAACATTTTTAGACTTACATTTTTACACACCTTTGAAAATTTTCAGAATTGTTCTATGAGAAATAAGGTAGTTGAAAAAAAAATTCAATTGGAAATAAATGTAAATAAAAAAAACACTACTCTGAACAAATTTGAGGAATTGCAGGAAATGTCAAAGTTTGATATAATAAAAAGAAAAAAAATCCTAAATGGTAATCATCGAGAAATTTTCAATTTTTTCCAACAATCTGGAAAAAAAACGATGAAGATGGGTTTCAATAATATTGTTGTATTTTTTTCAAAAAGTACATTGAAAACCAAAAATTTGGGAAAAAAAAACGTTCTGATAAGACAAATTGTTAAACAGTTATAGCTATTTTTAAAAAAGCGATTTTTTTCAAAGTTCATAACTTTTTATCGGTTGGGTAAACAAATTTGAAAAAATTCTAACAAATGTTTCCGATAGGGTAGAAAAGGATAAAAAAAACTTTCAGCCAAATATAAGGGGGTCAGGTTCAAAAGTGGTCGATTTGGCGTGGAATGTCCCATACATATGCATATTTTAAAAAAAAACATGTTTCTCTTCACATGTAGGAAAGGGAAGTGCGGAGAACAATGCCGTCAATCCGTCATATAGAAAAATTCAACAAATGGCGCGTGCAGTTGCAGAAATCGGAACAGTGTCCCATCGTGGAAAATCGCACAAAGCAGTTAACATTCAGCCCGTTACGAGAAGTCGACAACAATGTATGTATCAGTAAACTTGGCGTGGTGCCACCTGACTTATGTACGTCTATCCTTGCCTTGGTGAACAGAGATATGAATCTCACTCCATGTACACTGAACTCTCATAATACACCCCGTCAGTATAATCAACAAATCTCGCGGCCGGAGCTCGACGCGCGCCGTTCCGAGAAAAACTTAGGAGTATGCGCATATATATCAATGGCGCATTATATGTGTGATGTTTACATTGGCACTGTTCCAAGCGGGTCGAATTCAAAGCATATCTATATACATGCCTCTCACTGTAATCAACAAACCCCCGTTCTGTTGATTATCGTGAGAGTTCGGTGTATTGACTTATTATTCTAAAATTTGTAACAGTTTCAATCATGATTGAAACTGCCCAGATAGAACACTGACGTATATTATACGTATATTACAGGTATATATGTATATAAGATGTATACGTCTATGATATACCTGTATTATACGTATACTGAACGTATATTTTAGGTCTATTTATTGATAATAGTGAAAGAATTTCATATACGTATAATTTACGTATATTATACCATAAGCATTTGACATCGAATTATTATACATCTATTATATGTATACGAAACATGTACTTTACGATTAAGACAAATGACGTATAATATACGTATATTGGACATCTTTTTTACTACATATCTCGGTGGAATTTTGTACATCTCATATACATATAATATATGTTAATTATCTTGCGATTGGGATTCTTAAATCTAAAGCTGTTTAGTGAACGTATAACATACGTATATTATACGTTCATTGTATAGCTTCAGATCGAAGGATCGCAATCGTAAGGTAATTAACATATATTATATGTATATGAGATGTATAAAACTCTATCGAGATATGTAGAAAAAAAACACGTCCGATATACGTATATATTATATATATATATGCGTATATTGGACGAAGCTATTCAATGAACGTATAATATACGTATATTATACGTTCATTGAATAGCTTTAATTAACTTATATTGTACGTAACACATATTATCTGCATATGACATATATTATTATTAACATATATTATATATATATATATATGAAATGTACAACATTCCACCGAGATACTGCAGATAAAAACACATCCAATATACGTATATAGTATATATATACGTATATTGGACTTGTTTTTTTCTACATATCTCGGTGGCATTTTGTACATCTCATATACATATAATATATATATTTATTATCTTACGTTTGCGATCCTTAAATCTGAAGCTATTCAATGAACGTTTAATACATATACGAATATTATACGTTCATTGAGTATATTATCATTTAATATTATTGTTATTTAAGAATAAAAACTGATTTCTACAATTGAGAGCAATAATTTTTTATAATAACAATTATAATAATATTTATTATTGTTTATTATTATTATTTTTGTGTTTTTATGAGTTTATTTAAAATCGAACTAAAATTAGCCTGCCACACATCCCGTGGTCTCCGGCCTTTTTGATTTTGGAAATAATACTATTTATTATTATAATTGTTATTATTATTCATGTGATTCAATATTTTAGTTTTTAATTTAGTTAAAAGACAAGTCGAACCAAAAACGGCCTTCGGGTAATGAAAATAAATTCTCACTACGATTTTGGCACGTGATTGTTCTCGGCCTGTGTTCAATAGATATGATATTTACATCAGAATACCATAAGTAGTCGGTGGTGTAGTGGTTAGCGTCCCCGCCGTAGGTTGTTCGTTAGGCTCAATAGATAGGTAGGTTTCAGATCCCAGTCAGGTCTCGTACATATTCTAAGGTCCGCGAATATGCAAGATAACTAAAGCGGTCGGAAAAATTCATGAACTTCAAAACTATCTATTTTTTTTAAATTTAATTCATGTTCAATCTGAGGATATGCCTAAAAACAAGGGTCGCGGGTTCAAATCCCACTGGGGGCAAATTTTTTTTTTCAAAAATTCTTTTTTCGTTACTTGACACTCAGGAACTATCAATTGTGAATATAGAACTGATTTTCATCGTATATATATATGCTAGTATCCGTATAATTTGTTTATATTCTCCGTTTGTATTCTACGTATTTTCGACGTCTCGTATACGTAAAATATACCGTTTAACATATGTAGAATATACATACATTATACGGATATTAGCTGGGCATTCTACGTATATTCTACGTATTTTCGACGTCTCGTATACATAAAATATACCGTGTAATATATGTAGAATATACATATATTATACGGAGATTAGCCGGACATTTAGCTCTTCAGTATACGGACTAAATACGCATTATATACGTATCTGGCAACGTCTAATATACGTATAATATGAGTCAGTGTTCTATCTGGGTGTTGAATGAACTGACTGAACTGTTTGAAACTTGGTGAATGCATTCATCAAGGAGGAGTATGAAATTGAGAAGCATGGTATAATTTTATTTGTTTATAACTTTTTTTTGTAGATCACACTACAAAATGAAACTCCAAAAAGAGGAATTTACGAAACTCAACCGGATAAAGTTCTGGGTTCAAGAACTCAATTAACATGGAACCTGGCCCATACTGTGTCATCACGCAGCCCGAATGAATCTGCTGATAGATGTACCTCAAGAGAATCGCTCATGAATCAAGTAATATATATTTACATTTTACGTAAAATCTGATAATAAAAACCATTTAATATTTTAAGATGATGAATCATATGTATTATATGATAATATATACGAGTGCTTGAGAGATAACTGGAAAGCGATAATTATAATGTCGTTTCCATAGATCGCCCATTTTTGGACGACTGCAAATTGCGGTTTTGAGATGATCAAAGCGTGTGCGCTATCCTTTCAATATTATTTTTTTAATTTTTCGTTCAAGATAATTGGAGTTGATGTATCAAAAAGTCAACCATTGCAAACCAGTAATTGTTCATTATCGGGAAATGAAGGCACAAACGAGGAAGGTTTCCAGTCCAATGTGTACGACGATGATGCTGAAAAGGTAATGCATAGTAAATGAAGTGTGTACGTTGTTTGGAATAAGACCAATTTTTACCGAGCAATGTAACGAACAATTCGTAAACTTACTCGTAAAATTAAAAAAAAAACTGAACAAGTAATTTGACGTCCAAAGGAAAACAGAACGTTGGCAATTCGTAAACGTACACAAAAGAAGTCGTGCAAGTAAACGATCGGAACGAAGCGAAATCGAGCACCAGTGATTGCCTTGAACTGCCCAAACCGGACAATAACAACAAGGTAAAATTATTGAAGGTCATATTTTTTATAGACATGTTTCCGTTTCGATTACATTGTGTTTTATTTGAGATTTCCGAATGTTGTTAATTCTAGTCACGTACAGCGAACAAGCAAATTTGTTACAATTCGCAACATGTAATCGGTTCAATATTCTCCACGTATTTTATTTTAAAGATTACTCTTAGTAACGGATGTCAATTCGATGGAAATTACTTCATGGCAGCTGCAGCTGCGTTAACAATGCGAAAACGCATGAACGCACTGGTAAATGGATTCTGGAATGTAAAAGAAGGTTTGCACCTGACTCTGCAGCCTAATTGCGGACAAAATTCAACACTGATAACGGAAGCGCAGTTAAAAAAATTGATCGGTAAGTTGAAATTTGTTTTCCGTCTCGTGGACGATAAATATAAATACAAATGATTTTTTATCATACAAGCTCAACTAGCCAGGTACTTTCAATTTTTTTATGATTAATGCTTGAAACTTCTTATTTTTCAAATAATTATGGTTCAATTAATAAAGTATATGTCTTTGGTAACGTGTGTTTGGAGTGGCCTCTATTACGTATCAACTTTGTTCTATAACTAAGATGCAGATATTGTTTTGAATGTTAGCTCTTAGCCATTTTTGTGCATCCTTTTAGTGTTTTACTAATTATAATCTAATAAATTTATATACAGATGCTGCGGAATTCCTACAAGGTCATCAGAGACTACACTGTTAAAAAAAATTATTTGATCCAAATAAACCAAATTACTTGAGTGACATTTACTTGAGACAAATCGTTTTTTCTTTGCATTAAATGAAAACAGAAGTTGCGCTCAGTAAGTCATTTTCTTGGTAGCAGTTGTTTGGCCAAATCAATCTAATTCATTGACACTAGTTACAGTTATTTTATTCAAATGCAGGTTTTCTACGAACAGCAAGCCACAAATATTAGATGGAAATAATTAATATTTTTTATCGAAATACTTTATTTGATCAACACCAAACGGAGTTATTAGTTGCGTATATGTAATATTTTTAATTGGATAAGCCAAAAATACTGTAAGCAAGTAATTAAGATTTTCACATCAATTGTGTTTTTCTTTGGTACAAGAAAATATACCCAGATGCAAAGACTTGGTATCCTGGGATAACAAAAATAAATTACTTGATTCAACTACTTCGGATGATCCATCGAAACATTCTGTTTTATCAAGCTAAATAAAAAAATTTTAATACTAAAATGGGATTTTTTCTTTTTTAATATCAATATTATTTATCTGAAATGATTATTTTATGTGAGCATCATATTTTATTCATTTAACACAAATTCAAGTTATTAGCTGTGTATATGGAAAATTTGTGAGTGAATTAACCAAAACTTTTTGACGCAAGTAATTTAAGTTTTTCATCTTACCGTGTATTTTTCCGGTACAAGGAAAAATTATGTTATATTATGACACGGTATTCTAAAATCGAAAATAAAGATGATTCTTCTGTGGCTCCTGTGCAGAACGGGTTAAGTCCATTTTTTTTCGAAAAATGAGTTAACGACTAAAATCAATCAATTTATACTTTGCGTTTTTTTTTATTTTTTTGTCATTTTATTTTAACATTTTTCTTTCTAAAAATTGTTTATTTGTTTAAACAATCTGTTATCGTTTATTTGTTTAAACAATTTGTTATTGCTTATTTGTTTAAACAATTTGTTATTGCTTATTTGTTTAAACAATTTGTTATTGCTTGTTTTTCAAACAATTTGTTATTGTTTTTTTAACCATTTTTTGAAATTATTTTTTAAACAATTGATTAAAACTGTCGTTTTAATCAATAACAAATTACTAAAACTACAAAGAATTGGTGAAATTATAACCATTGTTCAAATATATCGTTTTTTTTATTTAAAATTTTTGATTTTTTTCTCATTTTACTTAAACATTTTTCTCTCCGAAAATTGTTTATTCGTTTAACCAACTTGTAATTGTTTATTTGTTTAAACGATTTTTTATGGTTTATTTGTTTAAACAATTTGTTATTGTTTATTTGTTTAAAGAATTTGTTATTGTTTATTCGTTTAAACAATTTGTTATTGTGTATTTGTTTGAATAATTTATTATTGATTAAAACGAAAGTTTTAATCAATAGCAATCTGATGATTTTGCATTTTTTGTATGTACGATATATACGAATTATAGCGAGCAGAGTGTTCATGAAAAAAAGGTATTCATAAACAAAATAAATTTTCCCTTGCCGGATAAAATTCGAATCTTCATAACCCTTAACTTTTTTCAAGTGCATAGTAGTAGTCGATAGCGTAATAGGTAGCGTGTTAGGTAATTAGGTACGATAGGCAGGGTCGAGGGTTCGATTCCCGGTCGGACAGAAAAATTAGATCGGAGAATTGGAGCAGATTTTTCATTTTTTTCTATTTATCACTTTTTGGGATCGGTAAACTATGCATATTAAATTATTTTGCAAGGGCTATATATTTTTTATAACATGTTTAGGGACAAGTTTCCAATACGCAGTTTATTGAATCGATCATTTTTCCTGTTGATTGGACTAATTACCAGTTAGATACAACAATCTATATCAGTTAATGCAAAATATCATAATATTGATCTAAAACAATATGTAATTCGACCAATAGATTTGGATTTGGAAGAAACTGATGGGATGTTCCATTTAAATGAGCAGTTTCTAGATCAGAGAAAGCATTTTCTAACTTCTATGGAAACATAGACGGCACCAAAAAAGTCGTAAGCTTTATTAAAATTTTGATTTACTCGACTGAAGTAAATCGGTTTGATATTTCAATCGCCCGTACACTCCCGTATAATAACTGTATGTTGTTTGAAAGATTTCATATTTGATCTTATTGAACAAAGATATTTCTATCAAAAATATATTTACTTTATCCCAATAACGAATTAACGGATTATATACAAATAATTTATTTACTTGCATCAAATAAATTTTGTTTGTTTCAAATAACTTTTTTTAACAGTGTAGACAGTTCTGATGAAAATAGAGATGATGAAGAGCCTGTTCCGATATGCGCTGCGAGTACTGGACCAGTACTCGCAGCGCATATCGGAACAGGCTCTTCATCCACACACGGAAATGAATTTCAGCAAAGTTGAAGACAGATAAGAATCGTCATTCTGACGAAGGTTACAGGAAAAGACAAGAGTATAGATTGAAAAATAACAATTCGTCTGCAATCGTGTGTAGTGATGAAGTAAATACTGATGGGAAACATAAAAATACCAACCGGATACAAAAACACAAGAATAAGAGGAGACGAAGAATACGACGCTTGAGCAGCAGCAGCAGCAGTAGTGATTCGGAAAATAATGAGAAAACAATCCGCAGGGCAGCACGTTCAGAGATTACAGAAGAAACGGAGAACTCCAAAGATAACGCCACCGTATCAAATAACGAAATCTGGGAGCAAACAAACGATGAGGAGCAGCAAGCGCAAGAAAGTTCCGTCACTTCTCGAATGATAAATTCCGCGATTGAATTGCTGGAAGTATTGAAGTCTTCCGTATATACCGAAAAGAAAGGTGAACAAACTACTGACTCTACAATGCTATTCACCTGGGAGGAACTGCAATGTATGATGAAATTGAACATAGCCGAAACAGAGAAAATCTTATCTGAAGATTCCTGCATCACCATCGATGGTCAGCACTAAACCGTTTAATTTTCATTGGGAATTTGAATAAAGATAATTATAATAGATGTTTTTTTTTTAGGAAAATGTCGTTTAATGGATCACGAGTACGAGTTTCGCATATTGATGGAAATTTGTCAATTCAGAGTGAATGAAATATGGGATGTCGATGCTTTCGACGAAAATGTCGTTGTCAATCATTTGATACCCAAGACACAAACGGAAGTTATCAAATTTTTGTTTAAAAAATACAGTCATGTCCAATTGAAGTGGGATTTTTTTGAGAGCCTGTATTTTTGCAAAAAAAAATCGAATTTGGAAAAACCGCGGTCCATGGTAGATAGGAAATTTTATCAGCTTTCGATTGCGACCACGTTCGTCGCGATCAGTTAAGAATTGCGGGCGTGGGAGGCAAAAAGGTGGGGGAGTGCAAAATCAGGCTTCCCGCGAGTGTCGGGATTTTAGGGTTGCGAGTGCCCCAGAGGCTCTGTGCGGTATCAAACGAAAGGGTATCACTCAGAGATTAAAAAAAGTTTCATTAAAATTGAATCCCCCACCCCCCGAGGGAGGGGTGGTGCCAAAAGGGTGAAACGGTATGTTGGGCATAATGAGAAAAGGGTTCGTCCAATCGGGTTAATTTTTTTTCGAGAATCATTTTTTTTGAGTACTCCGTGACCCTGTGAAAAAAAATCTGAGAAAAACCGCCCCTGAAATGAAAATTCACGTGTCCCGCCGGAACACATTTTCATTCGCGGGCATTTTTTGCATCGAAAAACTCGACGAAAATTTTTTTCAATTACGCCTCATTAAAAAGGACATTTCAACGAATGAAGTCGTATTTTTTTCATAATTTTCCTATGCCTGGTTCATCTCAACGAGACATTTGAAAAACGCGTTGCGAATCGAGATTCTTTCGATGGTCGTGGCTTTCCACAATGGATGAGTACCACTGTTGAGGCTGTTTTCGATCAGTCGTATTCCCATCCCCACCATTTTTTCACAAG
This sequence comes from Alloplasta piceator, assembly GCA_946863875.1. NCBI lineage: Eukaryota > Metazoa > Arthropoda > Insecta > Hymenoptera > Ichneumonidae > Alloplasta > Alloplasta piceator. Next base: position 22,717,159 of record OX333077.1, on the reverse strand, counting down.
CCAATCAAAAGACTTCATGGGACTTAGAATATTTTCGATATCTCGTGTTCGTGCTGGAGCGCGTACCATGGAGAGAGACTCCCGTGTCGCTATCCAGAACTTGGAATATTTTTGCGACAAAATTTTGCCTCCTCCCGCCAATCGAGCGACTTTTTGGCGTATTTTGCGAAACTTTTAGTTTTATTAGGCGTAAAGTAACGAAGATTTATATGCAATAAATTACAATACATTTTTAAAACGTAGATTTATTTGCATGATGAAAAAGTAAAGAAATTTGTTTTTCCCTGATTATTTTTCAGGTAAAAATGCATGATGGCATGATTATTAATTGTATTGCAAACAAGAATGTTCAAACGTTGAAAAACATTAGTAGCCCTGAAAAGGACCGTTTAATTTCTCTTTCTCGTTTTCATAGAGTTGATTTTCAAAATTTTCAATAACTCGGGGATCGAATTTTTCTATAAAAATGTTAGATACCTCGAGCGAAGTGGAAGAGAGTGCGAGCAAAAAATAATTCTCGCAGCACAAACCGTGCTCGTCTCGAAATTTCTTTTTTTTTTTTTATCTTTCATCGAGCATAGAATTTTCCCAAGTACAAAATAATTTTTGGCACTGAAAAGAGCCATTGCATTTTATTAAATTCGATCGCGTCGATCCACAAAATCCGTAAAGTCGTCATCGCCGCTCTGAATGTGCTGAAAAAAACAAATTTGGAATACCTAAAAACATCCATTTTTGTCTGCAGACAGTTGTATTACGTTGAAAAATTTTGATGGCTCTGAAAAGGGCCGATTTTCATCTCGAGGCGTCGTCGCATAGAGTTGCAAGATGATCCATCGCTGATTCATTTCACGTAGAGTGGGGAGAGAGATGCGGACACGTCGGGCAGCGCGAGGCGACTGGAGCAATCTTTGATTTCGGAAGAATAGGCAAAATATATGCTGGAGCTTGTCATCTGACCAATCAGAGACTCGGTACGCACAGCCATCCCCCTCCTAGCTTCACGGGCCAATCAGAATGCGCCACCGCTTGGCTTTAGTGTATATAAAGCCGTAGCGCGCATGGCTCTTGCTCCAGTCGCCTCGCACTGCCCGACGTGTCCGCATCTCTCTCCCCACTCTACGTGAAATGAATCAGCGATGGATCATCTTGCAACTCTATGCGCCGACGCCTCGAGATGAAAATCAGCCCTTTTCAGAGCCATCAAAATTTTTCAACGTAATACAGCTGTCTGCAGACAAAAATGGATGTTTTTAGGTATTCCAAATTTGTTTTTTTCAGCACATTCAGAGCGGCGATGACGACTTTACGGATTTTGTGGATCGACGCGATCGAATTTAATAAAATGCAATGGCTCTTTTCAGTGCCAAAAATTATTTTGTACTTGGGAAAACTATGCTCGATGAAAGATAAAAAAAAAGAAATTTCGAGACGAGCACGGTTTGTGCTGCGAGAATCATTTTTTGCTCGCACTCTCTTCCACTTCGCGCGAGGTATCGAACATTTTTATAGAAAAATTCGATCCCCGAGTTATTGAAAATTTTGAAAATCAACTCGATGAAAACGAGAAAGAAAAAATAAACGGTCCTTTTCAGGGCTACTAATGTTTTTCAACGTTTGAACATTCTTGTTTACAATACAATTAATAATCACGCCATCATGCATTTTCACCTGAAAAATAATCAGGGAAAAACAAATTTCCCTATTTTTTCATCATGCAAATAAATCTACGTTTTAAAAATGTATTGTAATTTATTGCATATAAATCTTCGTTACTTTACGCCTAATAAAACTAAAAGTTTCGCAAAATACGCCAAAAAGTCGCTCGATTGGCGGGAGGAAGCAAAATTTTGTCGCAAAAATATTCCAAGTTCTGGATAGCGACACGGGAGTCTCTCTCCATGGTACGCGCTCCAGCACGAACACGAGATATCGAAAATATTCTAAGTCCCATGAAGTCTTTTGATTGGCTCGTGAAAAAATGGTGGGGATGGGAATACGACTGATCGAAAACAGCCTCAACAGTGGTACTCATCCATTGTGGAAAGCCACGACCATCGAAAGAATCTCGATTCGCAACGCGTTTTTCAAATGCCTCGTTGAGATGAACCAGGCATAGGAAAAATATGAAAAAATACGACTTCATTCGTTGAAATGTCCTTTTTAATGAGGCGTAATTGAAAAAAAAAAATTTCGAGTTTTTCGATGCAAAAAATGCTCGCGAATGAAAATGTGTTCCGGCGGGACACGTGAATTTTCATTTCAGGGTCGGTTTTTCTCAGATTTTTTTTCACAGGGTCACGGAGTACTCAAAAAAAATGATTCTCGAAAAAAAATTAACCCGATTGGACGAACCCTTTTCTCATTATGCCCAACATACCGTTTCACCCTTTTGGCACCACCCCTCCCTCGGGGGGTGGGGGATTCGATTCTAATGAAACTTTTTTTAATCTCTGAGTGATACCCTTTCGTTTGATACCGCACAGAGCCTCTGGGGCACTCGCAACCCTAAAATCCCGACACTCGCGGGAGGCCCGATTTTGCACTCCCCCACCTTTTTGCCTCCCACGCCCGCAATTCTTGACCGATCACGACGAACGTGGTCGCAATCGAAAGCTGATGAAATTTCCGATCTACCATGTATCGAGGTTTTTCCAAATTCGATTTTTTTTTGCAAAAATACAGGCTCTCAAAAAAATCCCACTTCAATTGCTCAGTACTGTATACCATTCCGAGCGACAAAGTATCATCTAGTGGTTTACCAGTGAGAAGGTATTTTACAAGCTTTTCTTTAAATATGACATCACGCGTTTTTCACATTCTCTGGCATGATATTAATCAATATTACAGATTGTCCGTAGAGAAAATTCACAAAATAAGAGGCTACTTTATACTCCATTCAAAAAGCACGTGGGAGTATAAAAAATTAACGAAGATGATGGAATATACGTCCTATTTCGGTATTATTGATTCTCGTTACTACCCACACAGCACAAAAGTCAGAAATACTTCCTCGCGAACTCTTTTTTAAGACTACTTCTAGAGCAACACGTATGATATCTCGCAGACGTTAGTCCGAAGAAACTACTCCTTGACGCATTTTTCTCGGAGATGGCTTGATGAAATGAAAAAAGATTAGTGGGGTCGCCTGCGTAATTAATGTGTACAGGTCATGGCCCCACTATATTCTTTTTTTATTCCATCAAGTCATCTCCGCGAAAAACGTGTTTAACGTTTTAGCTCTATCTCTGTCGCACTCACGAGAGCGGAAAGACGGGGGAGGGGGTTGAACCTCCCCTTAAGAGATCTTCGGAATGAATATTAAAAAGTTATTAGAAATTGCATATTCAGATGAACTACGTGATAATATTTGTTCGGATACATATCGGAACCGTTAAAATTCTGGGATTTCACCACTGATATATCATATAAGTAAAGAGAATTCATAAGTAGTCGGTAGCGTAATAGGTAGCGTGATAGGTTCGCAAGTAGGATAGATAGGCAGGTCGCAGGTTCGAATCCCCGTGGAGGCAGATGAAATTGAAATGATGAAATCGAGTTTTTTTCTAATTTTTTAAAAATACAGTCGGTCCAGTAACTATGTAAATAAATAAAAATACGTATTAAAAATTTTTGCAAACAATAGAAGTAAGAAAAAAATTAATTTTTGATAATTTTAAAGGAACCCTTAAAAAGTGAAGGTGTGTGTTGTGAAGAAATCTCGCAATAGTAGTCTTTACGATATCTTTTTTGAGAAGTCTGAAAAAGTTATCTTCAAGACAACTTTTCACAGATATCAAAATCATCCCTCAAAGTGGCGCATAAGACTACTTTCGGAACTCATTAAGATGTCTTTCGGAAAATGTATTCGGATGTCCAAATCTTACATAAGAAATCTACAGCGATTCTTTCAGACGTCATATTGCTGTGTGGGTAGTCTTTCACCAATTACACGATAAATTATTATTTTTGTTATTATTATTATTGCAGATCGCAATATGCGGATGGACTCAATGTTTTCACGGATGGGTGCAATTCGTCTGGACGAAGTGACCGGACTAACTAATATCAGTCACAGGGACAATTTGTCGGAATTGGATCCAAAACAAATCATCGATGAAAACTGGAAAAGGGTCTTTGCCGCCAAGAACAACGTCAAAAAATTCCACTAATTACGACATATAATATGTAAGAGACAAATCTATTTGATGAATGGTTTTGAGAATATCGAGGGTTACATTTTTTTCAAAATTCACCATTTGCGTATTCTATAAAATCTGCAATTTGGTGCCGTTGATTGGGATAATGAAAATTTGTAATTTATTTGGGCATTGTTTAACTATCAAAAAATGATAAGTTTGTTAGTCTACGGGAAATTTAAGGAATATAAATTTTGACTACGTAACAACAATTGTCAAATCTCGTTTATATTCTCAAAAATCGTCGAATAGATTTGACTTTTCTGCATCAGAAAATGTCAGCGTAAAAAATTTGGAAAAAAATTTGCAAAAGATCTCAATGTGTGAAAAATGGTAAAATAATGTATTTTTCCCTATTGAAATTTTATCAACAATGCTATAGTTCTCAAGTTATGGAAATTAAATGATCTGAGCTCCGACACAGAAAATGAAAAAGAAATGTTGAAAAAAAAATCCGAAAAAATTCTTCTAAACTGAACATAAACAGACGCAACTTTTTGTTATCTTGAAGTTTTTCATGAATCCTCTTTGTTTTCGTGTTGTACGGGACTTTCCAAGTTTCCACTTTTTCACAAAAAACAGAATAATTTTGGAAAGAAAATCGCTGAAACTTTTTAAAGAAAGGAAATTGAAGCTCAAGCTTTCCCCTTCATAAATCCAATCGGAAAAATGTATTTAAAAAAATTTCTCTAGAAGATGGGTACACCTGAAGAGAGGGACAAAAGGCGAAAAACAGTTGTTTTCAAAATAGAGTCAAAATCTAAAAACGAATTGTAAAAATAATTTTAAAAAATGTGAAATGAAGCCGAATTGTTTTCCTTTAAAATGCCATTTGTTGAATTAGTTTACGTTTACTTCCGGCGAAATGGCATAAAAAGACGTTCCAGACCTTTTTTGAAGTTTTGACCGGAAACTTTTCGCTGGTAGAGTATCTGTAATAGTGCAATAAATAGTTGTCAGCCTAGTGCAATTTTTGTCAATGCTAAGCAATAATTCATGCTGGCATGCATTATAAATTACCGCTTATTTTAGATTAATTGTGACCAAAAAACATCTAAAAAATCAACGAGAATGTGTGATCATCCACCAAAGTAAATTACTTTAATTGTTGCGCGTATTGTACACGTGCGCACACACCATGACAATGGATTTTGCAATATATTTCGATAATAGTTTTGCATCATTGCCATTTGGTGAAAATATATGATATGGATTGAATATTCATTAATGCAATGGGTTTGCTATTCCTGTAAGGCGATTTATGGTAATGTGATGCCAAAAAAGTTTAAAACGATTTTTAAAAAATTGTAAACTTACTGTAATTGTTGTTAAGGTCATCTATCGGACATTTGAAAATTCTCCGTGACATTCGCTAACGGTTCTTAACTACTGTATTTCGTACTATCTAATATAACAATATAACAATATATGTATGGGCATAACTACTTAATGTAATATAAAAGTGACCAACTATCTTTAATTAAAACAATTATCTTTGTATTCATGTATTTCCTACAATAAACGATTGAACAAGTAGCCACTGCAGAGTGAAAAATGACATTATGCGAGGAAATTTCATTTCCAGTGAAGTACCTTGCGATCAAGAGTTCAGAAGATATTGGTTCCTTTGTAGTTCCTTCCGCGGTACTTTTTTCAAGGGTGGAACCAATATGCGAACGCTTTTTGAAAGCTGGCTCCTTCTGTGGTTCTTTTTGCGGTTCCTCTAGTAGAAAAGGAACCTTAAATTTTGTGCTTTTGAAACCGGGTTCCTTTCGTGGTTCCTTCGGTTCTGTTGAGAATGGTAATTAAATCCCTGGTTGGGCCACGGTCTAACATACAGGTCTTGAAACGACGGTAGAAGGGGTAGGCACTCTTATATGTCACGTTTTTCGTCATTCCGATTTATGCCGCAAGGTTCGCCGTCGTAGGGGGATGCCAGCCCTTCTGTCTCTCATGCTGTCTATAGCTCTGTCTTGAACGCGCGCATGCGGCTTCGGCCCCCACACGGACGTATTTTCTTATGGTTTAAATTGATTTCGATAAAATTATAAAATGTATAACCGGACAATGAACAACGATGAATCCGAATCGGTTATTTGTAGGATATATAATAGGATTATTAATGGAATAAGCACTCAGGAGGCAAGATAATACAATACGCTGTGTTCGTAATATTGAGACTTTATTGGTTGGTCAATTTCGATAGTTTTTTTTTACAACGAATTGTTTTCTCAATTTGGAATTAACCTGCCCTACCAGACCGGTCGACGGTCGTTCGTCTTGTGAAACGACAGCAGACGACTGTCACACGACCGTCGGAAAACAGACAAATTTTCAACTTCAGCACCGTCGGAACAACCGTCGAAAAGAGTCGGAACTGCAATTCCTCTTCAATTCTTGAGTACCGTCGGAACGAGTGTCGGAGTCATAGTCGGAACGATGAGTACCGGTGAATAGCGTCGGAACAAACGTCGGAACAGGTCGGAACCAAGATTTCACTCGCACCGTCGGAACAAGCGTCGGACTTAGTCGGAACGATGAGTACCGGTGAATAGCGTCGGAACAAACGTCGGAACAGGTCGGAACCAAGATTTCACTCGCACCGTCGGAACAAGCGTCGGACTTAGTCGGAACAATGACTTCCGGTAAATACGGTCGGAACAAACGTCGCAACAGGTCGAAACCAAGATTCCACTCGCATCGTCGGAGCAAGCGTCGGAGTTAGTCGGAACAATGACTTCCGGTAAATACCGTCGGAACGAACGCCGGAACAGGTCGGAACAAAGATTCTACTCGCACCGTCGGAACAAGCGTCGGAAAAAGTCGGGACCAAGATTCTGTTCGCACCGTCGGAACAAGCGTCGGAACAAAGATTTTATTCGTACCGTCGGAACGTAGTCGGAACCAAGAAACCATTCGTACCGTTGGGGCAGAGTCGGAGCCGACCGAGCCCGCTCGGACAGCTATACCTTAGTCGGAGCAGGTTCGCGGCGATACGGTATCGTCGGAAAATAGTCGGAACCAAGATTCGATTCGTACCGTCAGAACAAGCGTCGGAACGAGTCGGAACTAAGATTCCTTTCGTACCGTCGGAACAGAGTCGGAGCTGACCAAGCCCGCTCGGACCGCTTTACCTTAGTCGGAGTAGGTTCGCGGCGATACGGTACCGTCGGAGCAGGTCCGCGGCGGTACGGTATCGTCGGAACAAGCGTCGGATTATAGTCGGAGCACAGTTTAGTATCGTTGTTGGTGATAATTCGGTGATGGTTTTTTTTGTACATTCAATAATACAAAATGTTTTACAAAAATAATTATAAAATGTATAAATTAGTATTGTATGTATCAGCGCATTATATAGGTTACCTCATAACTTGAAAATCATTGTTGTTTGCGTACAATATTAGAAGATACTTAAAGTTATCGTTCGCGTTTTCATATTTATAAACCATTATCTTTCACCTATCATAAACCATTAGTTAATATTTCGCAAAATGTGCATGGATTAAACAGTGCATTGAAACGAATTTCAGCTACAAATATACTGCATTAAATTGTTATTGAACCGAAAAGTCAATACTACTTTCTTTTCAGTGTGCATTAAGAATAATACCATCGGAAATGACTCTTTGTAGCACCAACTTGTGCGGTTTGTCGCATAATTGTTCTGTACGAATATGAAGACGAAGTGACGGAACACGAACCATATTATATTTAGTCACAGATAATTACAAGCACTCGGAATATTTGTAACTGTTACCAATATTTTCAGTACTGCCCAAATGCGTAAAATTAGAAGTCATCGTTATTGCAGTGCAATCATGAGTATGTTGCCAATAACTCGTACAATTCAACGTTTTCAAACAAAAATGGAACTGATAAAAAATTGACAGACCAACTCCTGCAAATATCAAATACTCGGAATATTTGACATTTTTCAGAATTTGAACGTTTCATCATTATAATTACTACTTTCATCGTCATTATAATCCAACAGCAATTCTTTAGCACTATTACAAGCGCAACTTCACGAAAATCTTCCGTCGTACATTATCCATTGGATTTGTCCATTGTTTGTACCGTGTGCGTCTTCATATCAATTACAAGTTCACTATACAGTACAACCTCGATCATTCGAAACGTCAATTATCCGAACGTTGGTACCGAACAGCCGTAAGCCGTAGCTGTTCGTAAATTAAAAATTCACAATTTTCTTTCAAAAATGATAATCTTGTCCCAAAGAACCAACGTTCGGATAATCAAAACTTTTTATTATCAGGACCAGGCTCGCTCCTAATTGGTTCGGATAATCGAGATTGTACTGTACACTGCGACCTTGATTCATGCAATCCGTCTGGACCGGATCCGCATGGCACTCGCACAAAATGGAGGTTGCGCACATTGCACAGAACCGGCCCTGCGCAGCTACTAGGCTGACGTGACTGGCTGGGGACTTTTCCCCTATGCTCTGTAGTAGCGGAAATTGTATGAATCAAGGTCCCGTGAATCGAGGTCGCAGTGTACTAATATTACTTACGGATATTACAACAGTGTCGCGACATGTATAATGTCACATGCTATTTCCGTCGACGATTGCGATTAATATAGTTATTCTAAAACCGCTGAACATCATTTTTCGGCCACCGCAAAACGGACCGTATTCTTCATCGAAGAACCGTTACAAATCAATCGGGAGGGCAATGGGCTATGTACATATCAGCCGGCATTCTCGAAGCCCAGTAATCGATCGATCCTCTTCATTGTCACTCATCAGATCGGTTTCCCTCCTCCATGTTTCTCGACATTCCATTTCCCAACAATGACAGTATACGTCGCTGTAACTAACAATGGCAGCAATGAATTATTTGAAATATGAATCAAACTGTCGAATAAGTACATCAGCCCAACTTATCTCGCCTTACGGCGATGAATTGTCATCGTACAATTGTATGATAGTATGATATATTGTACCTCGTACAATTGTCCTCGGGCGATTAATTTCGATGATCCCAGTATGCGCGTTTCGGCTGGACACTTTTCGGAAGTTTTCAACGACGAATTCTTCATTATTTCGGCGGCAGCAATCGACCACGTCGCAGTTGGGTATAAGACGATCATCCAATGTACCATTCACCACGGCACTCCGAATGAAAATAACAAGTACCATCCATTAGTACATACGAACGGACATAACTCCCACAACATGGATGGAATAATTAAATATTTGTAATCACGATAATATCGTTACATACCGTATTATCAATCGAAGAACCGTTGATAATGCGAATCATCTCCATAGTAAGAGGGTACATAGCGGCGTGCCTTCATCAAGGTCATAGTACACGATCCCCATGGCGAACTCATAATACCGGGTTTCCTTGTCCATTTTTTCCGAAATTCCATTCCAAGTACATGACGGAAAGAAATAATTGAAGGAATGGATCGTCAATACATGACATTACAAATATAAACCGAACGGTGCATGTACTGAATCCGTTTAACTTACCTCGCCATACGGCGACGAATGTTTGTCCGGCAATTCCGTGATATACGACGACTCCAAGAATTGTTCTCCTATGATTCCGTTGATTTCAATATTCTATTTTCTACTTGACCGTTTATGGAAACTTTTCACAAAAAATTATTAATTATTGGGCCGGTACCGTATTACGTAGTCGTACTTCGAAACAAGACCATTATTCAATTTTCCATTTATCACGACAGGCCTCATGCGAATAACAAAAAGTCTCAATTTGTATATGAACGAAGAAAACTGAAACGACATTATTAGGACAAGATAAAGTATTTCTCATCCCAATATCGTAACGTACCTTTCATTTTTTATCAGCTAAATGTTGCTGCATTTTCAGGATGAATATCCTCTACAACTGTCTGCATTATCAAAAGCAACAGTACCCGATTCCCTCGTTCCTTTACCATCACATCGATTATTCTTGGACATGGTTCTCGGAATTGCATTCACATGAAACATCGACAATACGTCGTGCAAACGAATCACGGAAACGATGGATCGTTAATGCCTATGAAGAAATAGCAAAAATAAAGTTACCTTTACATTGTTGATTTACTTAAACCCACGTACTTACTTCGCCCTATACGGCGATGAATTTTCATCCAACAACGAGACTACATATTGATCCTCCATCAATGTTTGTCCTGCGGTTCCGATGAACCCTACCAGGACGAACGACGGTTCGTACTGTCGATCGTCCTGGTAGGGAAGCTATAGTACGTGACAATTACGAGTAGATACTTTTCTAATACTTGAATTGCATTGTCCATTCAATACAGCACTAAACATTTACAAAACAAACACTAAATACATTTATTTTCAATTTCAGATTATGAACACAGTACTCAATGAATTCGGTCTTGCTTCCCTCCTACTGTATAGACTTTACTTTTTCGTCACAATTGCACGAGTAAATATTAAAGTCTCACTGCGATTTGTTACCTCTGTCTTGACGTTCATTGTTCCTTCCACCAATTAGCGGCAGGACATTCAAGAAACTCATTCTTCATTATCTTCAACACATTCCCGACGTTCATGGGTTATATTGTATGTTCTTGTTACGACGAGTTCTTTTTCAATCAAATATATTTTAGTTCCATTACACGTATGGTTGTGTTACATTCACAACACTTATTCGGTACCGATTGAACTTCCTTACGGACGGTCGTTTGATACTCTAAATATGTTTTTCGAAAAAATGTCGAAAGAATCGAGTGATGACCGGTTAGTCTTCAATTTAACCATCCGTTTATTATTTACTGGGTCTCGATACGTGTTTCCGTATTTCCTGATGGCTTCATTTATCTTGTCGACTGTCGATAATAAATTATTAAAAATAATTCAACATATCTTTACGGGTGTATCGGGCGATATTCTCATTTCGATTGGTTTCTGCTTACCATCGCTACTAATTGCTGATAAATGGTCCGTCAATGTGTCTTCGCCGATTGCCTCCGTATCATCAAAGAAATGGAACATTGCTGCTTCCATTATTCGATCTTCTCGAAATCTACAGGAAACAAGTCATATTCTTCATTGGTTCACGGGAGTCCGCAATACACTTTACTATTCAAAATGATGTTTATGTACCGAAAACGTTGCACTTCGGTACCACTTTTATGCTCATCGTTCATCGGTGTCGTGTATTTATTTGCAATGTATTCACGAAATTCGAAAGATACATCTACCAACAATAGCAACGATTGTCTCAAGTCCTTATCGCTGAAGCCGTTGCTTTTTCCAAATCTTCTTTGTACTCTCAAAAACCACGACATAAATATATCAACCTCAAATTTCCAGTCGACGAGTCGCCATTTTCCTAAATGTAGTAACAAACACTGTCAACGTACTGCAAACGTTTATCGCTCATAAAATGTTGCATCGATCGCAGTGACAGACCGATCTTATACCAAGGTACCATTGACATGACGAAGACACACCCAATCGTACTTTATACTATAAGCAAACGTATCAAGAGTCGCGGCAGCGACTATACGCCAAGTATTAAAAAAACTGAGAGAATCTCAGTCGAGACGCCGCGCACTCTTATATACGTGAATATGCCTCAATCCACGCTCCTTTTACACTTCAATTCGATATTACTAAAAAACGAGACAACTTTTTTAACATTTACGAATATACTTTTCTTAAAAAAAAATTAGCTTTCCATTGATACCATTATTTTTTCTTCCCCCCACGCGATGCTGAGATATCATAATATCAGGCGAATTAATTCGAATATTCTTCATCGTGAAAAGTGATTTAGCAATTCTCGTCCCCTGATTGGCTGAATTTGTGAAACGCTTATACACGGGATGTACATCTATAGCTATGAGAGTGATCGTCGGCGATTACTATATCTATAGCTATGACTTCATACATGGTGGAAATATGTCTAGCTATGAGCGTCATGCACGGGGTGCTATCTATATTTATATATGGAAGAGTGTGTGTGCGAGTATGTGCAAGTGTGTGCGGATGTGTGCAAGTGTGTACGAGTGTGTGCGAGAGTGTATGAGTGGGTGCGAGGGTATGTAAGTATGTGCAAATGTGTAGGAAAGTGTCCGAGTGTGTGCAAGAGTGTGCGAGAGTGTGCAAGTGTGTTGGAGAGTGTGTGAGATTGTCCAAGTATGTGCAAGAGTGTGCGACAGTCTGTGTGAATGCCCGAGTGTGTGCGAGAATGTACGAGTGTGTGCGAGAGTGTATAAGAGTGTGCGAAAGTGTGCAAGTATGTGGGAGAGTGTGCGAGAGTGTCCGAGTGTCTGCAAGAGTGTGCGAGAGTATCCGAGTGTGTGCAACAGTGTGCGACACTCTGCGAGAGTGTGTGAGTGTGTTCAAGAGTGTGCGAGTGTATGCAAGAGTGTATAAAAGTGTGCGAAAGTGTGCGACATTCTGCGAGTGTGTGCGTGAGTGTGCGAGGGTATACAAGTGTGTGGGAGAGTGCGCGAGTGTGTGCGGGTGTGAGCAAGTGTGTACGAGAGTGTATAAGTGTGTGCGAGGGTATGTAAGTGTGTGCAAGTGTGTAGGAGTGTCCGAGTGTGTGCAAGAGTGTGCGAGAGTGCGCGACAGTCTGCGAGTGTGAGTGTGTGTATGTGTATGTGCGAGTGTGTGCGAGTGTATGCAAGTGTGTGCTAGTAAAATATACTTGAAGGTGGTCGTTATTTCGATCCTGTGTTTATATTAGGGTGGTCATTCGCGATTCGAATTTTCTTTATATTAATATACATGTATTTATAAGATGTATATTAGAGTGGTCGTTATTTCAGGTCTCTATTAATATTAGGGTGGTCCTTGGAGATTCGATTTCTTCAAATATTTATATGTATACGTAAAATCCCAAAAATTCGAATTTAAGAAAATCGGAAAAATTCAAAATTTAAAGAAAGCCGTCAAAATCTGAAATTAAAAAAAAAAATTACAAATCACACAAGCCAAGCAAAAAATTTGGCGTGCTTACATTTTTAAAGACCAAGCCAAACTAAAAACCTTGGCGTGCAGGGTTAAGGAAAATAAACCCGCGAGGTGCTGTAGGATTTTCACGAGATAAGATAGAAAATTATTATACCTACTCATATAGTGATGACACAGATAATTATCACTTGTATATTTTACTGTTAAGTAGAGTAAACGATCAGATGACTTGACCGCTCGCATAACTTAACTCGTTACCATGGCACCACATTCGCATATCTTAACTCCCTTTATGACCGGTTCTCCCCACTTCAAACCTTTGACCGGCCGCCAAACATCTATGAGCATGCGTATTGCCAACATGCGTAGTGCGCATGCGCTTAGATACATGAGTAGGAGAATAAGCGGAAAGTTAAGTTATGTGAACGTTTCCGGTCCCGTCGAGTTAAGTTATCTGGTCGTCTACTGTAGTTTGCTTACGATTACTGACGCATTATGTGCAATGACTGTTATGAGATTTTTAACTTGACCGTAATTAGAGCAACGCTCTTTATATATTATGGTCAATTACAATCTTGAATATTCTGATACACTCTCTCAATCATCACGTGCATCTACGACAATCATCCTGAATCCAGGCCTGGTCGCATTTTTGCGTACGCCGCGAATTTCATCGGCGTTCAATAGTTAAGATGAGTATTCGATTTTTAAATGATTGGTCGTTAAGAGAGGAAAATAAAAAATAATTTGTTATGAAAATAAAATAACGTTACATATATTGCACCGAGAAAATTTATGACAAAAGAAGTAGCAACGATATTTATGATTATTGCAACCATTATGTTCAGTGATGCTACTATAATTTACTAAATTCGGATATAACAAAAGGTCAATATAAAATATTCTCTACTATTCCAGAAATAATGATAATATTGTTCTTTCATTTAAATATAAACAGTGTACAAGATTATACTCAATGAACTTTTCTCATAGTTACTCACTAGTTTACTCGGCCTTTACCTCTTGTGTTTATTCTAATGATTACTTACTAGTGCACTCGATCAATTGTTTTCTTTTTTATTCTCTCGTTCATTCACTCCTTCGGTAAACGGTAGGGGCGCCTGGACTAGGTTTTTCCTCGGCGAGCTTATTGGTTCTTAACCCTGCACGCCAAGTTTTTTAGTTTGGCTTGGTCTTTAAAAATGTACGCACGCCCAATTTTTTGCTTGGCTTGTGTGATTTGTTCTTTTTTTTTTAATTTCAGATTTTTACGATTTTTTTTTAATTTTGAATTTTTGTCATTTTTTTAAATTCGCATTTTTGGGATTTTTAATACTTGGCGTCCCTTTTTTACTTCTTAGAAGTATTTTGTGATTGATTTCGATTCTTTTCGAATCTTTTTTCGATAATATCTTCCCTCGTGAAAGTCATTTACATCAATTTTGTTAAAACTGACGTTTAGTTAGTTGAAAATACAAGGAGAACAGTGAACAAAAGTGCATTAGACTTGTCTATGTATGCACCGGTTAAAAAAACGGTATAATTATTTAACATGAATTTAATTTCCTTGCATCAAATTACAATCATTTTGATAAATTGGTATGTATTTCAACCGAATCGAATGATTTCAATGAATTGAAATTTCTTTTTACTAAACTCCAATTGATTGGAGTGACCAGATGTGAGTAAATAACTTTTTTGCTATATACCATAAACATTAAGTTAGATTTTAGTTGAGCCTAAAATTAAAGTTCGATTTTGATTTGGCTTAAAATGTAAGTTAAATTTTGTTTTAGCCTAAAATTTGAGTTCAATTTTGGTTTAGCCTAAAATGTAAGTTAGATTTTGGTTTAGCCAAAATTAAAGTTAGATTTTAGTGTAGCTTCAAATTTCATCTCGATTTTGGCTCAGCTCAAAATTTAAGTTACATTTTGACTTAATAGCTATATATAATGCTATATATACATAGATATACTTTATATACTATATAAAAATGCTATTTGAAAAAATCGAATCTCGAAAGACCACCCTAATATCAATTGAGACCTGAAAAAAGGACCACTCTAATATACACTTTATAAATACATATATATAAATATTGAAAAATATAAACAAAATTTGAATCTCAAATAATCACCACCCTAATATATATATCATATAATACGTATACATATAAATATTTCAAGAAATTGAATCTCCAAGGACCACCCTAATATTAATACAGACCTGAAATAACGACCACTCTAATATACATCTTATAAATACATGTATATACGAGAAATAAAAAGAAAATTCGCATCTCGAATGGCCACCCTAATATAAACTCAGGACCGAAATAACGACCACCCTCAAGTATACTTTATAAATATGTATATTAGACTGATTCAAAAAAAATTTTTTTTTGCAATGCCTGCCCCGAAAGTGCGATTTTCGATTGGTGTTTGACGTGCGGAAAGTGGCTAATTTCTCAACGATGCTTACATTCCCGCACAAGTGCGGGAATGTCACATATTTCCGAACTTGTGCGGGAATAACTCTATTTATAGCTCACTTTACCCCATTGATTTACGAAAAAACGGATTTTTTGACAGTTGATAGTTTTTTGTTCTACGATTTTAAAGCGATTAAAGAAACTTGAATGTAGCGGAATACATGTGATATGTAACGTCAACTTATGACAGTCGCATTTTCTGAGGGAATACGGAATACAGAATGGTGGTTTTATTGAATCTCAAATCCCACTTTCGGGGCAGTTATTGCAAAAAATAATGTATGCAACATGTGCAAAAAACAACGAATTCCATCGCGCGTGATTGCCGCATTCGCCTCGACTTATGGTGCATTTCGCACGAGTACGAAATGCACCATAAGCCTTCGGCTCATGCGGCAACTTCACGCGCGATGGAATTCGTTGTTTCCTACACTTGTAGCATAAATTACTATTTTTGTTTTCTTTCTGGATTATTGTGCTACCGTTGGGCACTAATAAAAGAAAATTTCCCTAAAAAAATGGGCGCTGTCGCTCAATTTTTAGAGGTGGCTATCTTGACTTTTTGTTTTATTTTCATGATTTTGCTTCATCAATATGTTCATGGTATTAGATTATACCAGAAATAGAATAAAGGAAATACACTACGCGCAACAATTAAGGAAGCAAGAAAACATTCCAAATTTTTTGGAGTTTTTCGACAAGCTGTATTTCAGTGAAAAATGGTCGTATCGAAGTCATTAAAAATGAATTTTACAGCTCCAAGATTCTAGTTTTCAGATCTGTTGGTCAAACATTTTTAAGAGCTACGGTTATTACGAAATTTCAAGAAAAAGTGCGAAAGAAAATTTTTGCAAATTCTTCACTCTTTTATTTTTGGCCCACGGGAAAAATTTTTGCAGCTGAATCAATACATGGACCATGTACCCTGTTTATTCAGCTTCAATTTCCTTTTTTAATTTTTTTCTACAGTTTCGGAAACTGGAATAAATTTCCTACAAGACCTTCAAGAGTTTTTGGAAAAAAATTTGTCTTCTACCCTCAATATCCAGTTGAAAAAAGTACAAAAAAGTGAATTTTTCTCTTGCTTTGGTAAATCGACTGCAGCTTTGCTAATGGGAAAGCTAATGTTTAGGAGAATTTTTACAGCTCCATGTACCACCAATAACCCTGTAAATTTGCAGATCGATCCATTGAACGGTTTTTCCGGACGGATTGACTAAAATTTCCAAAAAAATTACAGGAGCAAGGTTTTTGTTTCTGAACATCGGATAATCTTCTTAAAAATGGAAAAGTTGATTTTTTTTCGACTTCTTTTACAATTCTGCATCTGTTATGGGTGAAATTCGAAAAAAAATCAACTCTTGAAGGAATCTTGTAAGAAATTTATTCCAGTTTCCCGATAAATTTCTGTACGACCATTGGTTGCTGAGATATGAGTGGTTTAAGACAAAAGGATCCTTTCTCATTCAAAGTCGGATATCTCCGCGAGAAATCAACGTAGAAGAAAATCAAAAAAGAACATTGAAGCTGAATAAACACGCTACATGATCTATATATTCTTTCAGCTGCATAAAATTTTCCTAAGCCCGTGGACTAGAAATAAAAAGGTTAAAAATTTGCTAAAATTTTCTTTCGTGCCATTTCTTAAAATTTCGTAAGAACTTAAGCTCCTAAAAATGTTTGACTAAAAGATCTGACAACTAGAATCTTAGAGCTTCAAAACGGCGATTTTTTAATGTTTTATAATTTTTGTAGAATACCTACAAATATGATGTATCGTCCACCATTTGAGGTACCAAATGAACAATTTTTTGGGACTAGTTAGAACCCTTAAGGTGCACCGGTGTCCTGAAAAGCCTAGTTTTGACTTCTTACACTTTGCGCATGATTCAAAATAAACCGCTGGACGGATTTTGTTCTACGACGTCTCATTTCCTTCGTAACGCTTTTTCCCACCAGATGAGCGCGACAAATTTTTTGTTTTGCCCTTAATTTCAGAGTTGCAGACCTATTTTGAAATTGTTAGCGTATTTTGAACTTTCTAGGCATTGTCCTGGTCACAATTTTGACTTTAATCAAAATGTGCTGCGCTTATCCCGTGGGAAAAAGTGTTACAAAGGAAATGAGACGACGTAGAACTAAATTCGTCTAGCAGTTCTTTCTGAATCATACGCAGCGTGTAAAAACGCTAAACTAGGTTTTTCAGGACACCGGTACACCTGAAGGGTTCTAACTACTCCCAAAAAATTGTTCATTTGGTACCTCAAATTGTAGACGATACTTCATATTTGTAGGCATTCTACAAGAATTATAAATTATCATTAAAAATCGCCGTTCTGACGCTGACTCGACCCCTTTAATTGTTGCGCGTGGTGTATTTCATTTATTTATTCTATTTCTGGTATAATCTAATACCATGAACATATTTATTAAGCAAAATCACGAAAAAAAAAACAAAAAGTCAAGATAGCTACCTCTAAAAATTGAGCGACAGCGCCCATTTTTTTAGGGAAATTTTCTTTTATTAGTGCCTAACAGTAGCACAATAATCCAGAAGGGAAACAAAAAAAAAATTTTTTTGAATCAGTCTAATGTATATAAACGTTTAAAGACACACATTCGCACACTTTCACTTTTGCACACACTCGGACACTCTCCTACACACTTGCACACACTTGCATACCCTCGCACACACTCATCTACTTTCACACACACTCGCGCACTCTCCTACACACTTGCATACACTCGGACACTCTCGCACATTCTCCCACACACTTGCACACTCTCGCACACTCTTGCACATTCTCCCACACACTTGCACACTCTCGCACACTCTTGCACATTCTCCCACACACTTGCACACTCTCGCACACTCTTGCACACACTTGGACACTCTCCTACACACTTGCACACACTTACATACCCTCGCATACACTCATACACTCTCGCACACACTCGTACACACTTGCACACACCCGCACACACTCGCGCACTCTCCCACACACTTGCATACCCTCGCACACTCTCATACACTCTCGCACACTCTCGCACGCTTTTGCACACACGCGGACACTCTCCTACACATTTGCACATACTTACATACCCTCGCACCCACTCATACACTCTCGCACACTTTCGCACACACTCGTACACACTTGCACACATCCGCACACACTTGCACACACTCGCACACACACTCTTTCATATATAAATATAGATAGAACCCCGTGCATGACGCTCATAGCTAGATATATTTCCACCGTGCATGACGACATAGCTATAGATATAGTAATCGCCGACGATCACTCTCATAGCTATATAGATATACATCCCGTGTATAAGCGTTTCACAAATTCAGCCAATCAGGGGACGAGAATTGTTCAATCACTTTTCACGATGATGAATATTCGAATTAATTCGCCCGATATTATGATGTCTCAGCATCGCGTGGGCGGAAAAAAAAATAATGGTATCGATGGAAAGCTAATTTTTTTTTAAGAAAAATATTTTCGTAAATGTTAAAAAAGTTGTCTCGTTTTTTAGTAATATCGAATTGAAGTGTAAAAGGAGCGTGGATTGAGGCATATTCGCGTGTATAAGAGTGCGCGGCGTCTCGACTGAGATTCTCTCAGTTTTTTAAATACTTGGCGTCGAGTCGCTGCTGCGACTCTTGATATGATATATATTAGGGTGGTCATTATTTGAGATTCGAATTTTGTTTATATTTTTCAATATTTATATATATGTATTTATAAGGTGTATATTAGAGTGGTCCTTATTTCAGGTCTCAATTGATATTAGGGGGGTCTTTCGAGATTCGATTTTTTTAAATAGCATTTTTATATAGTATATAAAGTATATCTATGTATATATAGCATTATATATAGCTATTAAGTCAAAATGTAACTTAAATTCCAAGTTAAACCAAAATGTAACTTAAATTTTGAGCTGAGCCAAAATCTAAATGAAATTTGAAGCTACACTAAAATCTAACTTTAATTTTAGGCTAAACCAAAATCTAACTTACATTTTAGGCTAAACCAAAATTGAACTTAAATTTTAGGTTAAAACAAAATCTAACTTACATTTTACGCTAAATCAAAATCGAACTTTAATTTTAGGCTCAACTAAAATCTAACTTTAATTTTATGGTATATAGCAAAAACGTTATTTGCTCACATTTTGGTCACTCCAATCAATTGGAGTTTATTAAAAAGAAATTTCAATTCATCGAAATCATTCAATGCGGTTTAAATACTTACAAATTAATCAAAATGATTGTAATTTGATGCAAGGAAATTAAATTCATGTTAAATAATTATACCGTTTTTTTAACCGGGGCATACACAGACAAGTCTAATGCACTTTTGTTCACTGTTCTCCTTGTATTTTCGACTAACTAAACGTCAGTTTTAACAAAATTGATGTAAATGATGAAAAGAATCGAAATCAATCACAAAATACTTCTAAGAAGTAAAAAAGGGCCGCCAAGTATTAAAAATCCCAAAAATGCGAATTTAAAAAAATGACAAAAATTCAAAATTTAAAAAAAATCGTAAAAATCTGAAATTAAAAAAAAAAACATTTCACACAAGGCAAGCCAAAAATTGGGCGTCCGTACATTTTTAAAGACCAAGCCAAACTAAAAAACTTGGCGTGCAGGGTTAAGAACCAATAAGCTCGGCGAGGAAAAACCTAGTCCAGGCGCCCCTACCGTTTACCGAAGGAGTGAATGAACGAGAGAATAAAAAAGAAAACAATTAATCAAGTGCACTAGTAAGCAATCATTAGAATAAACACAAGAGGTAAAGGCCGAGTAAACTAGTGAGAAACTATGAGAAAAGTTCATTGAGTATAATCACTGTTTATATTTGAATGAAATATAGATACTGAAAGAAATATAATCACTGTTTATATTTAAATGAAAGAACAATATTATCAGTATTTCTGAAATAGTAGAGAATATTTTATATTGACCTTTTGTTATATCCGAATTTGGTAAATCATAGTAGCATCACTGCACATAATGGTTGCAATGATCTTAAATATCGTTGTAACTTCTTTTGTCATAAATTTTCTCGGTGCAATATACGTAACGTTATTTTATTTTCATAACAAATTATCTTTTATTTCCTCTCTTAACGGCCAATCATTTAAAAATCGAATACTTAACTTAACTGTTGAACGCCGATGAAATTTGCGACGTACGCAGAAATGCGACCAGGCCTAGATTTACGATGATTGTCGTAGATGCACGTGATGATTGAGCGAGTGCATCAGAATATTCAAGATTGTAATTGACCATAATATATAAAGAGCGTTGCTCTAATTACGGTTAAATTAAAAATCTCATAACGGTCATTGCACATTATGCGTCAGTAATCGTGAGCAAACTACAGTAGACGATCAGATAACTTAACCCGACGGGACCGGAAACGTTCACATAACATAACTTTCCGCTTATTCTTCCACTCACGTATCTAAGCGCATGCGCACTACGCATGTTGGCAATACGCATGCTTATAGATGTTTGGCGGCCAGTCAAAGGTTTGAAGTGGGGAGAAACGGTTATAGAGGGAGTTCAGATATGTGAATGTGGTGTCATGGTACCGAGATAAGTTATGCCAGCGGTCAAGTTATCTGATCGTTTACTCTTTTTTACAGTAAAATATACAAGTGATAATAATCTGTGTCATCACTATATGAGTAGGTATAATAATTTTCTCTCTTATCTCGTGAAAATCCTACAGCACCTCCCCGGTTTATTTTTCTTAACCCTGCACGCCTAGTTTTTTAGTTTGGCTTGGTCTTTAAAAATGTACGTACGCCCAATTTTTGGCTTGGCTTGTGTGATATGTTTTTTTTTTAATTTCCGATTTTTACGATTTTTTTTAAATTTTGAATTTTTGTCATTTTTTTAAATTCGCATTTTTGGGATTTCAAAATTTTTTGTTACAGTTTCAAGATACTTAACCATCCGCTTGAAATGAACATGTCGTTGTGAGGACTTTCTCCAACTCGTTTTTGGTGAGTTTGCTAAACAGCATTATTTCGTCCGATGTATGGCCCACGTTGACATTGTTTATGTCGTTCACAACACCTTTGTACGCTGACGGCTTCATACGATCCAATACAATGTTCGGCAGTACTTGTTCCATTCTTCGTCGTTCAGGAACCCTTTTCGCAGCGGACGTAACATTACGACTTTGAGTTGTTTTTCTCGCATTACGTTGCGGTACCTTCCGTTCAACGGAGATCGGTTCATCGGCAATCTCATTATCCGAGCTTCCTGAATCATTTGACTCGGTACGGCGAACCGCTGGTTCAGTCAACAGACTCATTCTTTGCTGTCTCAATTGAGCTTTACGTACTATTATCTGAGGCTTTTGGTCGTAACGTTCGTCTCTTAATCTTTTGGATATCCAATTTCTCATGTGCACTGACGGAAGGTTGTCGCGTGTGATCTTTATCGGATTATATGGTTGCAATGCCATGCACTGATCAATCAAGGATTGTATCAGTTGATTTGAAATAACATTCCTCTCGTCCGGGCCCTTGCGAATCATTACATAATTCTTGCGTTCTTCTTTCGTCGTCATCGAGGCAAACAATAATTTCGCTCTTACACTCATTTTCGTTGCCCAAGTCGCATTGTGTACTTCCTCTTCCGGGTAACGATAATTTTCTCCGAATGTTATAAACCTCTCATCATCAGGGTGAGGTAATGGCAGGATTTGTGCTTTGTGATTGCCTTCATTTGCATCACGAATGTCCAATTCGGCTCTAACAACGCGACGAATTTTCTGAGTTAATTCGTCGTCATCTGTGTCATTATTCGCGACATATGTTCCTGCCGAGTTTATTCCTGTCAGCACACGCTTACGGCGAGGCGGAGAGGATTCACACATTTTTAACACCTATGGATGAGTCGTTTGAAAATTAAAAATGCTTCACTTACTTGAACTGGTTTTTAACCATGGTACCGTATAAGTGCAATTATTATGCACACCGAATTAAATTATAAACTAACCTTAATCTGTTGGCCCCTTTGATAATGAGTGAGCGGTGTTTTTGGCGAATTTGTTGATGTAATGGTCTTCTTTGGGCGCAATGTATCATTCCGTGGCGTCTGACACGACCTCGTCGCGTCTGTCGGAGAACATTGTGATATGACGGTCAGACTTCTTCGCGATTTCTCACCGACTTTTTTTGGCTCCATCAGGATTGACTTTGTCGGTGGTGAGTGCTAAAATAAATGTTGAAATATTCATACCGTTGCAAAAGCTATTAATCATTTCATATTTTAGTAATAACTTTCGTCAACTTACTTCGGGACCGGATGAAGAGGTGACTTCTTCGTCGCTCACTCTTTTCCTCTTCCGCCTACTATTATCGATGGGGGTACTGAGAGAACGTTCTTCCTTACTGAAATAATTTTTTCCGGTACCCTCATCACTAGTTTCATCTCTTTCGCCGTGATGTGCAGAGGATCCTGCCTTCATAGGGATTTTCGTCATGATGTTCGAGACAGATATTCTTTCCAACTTAACTGCAAGTTCCATACCGTTGCCGATCCCGCTCATCGCACTTTGAAATGGTACTTTTACAATTTCAACCTTCTTGATTATGGGCTTCGAAGCATTCATCTTCTATTAATAATCATGTCA
Source organism: Alloplasta piceator (assembly GCA_946863875.1). Classification (NCBI taxonomy): domain Eukaryota; kingdom Metazoa; phylum Arthropoda; class Insecta; order Hymenoptera; family Ichneumonidae; genus Alloplasta; species Alloplasta piceator. The sequence goes on along the minus strand of OX333077.1, from coordinate 22,693,861 downwards.
ATGAATTAATAGCTTCGAATGACCGTTCATTTCATATGGTTATTCAACGTTTCTATGTAGTGTTACACGTATAACCCGAACACGGCATTTTAAATATTATTACCGGTTCTCCTTTGCCCTTGTTCAACGGCGTTGCATCCAAAGACGCATCTGCTGAGTTTCGGATCGATTCCATTGTATTTCGTGCTTCCTTTTCAAAACTATCGTCAATACCGTCGTCGATATTATCAGCATCTTTCTCATCTGACACTGTTGTGTCCGGTACCTGCATACAAACATAATATCGTGGATCGTAAACGCTTTTTATATATCGACATTACGCACCAATAGTATACACCAACCGTCACCAAAGTAACTGATGATTCAGGTTCTTTCGGTACCTTTGTTTCATCCTTATTATCGAGGTTATCGGTACCTTGGACACATTCTTCACTCAATTTTTCCATTCCGTTCTCGATGTAGTCATTCACCCTTATTCAATGAAGAATTATATTTTGAAAAACTCGATTAGTCGGTAACAGCGTACCGGCAATCGCACAGCCCACCTCAATTACTTACTTTAGCGTGGACGTTCCGGAGGTAGCTTCTACTGGACTTATGTCCTCAGGAACCGCCGGCATTATCTCGCCATTAATAATTATTTTACCGTTTACGGTACTTGCCGCAATGTCCGATGCAAGGTAATCGTGATCGCTTACGGTGTTTTTAACGTTATATTCCATTGATTCTTTCTTCCCTCCTTCCATCCTAACAATCCCCCGTTTTTCAATAAATATAAACATTCCAACAAAGTGTGTTAGTTTGCAACAGTGTTAAGATAATCCCACTGGTGATCTTATTAACTTACTTTGATGTGGATGATGTCGAGGTTTCGTCCGGGGTTTCGTCCGGAACACCAAGGTCTTCATTAACCGATATGCTTTGTTCATTCACATTTTGTCTCTTATTTTCTCTTCTCTCGGGCACTTTCAATGTATCGTCATCCTGAACGTAATCGGTGGTGTTTTCAAAAAAATCTTGATTGAACATCAATTCTTCTTCCTTCATCGTTTCCTTCGATCTTAATATTGAACAAGAATGTCCACTTTCAAATACTGCATTGGTTTGCAACCGTCAACACACAATTGCTTTGCATATCTCCGAAGGGCTATTCATTACCATATGCGGTGTACAGTACCTCATCATTAATGCCTCCAAATCTTCACAAGAGTCTTGAAAATAATGTTCCAAAAATTCGAATAATCACCCGAACATTGAACTATTATTGTCAACATTCTCTTCACAATTCTCTTCAACATTGTACAGATGATTATTTCAAATAATTTCAAGAATAATTTCAATAATGCTGAAAAGATATTTGGAATGTTGGAAAGAATATTACAATGTTGAAAATATTCTTATACCAATTCCACAATTACTTCCAACATTTGCACGCATTAATGGTCAGTACCGTACCAACTTATTTAAGAATAAAGTCGATTTTACATTATTTCTCTCATCTCATAAAGTCTTTGTGATTGATTTTAAAATTAATATGATTTCACGTCATTTCAAGTTACTTCAAGTGTCATCAAGTGATTGAATATTGATTGTAATATGCGATTTCATGTTATTTCAAGTGATTTTATATTCACTTTCATTATCCCGGAGCGATTTCATTCTGATTTCAACTTTTTTCACCGATATTTGTATATCGTCGATTTCGTGAGAATTCACACAATTATTCGTGATGCAACGTGATTTCACGCCATTTCTATTATGATTGTATACCAAGGTAATGCAATGATTTCACGAATGAATAGCCCCGTCATGGTTGTCTCATTTACTTACTGTAGCGTTGATTTTGTGACGAGTGTTACAGTAGCACCTATGTCCTCCACTTCCGATGACCTTCCTTCCATTATAATTTGGTTCTTGTCGTCATTGTCCGGTACCGGCCGTTCCTCGGCATTCACAATGTTATCGACTTCCTCCTCATCAACAATGAATTGTGTGTTCTCAGATGACACTATTTCATTGGCCCTAATTCGATACATATGAAAATTTAAAAAAAATGTACTAGTCTGTTCAAGTGAATTGACAATGATACTGTTAATTTCATTGACTCACTTTTCCGTCGATGTCGTCATGGTTCTTTCGAGATAATCAACCTCCTCGGTTATAGAAATGCTCTCTTCATGAATTTTTTTTTCTTTCTGTCCGGCATTCGCCTTTTTCTTCGATTCATCAGAATCCGTATCATTATCGCCGGTACTCTGCTCATCATCGACAATGAATTTTTGTCTTCTCCTCTTGACGATTCTATTTCCCGTTTTTAAATGAATATTAACATTTGTGAAAACTATATTACAGCAATGTACCGACAATCCAACTACTTCATTTCAATAACTTACTTTGGCGTCGATTTCGGTTTGGGCTCATTATCGAGAAGCTCACTTATTACCGGCGAATCGTTGTCGTCGAATAATCCGACTTCAAAATGATCGTCACCCTCATTAATGTAACGCGTTACAGGTACCTACGTCACAATTGATATGCAATAACATACTTTCACAATAATTCGGTGGGTGTGCGATGCGACCGTGTCAACCGTAAAAACCATATACAAAATTATCCAAGCAGCTAATACCATTGCGCGTTTCCTTCGTATCTTGTTTCAATTTAAACCGTCGCCTGATAAAAGCCATATTCAAGTGACAAATGTTGCACAAAGCCGACGATGGATGCGTTGTCACTTGTCAATGGCAGCCACCAAACTGTTATTACAGTGAACGGCGCTAATCTGACAGAGACAAACGTGTCCGATACAATAAACTCCAACTGTATATACTGGAACGCGTGCTAGCTACGTCCTCTTACGTACCACACGCGTATAATGGCAGGTAGCGGCTTCCCTTTTATCATCTCCGTATCTAACAGTCATGCGTATGTTCACAATAACATAATCACATGTCCTGGATGTACATTACTTCCCTCGTTGTTACAATGACGTATAACGCGCTAGAGTATACATCGGGGAACAAACTTATATCGTCTCGACCGCACAGACAAACGAATACCAATGGGTGCTTTCCAGCAAGAGACACAGTCGACACTGTGTGACACTGTGTCTGACACAGTGGGCGCTTTCTATTTACTGACACGAGTCGACACAAAGCGTGAGTGGGAGAGAGAGGTCCGCTCGGACCTCTCTCTCCCACTCACGCTGTGTGCGACTTGTGTCAGTAAATGGAAGGCACCCATCGCTTTCCTACAACGACACAGCCACGAAGTAATAGTAAGGAGACGGAACTCTTGCGGGCCTGTTGATTCAAAAGTGCCAGCAATTTCTGTCCATAATGGAGGCGATCCGCTGAAAGAAACAGCCCACAACGACTGGCTCATATGCGCAGTATGCATCATAGCTGTCCTTTTCTTTCTCACTGAAAATACGAGTGAGAGCGACCATATGTTTTGAACCGTGTTTTGAACAGTGAAACCAAGTGAAACGAGTTAATGAGGTTATGCCGGTTATGCTGATGTTGTGAAAATTATGAGCACTATTAAAATACATAAACATATTACATAGTTTTTAAAGCTCATCCATAAATAAACTTTGAAATTAAGACTGTGCAGTCCAAAAATGAGTAAGTAAGTATAGAAAAATAAATCGGAGGGGGAAGTAGAATGTATGGAAGCGTGGGCTCGTATGTATGGATGTATGGAAATCAAATTATTCAAGGTTGCAATAATAAAATATTATCTGTCTTAACCCTTACTTGCCACCTTGGGGTACAAAACTACCCCAGGCCTATATTTCCTGAAATGGCAAGAAAAATAAGGTGGCAAGTAAGGGTTGAAATAATTATGGATTTATATTGCAGACACGAATCGAGAATTTAAGATGAGTAGCCCGGAATTCGATTTCAAGTATTCGAGGAAGAAACTCAGCTCGTCAATTGTACCTTCACCGCAGTGGAATATTACACGCCAGTATGAAGCAATTAAAATGTCCAACAATTGTTACAATCGTTGACATAATAATTGTATATATTTGTTTTTACTATTAATGTACCTATACATACAGTGGGTAAAAAAAGTATTTGGGCACCTCGTTGTTGTCAAATTATCCTTCGAAAAAAAAATAAGAGGTTTTAAGTAATTTTTGTATTTAATAACTTATCAATGTATGTTTACGATGAGCTATCAAATACAAAAATTACTTAAAGCCTCTTATTTTGTTTCGGAGGATAATTTGAAAACAACGAGGTGTGCAAATACTTTTTTTTCGCGCATGCACGATTTTCGTGCTTTTCGCTACATGCGTCAATGGCCAAAAAGTAACCCTTTTCTGCCCGCTAATACTGAAAACCACCGATTTCGTTTTGTTTCCACCATTACCCTAGCAAACCCAACGACCGTCGTTTTTCTTCTTTTGCGACTGCAAAGCGACCGGAGGTGACCATGGGAGTTATTTGAATGACGTACCATGGTTGTATCATGGTCGTGCGATGGTCGTACTATGGTGTACCATGGTCGTTTTACGGTCGCTTTACTGTCGTGCAGCTTCATAATATCGACCATGGTCGTTTTATGGTCGCACTTTCGTCGCTAAGTTTGCTAGGGTAGAGGGCAGAAAAGGGCACTTTTTTACCCATTGACTCACGTAGTGAAAAGCACTCAAATCGTGCATGCGGGAAAAAAAATATCGTGTGCTCCATGGGTCAGAGATACTATTTTTACCCACTGTACATCTGCAATATATTATGTACACATTTTTTTGTACCAATTGGGAATGATTAACCAAACTTTTTACAAATTGTACTACCATTATTTTATGGTAATTTGTAATGAAACCAATGAAACAAATTATACGTTTTTAATTCTAAATGTTTTATTTTTGTACTTAATAAACAAACACAGTAAACCATCACTTCTCAGAAGTATGCTGACAATATATTATGTCTCTTCCTTCTTTAAACAGCGACATTATCTTCTAAAATCTTACGATTTTACGATAGTACTCATGATTTTCACAACATCAGCATAACCTCATTAACTCGTTTCGCTTGGTTCCACTGTTCTAAACATATGGTAGCTCTCACTCGTATTTTCAGTGAGAAAGAAAAGGACAGCTATAATGCATACTGCGCATGAGCCACTCGTCTTGGGCTGTTACTTTCAGCGGATCGCCTCCATTATGGACAGAAATTGCTGCCACTTTTTGGATACAGAGTTCCGTCTCCTTAAGCCCTGGACACAATGAAAAGAAATAAGGAATAGGAATAGGAAATAAGAAATAAGGCATGGCCGAGTCCAGTAAAGTCAGAACCGTTGGTTAACGCACAATGATGAAATAGGGAATAAGGAATAAGAAATAGCAATAGAATTTCCGTCGCGTTGGAAATCTGTTTCTTATTTCATATTGCCAGCCAATCACAGGATCGGCGCAAGTTTTTTAAAAGTGGCGGCATTTATACGCATGTAGATCACGAAATTCAAATGTTCCAAATGTTTTCGTTTATTGAGCTTCCACGCTGTCAGCAAAGCTAATCCCATTGCTCGCATCATGGCAAGAAATAATAGAAGATCTACATCCTCCATGCTGTGTTGACTTTACAAATAAGAAGTTAAAAAGGTTTGAAAATTAATATATGTTTATTAAATGAAAAAATTATGTAGCTTATTATTTTTCTAATAACATATACCTTCTAAAAAAACCTCACCAATCTCTCGTGCACAGTCACAAATAAGTTTTTGCGTCGCCAAAAGAGCAACGCGTTAATTAAGCCGTTAAATCGTTAAATGTTTTCACAGCATCATGCACAGCTTATTTAGTGATTGACAGTGATCGAGGTTATGTGTTTGACGTTCGCGCACGCAACAGCAACATAGACATAAAGTATGGACTACGCATCGAATGTCGGCCCGAGGGAAAGAGATAGCGAGAGCTGTTGGTCACGTCTTGTCTCTTTCTAATCAGGACCGTATCAAGTTTATTTGGAGCCCGAGACACAACATTTTTTTTGGTACACAAAAATTACAAAAAAATATACACGGGTCCCGAAATTTGTTTATCGGATTAAAATATGTCTTCCTTGTTTGATATAACAAGACTCCCTATCATTACAGGCTATTAAATGTATAAATTACATTACATGTCAATGAAAGCGATGCGAAATTCGACAATTATTGAATGCCTAACATAACCTAACATTATCACAACAGTGATCGTGCATTAACAATTATCCATGAAAAGACAAGCCTGGCGACTTGCTTGATCGTTTTTTACAAATGAGGCACGTGAGAACCATTTAATGGACATAATAAAGACTGCGCGGTTATTAACACACGTGTATGCCGGATTATTCACGTTTCTCGTTGAAAGTGTTAAGACCGTTAAGATAATGTGACGCAGCTGACGCCAAGGGGCGGAGCATAGGGTGAACGCCCGAGCTAGCACGCTCCTGACAGCTTCAAAAGTAGCCAATCACGGAATTAGAAAGAGACAACTATTGACCAACACTTCGTTCTCTCTTTGTCTAATTCTGGCCGACATTTTATCCAGTGGCTCCAATACAGGACGCGTAGTCCATACTTTATGTCTATGAACAGCAAGCACCGCTGTGGCCTATTGTGTCTTGGCTGCTGTGCTTATTTCTTATTTCATATTTCTTATTCCTTATTTCTTATTCCTATTTCATATTCTTTTCATTGTGTTCGGGCCTTTACTATTCCTTCGTGGTTTAATAACTGGCCGTGAAATAAATGAGAGTTGACTGTGGCTGCGGTCCGAGTTGCATACACAGTGCTCACGATGCTCACACTGCAAACGTGCGGTCCGATTTACGTATGCGCGCTAACGTACGTTTGCATACAATCAATTCGGACCACTCGTGCGTGCGCTTTTCGACGCGAAGCAAGTGAAAGGTTAGGTGCTACTCCTCAATCATGACAATCATGACAAAAAGTTTTATTATGGAGAAACCAGACGTTTCAAAGATGTGGCAACTGAAATGTTTCTGATGAACAATAATTATAAAAGTTTAAATTTTTCTAAAAAATCAACATTATCATAACTTTTAAATGTGTGGCTTCTCCATGATTAACCTGTTTATGTTCATTGAAATACTTAAAATAATTTGTCATTGAATGGATCTCCATTACAAAATGCCAATAATTTGTAATTGAATAAATAATTAAAACTACTCTAATAGTATTGCATAACTTAATTATACCAAACGACAAAAGCTTCGAATAATTAGTAATTTATAACGTGTATTATTTAATTATAAAAGATAATCCTATTTAGGCGTATAAAATCCGGGAAACTCTAGAAAAGTCACGTGTGTCAAAAAAAGGCAATAAACAGAAGCTCGAGTTTTCGGCAATTTTTTTTTATAATCTGCCTTTGACATATAAGTAACAAAAAGTTTTATTATGGAGAAATCAGACGTTTCAAAGTTGTGGCGATTGAAATTTTTCTAAACAGTTATGAGAATTTCGATTTTTCTACAAAAGCTAAATTATTATAACTTTTTAACGTCCGGTTTTTCCATCATAAACCTGTTTATGTTTATTTTCAGTTCGAAATACTTAAATTATGAATTTGTAAATGAATGGATCTCTATTACAAAGTATCGAAATAATTTGTAATTGAATGAATGACAATTAAAACTGCTCCAAGTAATGCATAACTTAATTATACTAAATTTCAAATGCTTCGAATAATTAGTAACTCAACGTGTAATTTAATTATAAAAGTAATTGCAACTGCCCTTCTGTGAATGAAATAATGTTGACGGCGGGAACAAGGATAATTATGATTCGAAAATAGTTAAGGTTAGGTGCTATGGATACACGGTGCCGACCACTGAACTCAAGATACAACTGGAACGCTTACTGCCGTGGTGGGTAGCGATCCGACAAAATAAAAGATAGCTCAGCGGAGGACACTGTCTCTCTCGCACCGCGTACAGTCAGGGAAAAATATTAGTTCGGCTTAACACTTCACTGATATAATAAAGTGTCAAGTTCAATTACGCCAAGTCGTTTCTAAACGTACGACATATCGGCTTGATTTTGTAAAGTTACGTGGCGATTCTAAATTTTCTGTACAAGTATTCAAATTTCATACCGGCTTAAACTTTCTCACCCGACTGTACAAAGAAGGACAGATATCCTCTGCTAAGCTATCTCTGTCGGATCGTAAAATCGCTACCCCCACCACGGCGGTAAGCGTTCCAGTTGTATCTTGAATTCAGTGGTGCTGACGGTCCAGCCGTGAGTAACTTGTACGCTCGGAAGTGAAGTTATTGATGACGTCATACCGTTCGCGACGCGAACAGTTAGCAGTGTAAGCACAAATCGGACCGGGTGTTCGCACGCTATGTGCGGTGTGAGCGCAATTCGGACTGCAGCCTGTTTCATTTGTTTGACGTCTTTTTGCGCATGCGCAAAACTATCAGACCGGGCAAAAATTACCTGCAGCCGCTTCGTCGAAAACACACCGGGGCTACATGGCAGAATATAGCCAGCGCGCGTTCCATTGTTATTATACGCTGGTTTGACATACGCGCGGAGGCGCGGTTGGGCGGTAAAACAGACTTCGGTTTCCTAATTTGTACGTGGGTTCACATGATATAGCAGCACATAACATAACCTGCATTGAATGAAAGTGCCAAAATGCAACAGCTGAAATAGCTTCCTAAATATATAAGTCCACGCGTCAATTATACAATAATTTCATTTTCCACTATTATAATAGTTGTACATTCATAATCTTTCCATTTTTGTTGTATCGTTCCATTTATGTTCAATTGCTCGCTTTTCGGTTAAATGCAGCCCTCGGAATAAGTTGTTCAAATTTTCGTTTCTTTATATACTCGAGCGATAATAAGTAATCCGAAAATTTTTCTTTTCGGCGTTACATTTCCTCCACATTATCAATATTATATTTCGCGCAGCTATTGACTCACACTCCACTTAACTCCGTGCTTCAGTGAAGGTAGGGCCTCATGCAGCTGCTGGACGCTCGTTTGCACTGACAAATCTGGCGAATTCATCACAATTCACCATAATTTGTAACAATTCACCACATTTGTCACTGCAAACGAGCGTCGAGCGGCTGCATGAGGCCGCACCTTTAGCTCCGCTCCACCAAAAGTATGAATGGATTATATTTTGCTCGGAGCGAGCGTCAAAATGCACGGAGCTAGTTGTAGGCTTTCTCATTGTATACGCTCGACCACGCTCCGCGCCTGTTATACAGCAGTATTAAATATATCTCGGTTCGCACATCGCTCATTCGTTGACTATTTGAAAGGGCGTTCTTGTCCATTCTGCCGGCATCGGTTGAAACAAATACATACCCCATCATGAAAATGACATTTGTGTACACCTATACAAGCAGAGTAGCGCTTTCGGTGCCTGCGATTATTAACGGACTACAATTTTCACGAATAATTGGAATTGTGTTCTACTTGTAAATATCGTAATGTTCCTCTCAAGTATTTTTCTTATCTTTCTGACAGTGTCAGTATGTTCATTACAATAAATAAGTTTGCGCGCAATGGTTGCTGCTTGAACGGTTCGATAGAAAGTACAGTAGCACATTCGGCCAAAGCGACAAGACCAATGCTCGGCAACATATTACAATACTCACCTTCGTTGAAGTTTTCGTCTCCTGTTGTTTGCCTTCCTTTATACAAGTTTTCCTCACGGTAACTTTGCCCTACAAACGAATTAAAAATATTATACTTATTTATATTCGTTTTATGTACAGGATCATTATACAGAACGTATCTATCGTCCCGGTACAAGATAACTCGTGAAAACCAATTCTTTTCTTTGCGACAATCGTCGGCAACGTTCGTCACATTTCAACGTTCCACATGTACAATCAATATCGTAATGCATTGCCCATATCATTGCAATTTTTCGCTTATATCGTATTATTTGCAACAAACAATTTTGTTGCATTTCCTCCGACAGAGGGAGGAATCATGATGATCGTCAATAAAGAATGGTACCACTGTCGTTCAATGCATTGAAAATATATCATCTTCTTTCCTTAATATAAAATTGCTATCTGTAATTTAGTTCACCAAATATTTCATGTCATGAGGTACGAAAGTATGACAGGAATAAGAACAGGTACCGTCGTCAAACGACTACTATTCCCACAAATTGAAGTTACCAATTCACGCAAAGGGTACCCACAGATCGCTTGTCGGGGCTCATCATAAATTTATTATCATTTTTATAATTATAACATTTTCGATAATCGCACTTTTTACAATAGCATTTTCATCATTTGCCCTTATATTACTGTGCACGGCCAGATTAAAAATACATTTTCCGTGATTTATCATTTCAATTGCTTATGAGAGTTGTCACTTGTTGAAAATAAAATATAGGGAGTATCGATCGGTCATTGTCACGAGCGGAATTGTATCCGATATTCATCATTATACTGAAGAAAATAATACAAACGATATTACTTGCTCATAAATGAAGGATTGTATTCGTGAAAAATATTATTTTCAATAATTTCCTCATAATGTATTTAAAAATTCCTAACACACCGATAAAACATATTACAAATAAATGTTCCGAATGATGTGCGTGCGTGTCAAACTCAGCTACTATAACTATCGAGGCTGTTCGTTGTTTAATAGAGTAAAAATGAATGGAATGATTTAAATTATATTTCAATTATTATTCATTGTTAAATAACGTACTGAAAGTTGGGATATTCCAGAAATATTGTACTGTATTTTTGTGGACATTGAACATAGTAATAAAGATTGTTTGATAATAAATGGGGCTAAAATCGAATTGAATGACAAACCTATTTGCAATTATTTTGTAAATTACCACATTCCTTGCTCGTATTTTTCTACACTAATAAATGCTTCCGTTACGAGTACAAATTTCATCACCGTGCTTGAGCATAAACCACGCTCGTACATACGCATGAACGAATGTTTGTGAAGACTTCGTAAAGACTAGGAAGCAATGTGCAAGTGTTGTATTCGCAGCATTATTGCTTTCACGGGCATTTATTATTTTGGCTTATTTTTCCATGCAAATTTCTGGTAGCTACGGACCTTTTGAAATATCCCCCCTCGAGATAACTTTTGAAAATAAGGTGTTCTGAAAGCGAGAGATGAAATACAACAATCGCATTCGTTTCAGATCCTCACGCGCTTATACCACGTATGTATATATTAGGGTGGTTCTTATTTAGGTCTCGGACGAATTTTTTATCAGACGCCCCCCAAATCAACTCCAAAGAATTCAAAAACAATACCTGAATTTTTTCAGATTTTTATTTAGACTCTAACCCCTCCCACCAAGAGGGTAGATTTCCCCATTTGAAATACACGTCTTTCGGCCATATTCTCAGTACATATTTTATTCTAAGTATACAAATTTTTCAAAAAATGGGCAATTTAGAAAACCGTGCATAATACGAAAACGATGAGGTTTCAAGAAAAACCTCTGGAGTGAAAAAAGTTGCATTGCTTCATGCTGAATTCATGTGAATTGCCCATTTTTTTACAAAAAAAGAGATGTCTCGGGAATAAAAAATCGTGCAAAAATTTTTAAAAAAGGAATTTGAAGTGCAAACTATCCTCTTTCTGACAAAGGTCACAGGAAAGCACGAAAAAAATTTTTACTATAAAAGTCGGCCAATGGAAAATCCACAAAAAAACGACGAAAAATTGTCATTTTCAAAACCGCCCCCGGGGTGTAAAAAAAATCGCAAAAATTTTTCTCATCAGACAAAATGAAGGGGAATTCTTCCTCTTTAAAATGGCTGGTCATACATTGGCCTAAGTTGACCACCGGGGAAATGGCAAACAATAATGTTCGAATACTTTTTCGAACTTTTGTCCGGAAACTTTTGGCCGGTAGTGTATATGTCCCATTCCACGTCAACTCAACCTGGGTCTGACCCTTGACCTCTCAGATTTTGCTCGCGATTTTTTATATGATTGTTCTCACTTTGGAAGGCACCCAGTTTTTTTTTAGATTTTTTAGATTAAATTTAAATCTTGTAGAATTTTTTTAACGATTTCATTGATCGACACAATTTAAAAATCTGAAAAAATTCTGAAAAATCGTGTGTCATATATCAAAATTTTTGAGCTTAGAGCCGGAGTGGGGAGATTTTCCCTTCTTACTATTTTCAAGCTTTTTCCGAAAAAAAACGTTAAAAAAATTAGAAGCGGAAGGCATTGTACTATGGATAATTGCTGAAACATTTTCATATGTAATATCGGATTTTTTTCGATTTTTTAAGATTTTTCGCAAGAGATTTTTTTTCGATTTTTAACGTTTTTTTTCGGAAAAAGCTTGAAAATAGTAAGACGGAAAAATCTCCCCACTTCGACTCTAAGCTCAAAAATTTTCATATATGACACACGATTTTTCAGAACTTTTTCAGATTTTTAAATTGTGTCGATCAATGAAATCGTTAAAAAAATTCTAGAAGATTCAAATTTAATTAAAAAAATCTTTAAAAAAAACTGGGTCCCTTCCAAAGTGAGAACAATCATATAAAAAATCGCGAGCAAAATCCGAGAGGTCAAGGGTCAGACCCAGGTTGAGTTGACGTGGAATGGGACATATATATTTATATTAACATATAAAATGCTACAGGATGTGGCGTTCGCGGCGCTCAAAGCGTCCAAGACGAATGCAGCCGAAACATGTGGATAAAATTGATTGGACGCCGATACGCGGAACAATATTATCGAAACCGGGACTATTTAACCTTCAACTCAAATTTACATCCAGTTTTTCCAATATACCACAATTTATGGAAATTGTAATATCAAATGTTTCATATTCATTTCACATGAAAAAAAAAATCCACGAAAGTCACTATAACATCAATAATTATGTACTTCACAGTTTCACACATATTTATTTTGCGTCAATATTTTTTGGTTTTATCAGCCAACCGATCAAGAAATATTTTCATTTCACATTAATAACTTTCGCGAAATTCATGTACGAATTGTACGCAAGCCATAACATAAGCCTCTACTTCTTCGACATAACGTAACATTTATTGGAATGTTTCGCAAATTGCTGTCTCCCGGGAAAGCCACTGTAGAAAAATACAACGATTTTCGACATTGCAATGACAAATGAAATTACAGTGCGACCTCGTTTGACGCGACCTCGGTTGACGGTACCTCGATTGTTGCAATTTCCACTACTACCAAACGTAGTCGGACAAGCACCCAGCCAATCCAGTCCCGAAGGATTGCTTCAATCGAGGTCGCATTGTAAATATTTTAACCCACATATGAGGAATTATTAATAAACTGGGCCACGTACTTTTTTGCAACATTGGCAACTTTGATCAAAATCTGCAAGTTTCAAATATAACTTGAAATAAACATATGTTATTTTTTATACATTTTTTTACGCATATCTTCTCAATTTGCATTTCTTCATTACGAACACTGTATCTGAAAGAATATTTCTAAACAAAAGTAATGTTAAAATAACAAATTTTTCTTCCATTTCGAGTGAATTAAACAAATAATGGAAAATTTAAATACTTATATATGTAGAAAATTGAAATATGGGAAGTAAATGAGAATAACATTGTTTAAAATCAAATTATACACTTCCGATTTCGGAACAAATTGTACAATTATACGTTAATTAGCATCCTTCAATTGTTTGCAAATATAAACGCATCTATCCTAAAGCAAGATGAGCAACTGAATAATTTGTGGTACTTGTAAACCTTTCGAGTGTTCCATATATTCGTTAACCGGTACCATGTGGAGTAAAATATAACGTTCAAAATTACCTTCCTCCGTCCACCTTTGTATTTACGGTTGTTTGCACTTTTCCTAATATCGGGTGTGTCGATCGCAGATTTAGGCTGCACAAAACGCTTTCCTCGTCCTAATTTATATTTCTTAGCCTCGCAATAATTTTTAATTTCTTGGTAAGTTGCTGTGAAAACAATTGATCATTAATTATCATGTGCGAAAATCATTTCAATATAACGTAAGTGATCATCAGCTAATAGATAAATGCAATAGAGTAAGCTGGAATTTGAACTTGAAATCAAATTGTTTCGGGCAACGTCTTATTTGCATTTTCTAAAATAATGTTAAGAAAAGAGAATAAAACAATTTTTTTTTCACTTTACCAAAAAAGTTGAATTACAATTTTTGTGCATTGAGAAAAATAATATTTGTCATAAAAATTTTAATACAATATTTTCATATACAATGCACTTCTGATTTATGTACAAATTCAACAGGATGTTTGTCATTGTATCCACAGTCTGCGAAAAGAAAATAATAATGTTACGTGCAATGGTTACGATGAAAATAAATGAAAACCCTGCTAAATCTCATAACCGCGGGAATTATTTAAAGACAATAATAGTTATTGCGTGATATGAAACATTTTTAAAGCACCATTTGGCATGAAGCCAAAAATATTTTTACCAATAACAAGCAACAACTATTTTTGTTCTCAAATAACAACCGCGGTTATGAGATTTCGCAGGGTTTATTTTTTCTTTCATCGTAACTGTTGCACATGCTATTCTGATTTTCTTTTCGCAGACTGTAAAAACAATGACAAACATCCTTAAAAATTTGTACACAAATGGAAAGTGCATTATTATTATTAAAAATATTTTATTATAATTTTTTTGGAAAATTTCAATTTTCTCAATGCACCAAAATTATAATTTCAATTACTTCAGTACACGCTAGCAGGACGAACGCCACTAACCGACAGTCATTTGTCTTCAATTCCGACAGTTCCCGACGGTCTAACCGTCGGAATGTAAAAATTGTTTGGAATGAAAATGGACGAAATGCCTGTAAATTTTGTTTCAATTCATTTTAAATAATAATTATTATTCAGTGTTAACAGGCAATGTACATGATACCTCGATTGTTTCAAATAATTTAATTGCTTTCGACGTTACACAATTTTATAAATATTATATTGATAAAGTAACTTCGATTTCGTCGGTATATTAACTTCTTAAAGAAACGCTGTAAATATCATTATTTTTTTTTCATATTTTTCATGCAGTCATTCATTTCGAAAACTAATCATCAAAAGCCCTTTCACTTCTCTATTTTTAAATCAATTCCAAGGATTAAAAATCTTTTTTACGTAATAATAAATCATCATGCATCCTTGCAGAGCATTAATTGCAGTTTTAGAAAGGGCCGTTATCATTTCCGTGCGATCATTGGTTCCTTATGTATCAATGGTAAGACACAAAAGGATATGTTTTTCACAGAGTGTCGGATATATCAGTGAAACATGGTCGCAGCGAGGTCTCGAAATAAGCAAATTCAATCTTAATAAACAAGGTACACTGCGACCTCGATTTACGCAATCCGTCTGGACCGGATCCGCATTGCACTCGCACAAAATAGAGGTCGCGCACATTGCACAGAACCGGACCTGCGCAGCTACTAGGCTGACGCGACTGGCTGGGCACTTTTCCCCTATGGTCTGTAGTAGCGGAAATTGTATGAATCGAGGTCGCAGTGTACATGGTACATGCAATGGTTTAGGAGTCAATACTTGTTTAAACGAATAACAGCCACGGAGAAAGTGATGAAAATTTACCAAATTGTATTCTGTTCTTATTTCTCATAATCGCGTAAAACCTCTAGCTTCCAATATTTATCATCCTGAAATGACAGATAAGTCGAAATTTCAATTTTGAAAATGCATTTTTTTTAAATTTCGATACGACCATTTTCAATTCCGATACAAAATTGTTAAAAAATACAAAAACTTTTCGATTGTATTTTCATTATTACATTTTTTCAAATACTGTATGAAATTGAACGGTTAAAATGTAGTAAACGTTTCTTTTGTCATATGCCCAAAAACGCGAAAAATTTGTACAATTGCCGATATCTTGTACCGAAAAGAACTTTGTACAGAGGTACTATACAGCTGTCAATGTTAAGTGTCATTTCATTGGGCAAAAATGTTTCACAGCATTGAAATTTTATGAAAATTTTGATTTCATTCTTAAATAATTTAAATTCTCATATTTTTGGAAATTTCTATACATGTTACTGACAGCTTGTACAAATGTAACGTAGACTACTCACCACCACATTTGTCAACAATTATTCGTAGGTATATACTTGACCCATCGTCTAATTGCTGAGTAAATCGTAGCGTCTTACTCTTTCCATAGTTTGCATCGATAATCATTTTCTCATTGCAAACCTCGTATTTTTTCGTCTTTGGATTCATCTTGACGACCTTTGACATTTTACAAATTTTACGTCGAGACGGATTATTGCAGAAAAAAATGAAACAATGTTTGTTCTCCATGATATTTAAATGTCTCGTTACGACACTTGCATCGATTGTTTTCAGCCTGCGAAAAGAATAATGACAATTGTTACCGAAATAAATTTATAATATATTTTGTAGCGTTACATGCGGAGGGCCGTAAGTGGCAAAATCATACAGAATGTGCGTCGAATCAGTCCGTCTCATCAATAGCATGTATGGTTGTGCGAGATAAGCATGTCCAGTTATAAGATTTAGGTACGCATTAGTCATTAGTATTGTTCCCTTGTTGGCGTGAAAGACTATATATATGGTATCTATTAAGGGCGGTGAGACGACAGTACGCACACAGAGTATATTGAATCGTCAGTGCAGGCGATACAGAGTACTCTGGAGCCAACAGTTTAAGAAAGGCAATTTTTACTATTGTCATGAAATGTGTAACACGAAACGGCCGTTAACGCGTGACCGTTCCCCAGCAATTATCATAAATATATTACACTCACGTGTTTAACCTTCAAAATCCGTACGAAATCATCAAACAGTAGTTAATGACAATTTCCAACGGTAATTATCGTCGTCGTCGGACCCGCGATGTCGGATGCTTCGGTACGGTTCATACATAAGAAATAGTACACTAACCTTTCAATTTAGTATGATCTTTCGACGAAAATATTAATGGCAATAATTAACAACGACGACGAAGACGACCAAGATGGTCGACCACGATGCCGAAGGTATCGCCCGTTCTATGAAGATGGGAATAAAATCGTAACGAGCTTATTTGCACGTCGATTGTTTCCTTCCTTTTATCCGCACACACGATGATTTTAAATTATCCCGATCGCTACTGTGATTACTACGCAATTACTTTTCATATATTTAATAATAATATTGTACACGCGTATCTACACGTTTCGGACTTGTGATATATATAGTTATAGTATAATGAAGCATGCAACGGATTCCTCGAACCTTCCATCTGCGCATGACCGTTTGCATGCATATAATACGCAACGGCACGGCACGACATCGGCTGAATGGCGCGCCCGACTGTACCTCTAATATTGAAAAGCACCCACAGTCAAAACGATGAAATAGAGTAGTGAAAATTATTACAGGTATCACTAACTCTTACCTTTTATCTCGTGTTTTATTAAACAGAAGTGTATGTTTGCGAATATGACTGAGTGTACAAAACAAGTTTCGTAATTATGTACAAATGAAAAAAAAATTTCAAAACTTGTTTTCATTTATATGTCCCATCCTTTCCTATGGAACTTGTTACGGTACTGGTTCTTTGTATCCAGAAGCCGTTAGCGCTCTTCCATTATACCTTTATGCCGCCTTTATTCCGTGAAAGACAAAGACGAGCGGCATCCCATGTATAAGCATAGGAGTACCCCTCTCACCGCCTGCCCCGCAAGAGAAGTATCGTTCCACCTTAATTGCGTCGCGCGTAAAGCGTATGGAGATAAAGTCATATTTTATATCGCAGACTACTTTGAGCAGTGAAAATATTAGCGCTAATATTTTGTGTACAATTATGTATATCGTGTAGAAAAATTTCATTGTTCGGGTCTCACGCGTGTTCAATAGCCAGCTGGTCTCAATGAGCATAATTTTATTTGAGGTTAGTTTCCTCGTTGATGCGCGCATAATGCACACACGCTCGCTCGCACACACACACACACATACACACCCGCACACAAAAACACGCACATACACACACATGTGCACGAAACGTAATTATTATATGAAACTGCCGTGTTGCATTTTTGTATGCTAGTACCGGAACAATTATCCATGAATATTTGGTCGGTCGGTGTACTGATGTTTTGCGGGTGTTGTGTATAGTCGCGATCGTTATCATCGTTCTCGTCGCGTCCTCGTCGTCTGTCGTCTTCGTCCTCATCGTGGTCGTCGTCGTCACGCCATAGTATTTGCAATTTTGGAATTGAAAGGTTAGTTACTGCATTTATGCACGCACGGATAAGAAAGGATACTCGAAAAGATTCATAAAATATTTCGGTACCTACTATCAGATAATTGTGGTATTATAGATACAGTAGAACCTCCCAGTTATTCCGTCTCCCAGTTATTCTGAGAGGGGAAGAGACCTTCCTCCACTCTCCGCTCTCCTGAGAGTCTGCGCTGCGTATATGTGTAAGATTATTGTGAGATTATTAATGACATTCCTTTTTGTTATTAGATTTGGGCTCAACGGTGCAAGGAAAAGAAATGACGTAATGTAATATTCATTAAATGTGTTTGCGGCGGTAGTTCGAGGAAAGGAAAAAGAGTTCGCCACCTGCGGATTGACCGTGCCGGATTGAAGTAACAATCGTACTGTTGAAGGTGAGAAAATTGTTATTTTGTTTTCAATAAATATGAATATTATGAATGAATGTAATTACATTCATTCGTGATATTATTTGAAAAGCTCGTAGAATTGTTAAAACCGGAGATATCAAAATAGAAAAAGAGATAATTCTTCTCCGGCTTCAGTTGTAGTTTGTATAAGTAAAAAGTCGATATTAATTTTGATATGTTTATTGAAGTTTGGAACGCAAAAATTTGTTGTGTTCAACTTGGACCGCGGTTATAATTTTGTCCCAAAAATTCACTAATTTATAAAATACATTATTGCAGATAATAAAAAATCGGCAGTTTGTGCCTGTCGTAACTCATTTATTTTCTATTTTTTTACCGCGTGTGAAATAAGAAATCGGGTTTTCCTCCTTGTATGAAAAAATCGATAAAAATTACAAGTTGTTAATATAACCAGCTGTGAATTTTTAAGTATCTGTAAAAGTGTATTTTAAAACGTGGTGAAATTTTTTAAAAAAATGAAGAGTGTCCAAGTTGGGGAAGAACATTTTTTGTGTTTAAAACTTCATTAAATATTTGTTGTGTTTTTGTTCGGTTGGTACCTTTTTATGTTCTTGAAAAAATTCATAACTTTTGATGAAACATTTTTGCACATACTACAATATTTGCAATTTGCAATATATATACCTTGTATTTTTTTGCGATTTTTCAAACATTGGCAGTTTCTGATATTAATAAATAGTATTTTTCGATATTTTTGAAATACAAGTAATGATTATAAGAAGCTGCAAATTTTGTAGTATTTGTAAAAATGACTCAAAAAGTGGTTAATATATTGAACCAAATGAAGAAGGTCCTAGTTGAAAAAAGTCAAGATTTTGTGAAATGTTAAGCACTAAATACTTTTCTTTTTAGTCTTTAACTCTTTTCATTGTTTTGATAAAATTCACTACTTTCTAAAATACATTTTTACATATACTAAATAATTGGTAGTTTGTGCATCCCATAAGTTGTATTTCTTTGTCTATTTTTTAATGAAGGAAGGAAACTCAATTCCTTAGTTCACACGCGATAAATAATATAAAAAGAAATACAAGTTATATGAGTAACAAACTGCCAATTGTTTAGTATGTGTAAAAATGTTTTTCGAACAGTACTTTATTGTTTTTGTTAAAAAAGAAAGGTTCGAAGTTGAAAAGAAGAAAGTATTTTGTGTTTAAAACTTCAAAAATAATATGAACATAAATATCGATACTTTTTTATTATGTTTTACTATAAAACTGCAACTCAAGACGGATAAAAATGATCTTATCTTTTATTTAGATATCTTCGGTTGTAATAAAAGTATTAGCAGTTGAAAAAAAATTGTGTCAAATCTTGAACCATTGAATTTGTTTTGTTTAGTTCAGAAAAAAAGGTACAAATGTCCCGAGATACTGCTTCTAATACGTGCAAAAGAAAATGTAATTTTCAACTGAATGAAAAATGATGTGATCCACGGATTTGTCGGCTAGATATGGAATACCTGATAGTATTGTGGATGATTGTGAATGCTGTTATTGGACAATGATAATTTTCAACGTCGGGCTCAATCGGACCGATGGTAGTTGGAAGTAAAAAAAATTTCCGATTATCGGAAATTGTGAATAGCGACCGTCGGATGGTTCGGTGCACGATTTACTGTGAAGTAAAAAAATATAACCGTTATCTTTTCGGCATCTTCTTCATAACTTCTTGAAGTATGTTCCGAATATATTTAATTTTCGTCATTTACGTTCTTTTAATGGCCTTTTCATAAGAAAATACAAGGGAAATATTGGACGTGTTCTGAAATGATTGTTTTAATTTGTAAAGTTTGAATCGCGTTATTAAAATGTAGTGCATTTTCCAAATTTGTTTTTCATTGCTTCTTTTCAACGTCTTCGTATACAATAACTTTTGAGGCTGGTTTCGTCGTATCATTTCCATAACTGTTGTTATTATTGACATTTTTAAAGAAACAAAATTTTATTAATTTCGATACATTATTATTAATAACAATTTTTGTGACTTTATAATACTCATTTTCCAAATTACGAATGTATTTGGAAACTTATTTTATGAAACGTATTGAATGAAATGAAATTTGTAAATTGCAAGAACAATGCATTCACTCAAATAATTGCAGGGATTGAAGAAGTTGCGTCATTTTCCAATTATTATCGAAAGGCTGTAACTTTGTCATTATTGGTGGGATAAAATTATTAAAAAAAGTATTTTCAAGCTTGAATCTTGTAGTTGCTGAATGTTGAGCTGAATGGTTTTTGGTTTGGGAATCACCATCGACGGAGTCGTAAGAAATATCATGGCACAAATTTTATCGACATTTCTGAAGTTTGAAAAAAGTCGTTGGGCTCGAAACATTTATTCCGAGCTCAACCAATCTATGAATCGTTCACCTGGATTCTTCACTTTTCATTTCATTTCTTTAATTTTCATTGTACGACCATTTTTGGCTGACATATGAGCGATGTAACAAAAATTCGTCTTCATTTTTAATATATTCGATATTTTCGGAAGTAGTGGTCGTACAGTGAATGAACGGTAGGTTTCGTAAACTTTAATGTCCTCTCTACAAGTCCCTGTGACCATTATGAACGGAAGAAAAGTTACGTATTGTCGACTTGAAAAAGTGCAAAGAAAAATAATCTTTTTTTCGTTTCCGGAAGTTTACCACAACTTTGCAAATATTTCCAAAAATACCAATGTTCCCAATTTTGAAAATCATTTCAATTTTGAAAGAAATCGGTCCAGCCGTTCTTTTTAGTACAATCATGAAATGTTTAGAAAAATTGATGGAACTCGTTTGTTTATCCTTAAATAGCAATTAATTGTGTTGAAAAGAAATAAATTTTCCTTCCTCTTCTGTATAATTTGCATTCAATGAGCGTGAAAGGTAATAAAAAATCCAAAATTGGGGGAAAAAAATGTTGTCTTGAAAATTATCGACAATTTTCGATTTCTTTTTGTTTGAACATAGAAACGTTTCATTGGCATGTTTTCACAATTTCGCATTCAATATTAAAAAAATAACGGGAAAAATATTTGTTGCCAAATTCAAATTTGTTTGCTCCAACCTGCACGTGATGCGCTTTGACTGATGCTAATGCTAGCGGAGAACTGCGTTAATTGTAAAAGAAACAAATGGTATTCGAAACTTGAATTTGTTGACTCTCACGCTCATTAAATGCAAATTTGATAGGCAAAGAACGATTTTATTTGTTCATGTCGCTTCTTCATAAAGGAAGCTTCGTTTTCGTAACAAAATTTCTTTTTGATATTTTTATGCGAATGTGTTGCAAATGTCGTAAAACATCGAGAAATTGTATTTCGGAAAAATGTCCGGATGAATGTATGTGTGTATGTATGTATGTCTGTGCGTATGTATGTATGTATGTGTGTATGTGTGTATGTATGTATGTATGTATGCATGTATGTATGAGTCATTCCATATCATTTCGACCACTTTTGAACCCGACCCCTTTTGATTTAGCTGAAAATGTTGGTTTCTTTTTTACTCCATTACAAACGTTTTTCGTGAAATTTTCAAATTTTTTTACCCAACCCAAAAAAAGTTACGAATTATTCAAAAAAAAACTCTTTTTTCAAATAGCTCTTTTTTCAAATAGCTATAACTTCTTAAAAAATTAACTAATCAGGACGTTTTTTTTTCAACAATTTTCGTCTTTGAATGTACTTTTCGACAAAAAATACAAAATTTTGATTTTTTTCAAAAAAGTGAAAGAATAAATAAAAAACACCTATACACAACCTGTGGCTTGGTCAAAAATGGGCCCAGATGGCAATTTTTTTTCATTCTTTTTGTTTTTGAATGTAGTTTTTGAAAACAATACAACAAATTCAACCTTCTTCAACCTTTTTGAAAAAAATAAAAACATTTTTGCGGATTACCACTTTCGATTTTTTTTTTCTCAATTTTTCAACCTCTGAGGTCTTTTATAAGTCCTCAAAACTTACAGAGTGGTGTGTTTTGTGAAATAAGCCCAGTTGGGAAAAAAAAAATTTCCAATCGATAAAAAAAAATAGAAGAAAAATTCCACCCACTCCAGTTTGGGCGGCCTTCCTTCCGGAATGAAACGAAGTTTTTTTTTAGTGAAAAAAAAAATAATAAAAAATGCGCTTTCGAGAAATCCATGATTTTTCTCGAAAAAGTGAAAAATTTCATAAATATTAATATCTTAAATTATTTTTGTATTTTTTATCGAAAAGTACATTTAAAGACGAAAATTTTCGAAAAAAAACCTCCCGATTAGTCAATTTTTGAAGAACTTATAGCTATTTGAAAAAGAGCTAATTGAAAAAAGAGTTTTTTTGAATAATTCATAACTTTTTTTGGGTTAGGTAAAAAAATTTGAAAATTTCACGAAAAATGTTTTTAATGGAGTAAAAAAGAAACAAAAATTTTTAGCCAAATCGAAGGTGGTCGGGTTCAAAAGTGGTCGATTTGATATGGAATGCCTCGTATGTATGTATGTATGTATATATTTGTGTGTGTGTGTGTGTGTGCGTGCGTGCGTGCGTGCGTGCGTGCGTGCGTGTGTGCGTGTGTGTGTATGTGTGTGTGTGTGTGTGTGTGTGTGTGTGTGTGTGTGTGTGTGTGTGTGTGTGTGTGTGTGTGTGTGTGTGTGTGTGTGTGTGTGTGTGTGTGTGTGTGTGTGTGTGTGTGCTGAGTTTCAGATGAAAAGAATTAATAACTCGGGAACAGATTGCAGATTTGAAGCTCAAATTGGGCACACTTTTCGAGCACGAATTGTGGAAAAAAATGAAATGTACTCGTAACGGGTCTTCTGATTGTACTGACTTTTTTCGTTTTTTCAATAATGACGTTAACGCTGTAACTTCAGCAATTTTAAGAATAATGCATTCAAACTGTGTACACAATTAGTGGAGCTAATAAGGTTATTTCGTATTAAATGCGGCGAAAATCCATAGAGTGTTTTAATGTTAGTAAATTTTGAATTGTTCGGAAAATAGTGTTAACGCTCCAACTGGTGCATCAATGTTTGAAATCAGGTAAAGAAATTTAGCATAGAGGTAATATACTTATCTGTTTTATTCGTTATTAAATGTCGCGAAAATCTATCGAGGGATGAAAATTATATGAAATGTGGGATTTTATGAAAAATAGCGTAAACGGTTCAATTTGTACAGTTTTCAAGATGTACCACCGACAATTTAAAATAATATTGGTTTCGAGGTTCTTCATTATGAAATTCGACAAGAATCCATCGAGGGATAAAAATGGTATGAAATTTGTAATTCTTTGAAAAGTATTGAAAAAGCTGTAGCTTGTGCAATTTTGAAATACAAGAAGTTGTTAATAAAACAGCAGTTATATTGTGCCATCATAGTTATTAACGTTAATGTAGCATTGGGAAGGTCAAGATATTTAAAGTGACAAATTTTTAAATTTGTTTATTCATGTTTTTATGTAGTTAACAGAGGTTCTTTTATGAGGAAGCGAAATTTGATCGTCATCCTTTGTGATAAAGGAATATACGTTAACTATTGATAAAGATGATGAAGCAATGTGCAAATTGAAATGTGCAAGGTTTTTACCATTATCAATTGGTGATTAAGGATCAATAAACGCGGTCGTGTAATGTTTCACATAAGTTTGACGATATGGGAAAAACAAAAGACTGGACCGTTCGTTGTAAGAACTTGTAGGGTTTTCAAATATGCATGAAGGTAGAAAAGAACCTGCAAACATCGGTACCTTTCGCAATATGGACAAAGTCGTAAGATTTTCGAAAAGAAGAAAATAGGAATTTTTTGTTAGTCAAGTGGAGAAATATTATTTTCCAATATGTAATAAGAATTGAATGCAACATTATGACAAATGCCATAAAAATGTATGTTTATTACAAAGAAATGACAGAGTTGAAATTTTTGAATTTGGGAATAAAAAAATTTGCAATGTTTGGAAACAAGAAATTCCCGAAGTTTCGGAAAACAAATTTATTTTTTACAAATCTTGATTTTTTGTTACCTTCCACGATTATTGAATGAAAATTTCAGATAAAAAGGAAAGAAAAAGTTTGTTTTTCATGTTTAACACCATTCATTGATTTTTAAAGATCAATAAACGTGTTACTTATATATTTGTAAAAGTTTGATGATTCTATCCCAAAAAAGTAGCTCGACCGATTGTTTAGAAAATTTGGATGGTTATTAGGTATGTATTGAGCTGCACAGAAAACCCGGGAATCTTGGTATTTTTCGTAATATCTGGAAAGTTGTCGTATATTTTCTACAACAATGAAAGAAGCTATTTTGTTCAATTTGTCAAGTACAAAATACGCATGGGAGCACAAACGTTTCGATTTCGACGGTAAGAGGGACTCATAGGGGATGCATTACAGTTTTGTAAACCCACTGTTTACTCGCTGTACGAGAAATAGTTCCGGACATATCGAAGACGTAAGGCAGGATTGTACTTTGTAAGCTCGAAATAATGGCTATTTCTTAGATGTAATGATGGTATTGATGCAATGTGCATTGAGCGTAATAAGTATACTATCGAAGTACATTGAAAATAAATGTACTTCATATGTAATTTACTTTGAACGCATTAATCTTGGAATACTTTTTAACACCGCTTGGTATGAAAATGTCAGCAAGTACTAAACCGATTGTTTTGAATATGAAACCACACGTTGTGGACACCTACAGCAACCGGCTGTAATACAATGATATTACAAGGTAAAATTGTACTATTGTGTAATACGTTTTTTGAAGACAGCAATGAACATCCGATCGATGTAATTTTTATATTTTTGGCCGCCATTTTCTTGTCGCTGTAAGTACATTAAATGTTTGATTGCGGCCGTTTAAAAATGATATATTAAATCGAAAAATTCAAAACTGGTATGTTTTAGATGACCCACTTTTGAAATGTTCACATAAGCGCAGACCAACCTCGCAATCAAGGGGATGTGTCGAAGCGGTGCTTTTTTATATTAAATGTGCATACAATATCGAATAATAAATTTTCTACTGTATATCGTTAGTGTATTTGTTGAGTATTGAGGATAGATGGATAGGTGGATGGATGGATGGATGGATGGATGGATTGATGGGTCGGTCGGTCGGTAGGTTGGTGGGAGGGTGTGTGGGTGGGTAAGTGCGTGCATGCGTGTGTGAGCAAGTTCATACGTACTTGTCCATTATGAAATACGATAAATGGATTGAGCATAGACACAATGTTGATGACACATTCTGCACGGATTGATCAAACCAAAATGTGAAGGGCATGGTCGTAAGATGTAGCACTCGCGAAAAGCAAAATTTGTCGACACTCTAAACTTAATTTTCCCTTCAATTGAACGGTGGAAACACAACACGAATCACAGACGACACTGACGTTGAACATATTCTAAGTTATGAAGAACCACCATAAACGGAAAAAGTATGTAGCATTTTGAAAAACTGCAAATATTGTTTTCAAAAGTACATTTATAATAATTATGTGCAGCAATATCGATATTGTTGCCATTGAAGAGACGAATCGCTGCAAAACATTGTATCGTAATATTGGAAAATAAAGATACAACGAAACACGCGAATAATGTTACAGCGGTGAATGCCGCAACAAATACTTTCCATAGGTATGAGAATGACATGTTCAATTGTCGATTGGTAATAGGTACCCTACCAAACCATCCGATGCGTCGGATGGTTTGATAGGGTAGTAATTATTAAAAGCGGGTAAGCACTTTTTGGAAAATATAACGCGGTATAATGTAACGCGGGGGTAGTGGACAAGGACTGTTGGTAGCGTTCAACACGCTATAACGGCCAGTGTTGCCAGCCTCTCCAGATCATATTATGGATTCAGGGCCGTAAAATTATGGTATTTCTGGTATTTTTATGGTACGCGCCAGTTACCCCCACTCCGTCATACCACAGTCGGTAACTCGTGGGTAAATTCAATTTTTTTCGTGAGTGCATTGACTTTTCGAAAAAACGCAAATTCTTAGGAAGTGGGTGTACCAATTTCGCATCCAGTAAGATTTGTTTTTTTTTTGAAAAACCCAAAATATCCATAAAAAGAATTGTACCTGCTGATTACGAAACGGCGGGTACCATTCTTTTTATGGGTGATTTGGATTTTTCACATCACGTTAAGGGGAGGCTAAATACCGACATCAGCACCTCGAAAATGGATTCCAAACTTGCTCTGGCACGAATGGATGGATATCAATACAAATTTGACGGTATCATCAGAATTATGGCACAAATGGAGCCCCATTAAAATTTTTTAGAAAAACAAAACAAAAAATTACAGATCCGATTATCATCAGGAATCTGTAATTGAAAATATTAAATTATAATGTTTCTACTGCATTTCGGCTAAAACCAAGAGTGGGGCTCCATGATGAACACCAAAATACGAATATCGATACGTCTTCGACATTATTTTATGAAAAAACCGCGACGAAAGTTTGGAATCCAAGACACGAGATAAATGTTGATAAATTTAGTGTATTATCGAAAATCAAAATGGCGAAATCAAGTTCACAGAAATCCGAAAGAGGGCAGCCCCATGTTGAATTCTCATGAAATAAATGTTATTCTCATCAGATTCTATCCAAACTGTTCGACAAGTCAGTGGCAATTAACGAAAACGTTGATTTATGTCTCGCATTTGCATTTTGCAATTCATTCATCATTCATTCATAAATTTAATTGATATTCATCCACCGGTATTGGAAAAAGTTTAGACAGCGATTTTGAGTCGATAATATAGGACTTCAGAAATAATGTCGGTATTTAGCCTCGCCTTAAATCATTTCTCGCTAAACGGGACCACGGACAAGGATCTAAAAAATAACATTACTCAATTAGGGTCCATATTCGGCAAACTCGGCATAGATGGCGCCAATATTCTTGGATCTTTTGCCCGCGCAAAATCAAATTCCATTTTTAATTTACCATTTAAAATAACCATTTTTTTGGGCAATGACGTACGCAACACTTTGTCATTTTTAATTCATTCGTTTTTCCAAATAATATTTATTGGACACGAGCACGGATACAACGCATATGAGAGGTTGCAATAAAGTAAGGTTATGTTGGCCGGCTATACACATGATACTGACAGTCGATGAATATGGATAACTAATAATCTACGCTTATATTTTTGCAATAATAATAATATATTTATGTTGTCCATAATTTGACAATGTCGATTAAAAAGAGAAACGGGCGAATTGATAACAAATTCATAATGTATATATTGTCTAATTATTAAAAGTCAATTTGAGAATTAAATCTTCCCGCTTCTGTGGAACCAGTAGCAGTGCTGCCCTCAACTACGCAAGGGTCCAGTGAAGACCCTAATACCGCACGGTCGTACATACAGGTCTGAAAACTCTATTGTTTTTTCGGCGGTGGGGGTGACATAGAATTCGAAGGAGTTTTTAGTTTACATTATTGCCACGTCGCTACTATCGAGTGCCAAAGTGAAATATGTAGTAATAGTCCTTAATTAATGACTGCGCATGCGCGATCAACTATCTCTCTCTCTCACAGCTGCTGTGAGTACTGTCACCCCCACCATAGGAGTTTCCAGATCTGTATGGACGACTGTGTACGACCGTGCCATTGGACAAAATAAATTTCGCGCGCAACAGCGCCACGTGCAAAATTATGGTACAAATTTATGGAATAAAACGGTGAAGTTCAAAATTATGGTACATTCGAGAATTATGGTACGCATGTTTTGTATATGGTACGAGAAGTCAAATTCTGGTACGTTTCCATAATTATGGTACGGGCTGGCAACACTGATAACGGCACAGTCTCAACTAATGCAGGAATTGGATTGCAATGAAAATCCCGCGGCTGTGAGCGTCTTAATGTACCCCCGTAGTAGGTCGATGCGCGTTGGATTAGAAAATTGACGGACCAATAATGTAACGCCAAGAATCAACACCCACAATGCGTATAGATATTGTAAACCTCATGGGAAACGCTAATCGAGATATGCAATTTTTACAATCACAGGCGTATAGAAATGAAAATATGAGACAAGTTAATAGTGAACTGAAGAATATTGATAAATGCTGGTGATTATTTGCAAGTATCGGTTGAGGAGCTGAAAATATTATTTAATTCGTATAGACGACGATGTATCGAGGATACAAACGTATCGGACGAATAGTCGATTTATCGCGTAATGACAGAGCGATTTTTCGAAATATGCACGTAATAGTGGTAACCAAAAGCCCCAGTCGGCAGATACTGTAATAAATGCATGTGCCAACTTGCATTAAAGATTATCCGCATTTACCGGAGCTTTCTCAATTCATTGAAGACATGCTGAATAATGTATAAACCATAAATAAGAATGGCAGTTGTAATGGGTACGGAATGAAAATGTTTATGTTGTGTTTAATGGGTGGGGGTCGAAAAGTCGACTAACCAATATTTCGAACGGCCGAAATCACGAATTTCACGATTACGAGCGTTCAAATAACGAACCGCCGAAATCCCGAACGCCAGAAAAGCGAAAGCGGAGAGAGCCGCCCCATGCGTAAGAGAGAGACAGAGATGCGCCTCTCTCTGTCTTACGCATGGGGTGGCTCTCTCGACTTTCTCTTTTCTGGCGATCGGGATTTCGGCGCTTCGGTATTCTAACGCTCGTAATCGTGAAATTCGGGATTTCGGCCATTCGAAATATTGGTTAGTCGATTTTTCGACCCCCACCCTGTTTAATGCAGTTCAGAAACCAAACGTTCCTGCTTCCTTAATTGTCGAGTATAATGACGTGTCAATGGTACCGCGCGCAATGAATAATACATCAACGAGCATTAAGGTAGTCCTTTCTCGAACCCGAATCTTTCAAAATTAGCTGATTTTTGTCCATAATAAAGTAAAAATAGCTCCCATCGTACTGCCAAAATTTTAGGTCGAGTTATCGAACATTTATGCAAAAATTACGACTTTAAAAATCATTAAATTTATACGGCGGCTTATGGAGATGTCATACTTGCGACACTTCCATCTAATAATTTACATACTGAACAATTTTACATGTCAGATCAAAACTTCCCTATGCATGTTGAAAATTCCAAAGAATCCGTAACGATAATAAAAATGGGTCTTCATCGGATGATTGAAAGAGATATTAATGAACAAACTTGGAAAAATATCACGAGCAGAAGACATTTCGTAGCCGCGACATTCCAGGGGTTATGTTTGGGCATATGGTAAACTGGCTTCTCTTGATCTGGATCAACTGATCGTATACAAATATATATATATTATATACATATATCTTTTATCACAAATAGCTGGATTTCATAAAATAATACTCAAATAGTTTCCATCGATACTTTTTTCAACTTTTAACGCGTGAGTTTATGACTTGCAGAGCCTGTAACATGATGTTTCGTGGGGCGTAGAAGAAATTTTACATTTTGCAAATATTCTCAATTTATGAGATATTTTCAATTCTTTATTATTTTTAGGTATAGTAATTCATTATAACGCATTTTTATTAAGAGCCAGTCTAATTTAAGCATATTTAAGAAGGGCCCTACTCATTAGGGCGACAGTTATTTTGGCTTTGGCGAAAAAAGCTCGGCGCCACCCCAAAAACATAATCAAGGTGTATCAAAAAAAATCTGTGTAAATTTTAGAGGCGCTCAAAAAATTATAAAACGTGCCGGCGAGCAATTGAAATTTTAAATGTAAAATACATGTATTAATCCCACGCGTCAATGATTTTTTTTTTCTGAGTATAATATTGATGAGAAAAATTTGAAACTCGGTACACTGATTGTGTATAGTATAGTGTACAAAACCAAATTTTTTCAATTTTTTTCATTCATAATTTTGTTAGTGGCAAGGTCTGTAAAGATGCTCATATTTCGTTTTTTGGGCATCACTACAGAGCTTGTCATTAACAAAATGATAAATGAAAAAAATTGAAAAAATTTGGTTTTGTACACTACAATATGCACAATAAGTGTACCAAGTTTCAAGTTCTTCTCATTAATATTATTCTCCGAGTGATTGAAATTTTAAATGTAAAATACATGTTCTAATCCCACGCGTCAATGATTTTTTTTTCTGAGTATAATATTAATGAGAAAAATTTGAAACTCGGTACACTGATTGTGTATAGTATAGTGTACAAAACCAAATTTTTTCAATTTTTTTCATTCATAATTTTGTTAGTGGCAAGGTCTGTAAAGATGCTCATATTTCGTTTTTTGGGCATCACTACAGAGCTTGTCATTAACAAAATGATAAATTAAAAAAATTGACAAAATTTGGTTTTGTACACTACAATATGCACAATAAGTGTACCAAGTTTCAAGTTCTTCTCATTAATATTATTCTCCGAGTGATTGAAATTTTTAATGTAAAATATACATGTATTTAGCCCACGCATCAATGATTTTTTTTTTTCGAGTATAATATAGATGAGAAAAATCGGAAACTTGGTACACTTATTGTGCACAGTATGGTGTACAAAACCAAATTTTTTCAATTTTTTTCATTTATAATTTTGTTAATGACAAGCTCTGTAGTGATGACCATATTTCGTCTTTTTAAATATTTGTATTCAAATAAATTTGAAATAAATTTTAACTTGACTGTGGACTTAGTATGCAACAAAAAATTTTATTTGAATCAAACTGTGAATATATATATAATATTTATACTATAAATATTAGATATATATTGACAGTTTATACTGTGCACAATAAGTGTACCAAGTTTCAGATTTTTCTCATCAATATTATACTCGAAAAAAAAAATCATTGATGCGTGGGCTAAATACATGTATATTTTACATTAAAAATTTCAATCACTCGGAGAATAATATTAATGAGAAGAACTTGAAACTTGGTACACTTATTGTGCATATTGTAGTGTACAAAACCAAATTTTTTCAATTTTTTTCATTCATCATTTTGTTAATGACAAGCTCTGTAGTGATGCCCAAAAAACGAAATATGAGCATCTTTACAGAGCTTGCCACTAACAAAATTATGAATGAAAAAAATTGGAAAAATTTGGTTTTGTACACTATACTATACACAATCAGTGTACTGAGTTTCAAATTTTTCTCATTAATATTATACTCGGAAAAAAAAATCATTGACGCGTGGGATTAATACATGTATTTTACATTTAAAATTTCAATCGCTCGCCGGCACGTTTTATAATTTTTTGAGCGCCTCTAAAATTTACACAGATTTTTTTTGATACACCTTGATTATGTTTTTGGGGTGGCGCGGACCTTTTTTCGCCAAAGCCAAAATAACTGTCGCCCTACTACTCATGCACCCAAAAAATACGGCCCTCTGCGAAAGGACTACCTTAACACGTTGAGCCCGGCGCCAATATTGTTGTCCGTTCCGTTCGGCCGGCATTGAGCGGGCATATAGAAAAAGCACGTGAAAAAGGCCACTGTCGGTCCCCAGGGACCGACGCCGGCCAAACAGAAAATTCACTGTCGGTCCCTAGGGACCGACGCCGGGTTCAACGTGTTAACATGTCAACGATTGACAAGTAATACCACAGAAGGTGCCGTAGGATTCTTTGACGAGCGTGTGAAAAAAAGAATCAAAATGTGTGCTGGGACACATACTAGAAGTGAAACTTCAACGGACAAGTGGAAAAACGAATCGCAACGGACAAGTGGAAAAACGAATTGCAATGGACAAGTGGAAAAACGAATCGCAACGGACAAGTGGCAAAACGAATGGCAAAAAAATTTTAACTTGAAGTTTTACGGGCAGATGGTTAATGTACTTGACCAATTTAAGTTAAAATTTTTTTGCGATTCGTTTTGCCACTTGTCCGTTGCGATTCGTTTGTCCACTTGTCCATTGCAATTCGTTTTTCCACTTGTCCGTTGCGATTCGTTTTTCCACTTCTCCGTTGAAGTTTCACTTTTAGTATGTGTCCCAGCACACATTTTGATTTTTTCGCAGGTTTACTGCAAATTATGATTTGGATAGGTTAGGTACATTTTAATGAATGAATTTTTTATTTAAACATATTTTATTTTATCAAACAAAAAATTTCCTTTAACAAACTCTATTTATTTCTTTATTAAAACTTTTTTATACCGGCCGCAAATAGAGGCAATGATGCCCAGCCACGTGGAGAGCGGAGGTAAGAAAATAACAGCTGAGCTCACGCGGGGACTCTAGCGGAGACTCCTATCCCCACTCTCCACGCGGCTGCGCATTATATCCATCTAATACAGCCGTTGCCCTCTCTCCGCCGCTGCTAGCCTTTCTCTCCCTTCGCCGCTGACGCCTCTCGCCTCGCCATATACCGTCTACCCCCTCCACTGGGCCGTGACGCTTTTTCGTGACTGAAAAATCCTAATACCCCCCGTCTATATAGAAGTTTCACTTCAAAAAAGGATGGTAAAGAAAATTGAATCGTTGAACCAAACCAATGGATGAAATACCGCACCGTGCACTTGTCAGAGAAAACGCTAACGGCAACACCGTTGTCGCTAATGAAGTCCGCTACGGTACTGCTTGTTAATAATGCATGCACAGATGTAATTGAAACCGTGGGTCGGTAAAACACGACATGAGCCGGCACTCCTGTAACGGCTGTTGTGCATATTGATGAATGAATCCTTTATTAATTGCATGTTGTGATGAACATTGTACTGAGAAATTTTCAGTTGCATGTTGTAAAGTTGATAATATTCGGTACTTTGGTGTTATGAACTGTATTCTGTAAAGTGGCTAAGTAACAAAAAAATGTTCAATTCTCGTGCCAATCCTTATGTACATATCCATTGAACCAGCGGTCAATTTTTAATTATCAATGATACATGGATTTCCAACGGAAATCGAAATATTTCATGTTATTTAAATCGAAACATTAAGTCGAAATTTTTGACCGGTGTAATGTTTATGAATAATCCTTAATGATTATGAACATAAAAGTCGACATTTTACAACGGTGTTATTCAAATATTGTAATGTTTTATAATGATCCACAGTTGTAATTGAAGCGTACAATGGAAGGTGAAAACAACGATATTACTCAAGTGGACAAAAGGAAGAGAATCAATCGACTGTATATAGGGAGAAAAAAATTGAAGGCCCTGCTTGCCAATAAAGGATCGGTGGATACTGTCGATAATGAAGAAAGGAATGAGACGGTACGTAATGAAGTTTCCAAGAAGTTTAATGTACGTGAACGTGTCTGTGCGGAACGCGACACAAATTTTCCTCTGTTCAATAATATTGTAAACGGTATGTTGTCGTCAACAGGTACCGTCAACGGATGAATCAGGAAGCGATGTTGAGGACTGTTCACAGACGTTCCAATTGTCGGATGATAACGTATCAAGTCGCAGTATGAACGACAATGATAGTGACACCCCAAGCACAGCCGCATCGAATGTCTCTGCGACTGATGAGACGGAGGGTGCTCACAGTATCTCTAAAAGTCTTTTTTCGATGGAACGTCTTTATGAGAAGAATGTTGTGTTGAAACTGCGACCGAATGTTACGATGGAAACCATTGTTTGTGGAATTGTCGCTTGGTCGGTGAGAAATTATTCTACATATGAAAGTGTTGGTGGCATTTTCAATATTCTTAAAGAAATAACGGTACCGGATGTATTACCACGTGACGTAAAAACCCTGCAGAAGTTACTAATGCGGACCGATGATGGGATATTTTTTCGACATTTATACTGTCGGCGTTGCCAAACTCTTATCGGTGCCGGCAATGAAGTGATCCGGGAATGTAAATGCGAAACATCCGCGAGACAATCGACCGATCGCAATGTATCGTACTTCATCGAAATGAAAATAAAACCCCAAATCGAGACATTGTTGGAAACACCAGGAATCGCGGAAGCACTGAAGTATCGATTCAACCGGACGAAAAGAAACATTGATGCAATGGAGGACATTTATGATGGGTACGAGTACAAAAGGCTCGCCGAAGGTGATGGTTTCTTAAGTAATGAGTACAATTATTCGTTCACGCTGAATACGGACGGATGCAGCGTCGCCAGTTCGTCACGAGCAAGTGCGTGGCCCATTTATCTAATGATTAACGAGTTACCACCGCACATGCGTAAGAAGCATATTATACTCGCCGGCATATGGGTAGACACGAGGCATCCTCCTATTAATATGTTGCTTCAACCGACAATCGCAGAATTAAATACTTTAAAGGAAGAAGGTGTTACGTGGAAGCCAAACGGTGTCGATGAAGTCTCGAGTAAATTCGAAACAATAACATGTGTCGTTGATTCAGTTGCCAGAGCGGCGGTGCTTAATATGACCCAGTTCAATGGCGATAATGGGTGCACCTTCTGTTATGCACGCGGAATGACGTTACCGAATAAACGAAATAGTCGAGTGTATCCGGTGACGAAAACAATTTTCGCTCGGTCCAACAGAATATTGCGACGAGACATGAAGATGGCATCCGAAATGGGTTACAAAGTTAACGGCGTTAAAGGAGAATCGATATTAACGCAAATGCCGTATTTCGACATCGCAAAGGGTACCGTTGTGGATTCAATGCATAATTTATTTTTGGGGGTAACGAAACAGCACATGATGCTTCTGCTGTTCGGCAAAGCTCGCGGAAATGCGTGGTACCGGGGGCAGCCAAATAATTTGAAGATGATTAATGAAAGATTATGTTCGATTCGTCCGCACGGTAGAATTGCGCGTACACCAAGGCCTGTTGAAACAATGAAAACGTGGAAAGCATCCGAATGGCGGAATTGGATACTTTATTATGCATTACTGTGTCTGAAAGGCATTATAAGAGAATGTGATCATTACCATTTGGCCCTGTTATGTCGAGCGGCATACATACTCAACAGTGATAGCATAACAAATGAAGAACTTCGGGAAGCAGAGGCATTGCTAAGAACGTATGTTGCAAAGTTCCAGGAAACATTCGGAATATCGAAGATGACTTACAACATTCATCTCCTGATACACTTACCGTACTACGCCAAGTACTGGGGCCCCGTGTGGACACACAGTGCGTTCCCGTTCGAGGCATACAATAAGAAAATCATGGATTGCGTAACAAGTTCGAATTCGCGGTGTTTGCAAATTGCAAACAGATATGGAACATTGAAATTCATTGAAAGCGTTCTCCACAATCCTGAAACATCCGATGCAACGAAAGACGTTGTGGAAATGGGCTTGCACCACAATAAAACAAGGCCACCAGGTTTTGTACGAGGATTGCGCGATGGAGACAAGCATTTCAAAGGTCTTAACGGAAAATGTGAACGTCATCCGGAACAATGGCATATCGATGCGTTAACGATAAATGCCCGGTACCGGCCGCAAGGAGTAATAACGTTCTTCGATAGCGCTGTAATCGGTGGGGTCGAATATCGCCACAATAAATGGAAGGAAGATACAAAGTTCTGCAATGCGCATGTTCATGTTGAAAATGTTGGCTTTGGTACCATCTTGGACATTGTGAGGTTTAACGACGATGCGCGACAAATTCATGGAATTTTTATGAACGTTTTTGAGGATGTCGGAAGCGCCTTTTTTGTCAAGCACATACGAAACGTTAAAGAGACTGATAAAGTAATGTTCGTAGAGTCGGGAAAAATAACGGGGCCAGCAATAGCTATCCGCCTCTCAAATAAAGTGTTGACGAGGGCAATTAAATTGAGTAATGTGTGGGAAACGGATTGATCCAATATCGACGTAACCGGGTCCGTTCCGACGATACCGTGCCACGAACCTGATCCGACGCTAGTTCCGACGGTACGAATGGAATCTTCGTTCCGATCTGTTCCGACGATACCGTATCGACGCGAACCTGCTCCGACTAAGGTATAGCGGTGCAAGCGGGCTTGGTCAGCTCCGACGGTGTTCCGACGCTTGTTCCGACGGTGCGAATGAAATCTTGTTTCCGACTCGTTTCGACGCTTGTTCCGACAGTACGAATGGAATCTTCGTTTCAAATTCGGAAAGATGTCAATAATTCCGAGTATTTGATATTTGCAGGAGTTGGTCTGTCAATTTTTCTATCAGTTCCATTTTTGTTTGAAAACGTTGAATTGTACGAGTTATCGGCAACACACTCATGATTGCACTGCAATAACGATGACTTCTCATTTTACGCATTTGGACAGTACTGAAAATATTGGTAACAGTTACAAATATTCCGTGTGCTTGTAATTATCTGTGACTAAATGTAATATGGTTCGTGTTCCGTCACTTCGTCTGCATATTCGTACAGCACAATTATGCGACAAACCGCACAAGTTGGTGCTACAAATAAGAGTCATTTCCGATGGTATTATTCTTAATGCACACTGAAAAGAAAGTAGTATCGACTTTTTGGTTCAATAACAATTTAATGCAGTATATTTGTAGCTGAAATTCGTTTCAATGCACTGTTTAAACCATGCACATTTTACGAAATATTGAATAATGGTTTATAATAGGTGAAAGATAATGGTTTATAAATATAAAAACGCGAACGATAACTTTAAGTATCTTCTAATATTGTACGCAAACAACAATTATTTTCAAGTTATG
The DNA here is from genome assembly GCA_946863875.1 of Alloplasta piceator. Classification (NCBI taxonomy): domain Eukaryota; kingdom Metazoa; phylum Arthropoda; class Insecta; order Hymenoptera; family Ichneumonidae; genus Alloplasta; species Alloplasta piceator. Next base: position 22,656,620 of record OX333077.1, on the reverse strand, counting down.
AGGTAACCTATATAATGCGCTGATACATACACTACCAATTTATACATTTTATAATTATTTTTGTAAAACATTTTGTATTATTGAATGTAAAAAAAAACCATCACTGAATTATCATCATCAACAACGATACTAAACTATGCTCCGACTATAATCCGGCCCTAGTTCCGACGGTAAGAGCGACTGGGTCCGCTCCGACATCGTTCCGACGATACTGTACCGCCGCGGACCTGCTCCGACGGTACCGTATCGCCGCGAACCTGCTCCGATTAAGGTATAAGCGGTCCGAGCGGGCTTGGTCAGCTCCGACTCTGTTCCGACGCTTGTTCCGACGGTACGAATGGAATCTTGGTTCCGACTATGTTCCGACGATACCGTATCGCCGCGAACCTGCTCCGACTAAGGTATAGCGGTGCAAGCGGGCTTGGTCAGCTCCGACAGCTTCCGGCGCTTGTTCCGACGGTGCGAATGGAATGTTGGTTCCGACTCGTTTCGACGCTTGTTCCGACGGTACGAATGAAATCTTTGTTCCGACCTGTTCCGACGTTTGTTCCGATGGTGCGAGTAGAATCTTTGTTCCGACGCTTGTTCCGACAATACGGATGAAATCTTGGTTCCGAACTGTTCCGACACTTGTTCCGACGGTGCGAATACAATCGCGGTTCCGTCCTGTTCCGACGCTTGTTCCGACAGTACGAATACAATGTTTACTCCGACGTTTGTTCCGACAATACGGATGAAATCTTTGTTCCGACCTGTTCCTACGTTCGTTCCGACGGTATTCACCGGTACTCATTGTTCCGACGGACTCTGACTCTTGTTCCGACGGTACTCAACAAATGCAGGTAGTTGTAGTTCCGACGCTGCTTCAGCGACGCTGGAATTGATGTTCCGACGGTGGTTCGACGGTGGTCCGACGGTAGTTGAGCGGTGCAATTCCGAACCGTCGGGTACCGTCGTTTCACAAGACGAACGACTGTCGTTTACTGTCGTTCGTCCTGGTAGGGTGTTGAGTAAACTGCCGCATTCTTAGGCGTATGTAATATATAATGGCAAATTCACTGAGGCACGTATGACACTTCCCTCCTTAAAATGCTCTTCGCAGACGTATTGCGTCTGTCTCAGTCCCGGAATCATCGCTTCCCATTTCTTAAAACGTTCCAAATTTTTTGGTACTCGAAAAACGGAACATTTTTTTTTCACGCCACGACACCCCGTTCTACATTTAGGTACGGCGCACGGCTTTGTCATTTCTTTAACAGTTTAACACTTGTTTACTCGTTACATTGTTACAACTGGTTACAACCACGTTACAACGGTTACAACAGCCGAACTGAGATTATGTTTCTCACTCGAATCGCATAAACTGCCGGGAATGCTGCTCAACGAAAGAGTGGGGGATGAATCCCTCTACGAAGGCGAACCTTGCGGCATAAATCGGAATGACGAAAAACGTGACATATAAGCGTGCCTACCCCCACCATTGAAATTCAGCTTCGTTTCAAGACCTGTATTTTAGACCGTGGGTTGGGCCCACATGCTGGTAGAGGGCAGGTCGATAAGACCAAGTTATCTCATCTTGGTTGTATCACATAATCAATGCCTGTAACAGGCAGATTGCGTGACTTCCGTCTCTCTCTCTGCTCGTACTTTTTTCCTTGCGAACGAGCGTCTGAATAAATCGCACACGTTATTGTTTCTTATCCGCCGTTTAATTATTCGAACCCTGCCAATCCTGCTTCTGGAATAATCCAACAACAGGTTCCTTCCACAGTTCCTACTGTTCCTTCGTATTTGGTTCCTCGTGGTTCCTCGGGACGGTTGTAAAAATGCGTAAAGGAACCTAAGTTCCTTTATGGTTCCTCGGGACGGTTGCAGGACTTGCTAGGGACGAACCTCAGTCAACTTCATAACAAGCAGATAGTTTGTTTTAATATTAATAATATATTGATTCGTTGACTCGTTCTTTCAAGTTTCTCCAAAGATATCAACAAAGATAAAAAAATGACGTATAGTAGGTTTGTTGCATAATTTTTATTAATAAATAATATTCCGATGCAAAAGAATAGTGAAATTTGAATCTCCACATTCCTGAAATAATTTCACTTTGAAAAATGACGGTACTAAGGTGGTAAAACAACCGCCCAAACGTTGACTCTTCTTGGTTTGCACCATGTTTGCACGGTCCTGGCACCCCTATTCTCGTGCCATAAAAATATTCAAAATACCATAATTTTACGGCCCTGATTCTATAATATAATCTCGAGGGGCTGGCAACACTGCTCTGTAGCATGAACTCTTTTGCAGGTAAAGAGCAGAACCTCACCTTGTGAATTGTACGTCTTTTATTCACGAACTGGCTGAAATTAAAACTCGATATTTAATTGAATGAAATGCACGAGTTTGCTGGTTCAAATTATTGTCCTTTTATTATTAGTCGATAACCTCAGAAAAAGTTGGCATTTACTGTTGGTGAAAATCAAACAAGATCTTTAGCGTTACTGCATCGTAAGACAGTCAAAATTGAAGTGATTGCATCTCCAGAGAAATTTGGGCTCGCAGGCCCTGCAGCGACACACATACACATATACATTAATACGACGTACCAACGCGACACACTACACGCTCGTTGCGTGCACAAGGGTTGTATTGTGTAAAATCCTCACGCATACCCGCTCCGGTCATATGGTGTTCGAGATCCATATGCTTATACACAAAACACTTGAGAAGGTCCGTGGACCATCCGCTTATCCTTCGGGGTTCATATTGCAATTTATTGGTTTTCGTTGCATTTTCGTTGCGAAGGCATCTCGAAGTTTTACGACTATTTTATGTTACATCTATATTTTCCAAACGTAATATGAGTATCTAGTTTATGCGTTCTATTCTATATGTGTAAAGACCCTTTTTAAGATAGAAGAATGAAGAAGAATTCCCCTCTTTGTTAATTCATAATCTCACAGAAAGCACTGTTGCATCGTAAACAAAATATAAGAAACCCGTAAATTCAAGTCAATATGTAAACGTATAGCAATATTACGCGTTATATATCATATATCATTGGTTCCACCACATTGGTATAGTATCACTATACCACCTCAATCTCGAACCGATCACAGTTTTCCAAAGCATATTCTATTCCTGAATCTATTGAAATTAACGTTTAGATTCGTAACTCTGCAAGTGTTATAAGTCTAGCGTTCAAATAATCCGCGCTACAAGAGAACCCTCCGTCAGTAAATCCGCGACGAATCTCTTAATTCGTCACAGTGTGTCCACCCAGTGATGCAAAATGACCGTCATTTTGAGTTCGCGTCAGTCACGCGTCACCTGACCGTCACGTGACCGTCACGTGACGTCATTTTCGTTTTACATAATTTTCTACGTGAAAATGACGGTCATTTTTACTTTCGTCATCTGACAAGACAAGCCTGACAGGGACTTCTATCTAGATGGAAAATGACCGTCACGATTTTTTCGGTCATTTTTTTCGGTCACAACACTTTTAGATTTCATGATAATTGTAAATTTAATTATTTTCATCGTGATTGTTTGAGTAAATTGGGAATTACAATATTAAGAACATTGGAATAAAGGAAGACAGGAATTTTGAATATTTTTTAAATTATAAACGTCGTATTATTATTTTTATTTTCTTCCGAATGGCGGCGGTGTTTGCAGTGTGTGCACATGCGCAAATATGATATCGGGCGGTCAGTCATTTTCGTCATTTTTGCATCCGTCATGTGACGGTTCTGTTACGGTCACGTGACGGTCACACGACGGTCACGTTACAGCTTCACATCACTGTGTCCACCATTGCGTGTTCCAACTGCGGCACTGTGTCGCACTTTTGGACACAGGAAATTGTTGTGTCCAAGCGTTCTGTGCCGTCAGGGATACCAGCGAGTCGACTCGCATTCCAACAAGCACCATTTGCACAATCGCACCGTGCGGCACAGTACGACACGGTATCGTTCAATTGGAAAGCACCCAATGTGATCCTCTAAGTTTTTTCAAAAATTTGATTGAAACAGAAAAACTGTTTCATAGATCAAATTGAAACTTTACAGGGTTTCTGTAGGTATATTGCGTTGTAAGTCACGCTTAACATTAGTTGTTTGATCAACATTTTTAATTTAGCCGTCGATTTACGAAAAAAAACCCTAAATAGCATTTTTCTCTTGTTTTTGAAAACTCATGTCAAGGATGCAAATTTTTTTTCAATTAAGGATGTTGAGTCCCAAATTGAAAATGATGATAAAATATTGAAAATTTGATATGTCATTATGTACAATATTTGAAAGGTTGTGTAAAAATTTTACGACGATTAGGAAGCTGGTTACTGAGAAATTTGAATTAAAAAATTACATGTAGCCTTATGGAAACTGAAGTAAATTTGCAATTATTTTTTTTTTTTGTTATAAAAAATGATGCCAAAAATACAAAAAAAATTGCACTCGAGGAAAAACATATAAGAAGCATTGTGTAACTTTTTCAAGACATTTAGGAAGCTCGTGTTCCAATAAATAAATAATAAAAACACAGTACGTGGTTTTCACAGCAAGAAACAAGGAAATAGCGGCACCGTTGCATAGACTGAAAGTAGCGGGAAATTCAAATACTCATTTTCGTTCACGGACGACGCCGTTTCATGCACGATAGAGAGGTTTCGATGTTATATTTGCTGTCAGTTTGACATTCGATCGCGACCGTCGCGACTGCTCTCGATCGTACAGTTCTCAGTCGTGCCAACTTACCCATGCACGCAACGTTGCCAAATGTAAAGCTAATACAGCGGCTACTTTAAATATCAATATTGTTTAAAAATGTTGTTTTTTTGCAGTTCAAAGTAATTTCATGTTATATTTCTATAGTTGCGATATAAAATAATTAACATTTTTTTGAGAATGAACGGTTTCCACTGTCGAGATTTTAGAGTTGTCAAGTTTGGACAAAACATCCAAAGTTAATCCTCGCTTGTAAAGACATTGTGAAAACTTGATATAATACGTAAATAAGAATTTGCGATCATTACCATGCACAATTACGATACTCCTTTTCACATCAACTGTGTTACGATACGCATGAAAGTATTAATCAATCCCAATAAAATTCAGTAAAATGAAAAACTTTTGGACGGAACGGTATGGACTCAATATCCTTAACCATCGTCAATCCTAGTAGAAAATTAATTTAAGTATTTGAAACCGACCTTTTATATTCTGTGCGATTATTGGTTACTGAGATATCATAGGTCAAAGACAATAGAGAATCCTTTTTCATTAAAAGTCCGATATCTCAGCGCAAAATGGTCGCATCGAGGTCTAAAAACAAGCAAATTGAAGCTGAATGAACAAGCTATCCAGCCTATGCAATAGTTTCGTTGGACAAATTTTCTTCAAGTCACTGCAGCTAAAAAGTAAAAATAATTTGCATCATTTTTTTCCACGCTATTTCTTAGGATTGCGTAGAACCTGTAGCTTCGAAAAAAAAATCGCTGAATGATCTCAAAACTGACAACTTGAAGCTTAAAAATGCTTTTTTTTAGACCTCGATACGACCATTTGTTAAAACCACTAAAAATTCAGGAAATTTTGTTGATCCCTCAATTTTTTACAGTAGTGTAAAAATTGTTGTATCTTGGCGAAAATGACTATTCTCGAATATGTACTTCTATAAATAGGCACGTCTTAATTAATCGTTCGTAATTGACAAACAAAATTTGACAGTTGAGATTAAATTGCCCTGTGTAAAAAAAATTTCGCAGTGCGGCAGCTAAATTTGGAGTGGGGAGAAAGATAGGGGTTGTCAAGTTATGGGAGCGTGTTGCCATGGTAACGAGTTAAGTTGTGACAGCAGTCAAGTTATGGGAGGTTAAGTTGTAGGAGCATCCCCTGTAAATAAAAAAATATCTAGAAAGTATTATGTATAATGTGGAATTTGCTTGATACGAAGTAGGATCTCGGATTTGTCTAAGCTTTTAGTAATACTACAGCGGTCGTTGTTAATAGACTGTACAAAATATACAATTATATATATTCAGACTATTCACAGTATATGTAGTCAAGTACGATTAGATGAGCTTCCGAAATATTAACGATGCGATGCATTCACGCATCTTCGGTGGGATTGATAAAAAGTGCCGTGAGCGCGAATACCAAGAAGACGATCCCCCCGATGAACGTAACTATAATTGACATATAAGGTCGATAATAGCCGCGATCGATATGATATTAAGATGCAAAGATATGAAAGATAGAAAATAACACAACTTACCAGTCCGAACTGATATTCTCTGGGCAATCATTCGACCTCCCATTACAGCCAATCCAGTGCAAAAAGAGTGGCCCAAAACTCCACCCACGACAACTCCATATACGTCCTGAAATTAATAACTATTATTCACTAGAGTGGTAAAAGAAATAAAAGACAACAAAGAAAAAATTACATCTGAATTGAGTATACCTCTCTCGCTGCGAGTATGATTGTTGTGAGTTGCGATCGATCGCCCCATTCAGCGAGAAATGTAAGTGTGAATGCTTGTAGAAAGATCCTAGATATCACCATTAAAACACTAGCTTTTTGCGTTTTTCTCAAGATACCTGTCTCCGGATCTTGAACTACCATAACACCAGCTTCTTTTTCAAACTTTAAGGTAGAGTTCATTGTTGAATCAATTAAGGTGAAAAATTATCTAGCGAGTAACTGTATTCAGTCATGGATGAATATTAAAAAATTCTAATACCTCGTCTTCGCGCTTTCTTAGGTCAGATTGGACCTCTTCTAATTCTTCCTGGGCTTCAGTAGGTGACATGTAATAAGCATCTTTCAACATTTTCAGGCCAAAAAGAGCAAATAGAGCGGTCGAAATGTAATATGTGTAAGCACGAGGAATGACAGTTGCAGCATATCCGAATAATACTATAACAATTGTAACAGTAAATATTAGTGATTAAGATTTTCACCAAAAAATTTATTGCATTGGGTTTACGTTTTGATTAATGGTTTACCAGAGAGAACAGTCATGAGAGCGAGCGCGCTAATAGCTCCAGCAAATACTGTCAATCTTGGATGACGCATAGCCATAATAGCTGCAATGAAAAATGTTTTGTCACCCAATTCTGAAACAACAATGACAGAGAGAGAGGCTACAAATGCATGAAGAAAACCAAGACTGGCTTCGAGCGGTGGCGTGTCAGTTGAGCCTAAATTTTTCTGAAAAACGCAAAAAAAAAAAATTATCCATTGTTTTTTAGTAACAAATAGTAACAATGTTCAGCAACAATTGCTTACGGTGGAGGTCAGCCGATCGTCCAGTTTCGGTAACTCCAGAGGTACTTTTTCAGCGAGTGATGACGAAAATGAACAATAAATGAAAACACTGACAAAGATAATGCTGTTGTAGAGAGGCATTGTACCCAAGTGTTGCGTTGATTTTGTATTGATCATATTCATTGCATATCGAACAGATTCTAGAAAAACTGAGAAACTGTAACGGTAATCGTCCTGCCTCTTGACTTATACTATCTGCTTGTTCTTATCGACTGCTAAGCACAAGTAAAATGATTTGTTATCTTCGAGGTGTGGACATGGCGATCAACCGACCGGTTTTAAACAACGTGGAGGGACGACAATGTCAATTACGCGAAAAAGAGAAAACGCGAAACATTAAACCCCCGAAAAAAATTAGCAATTAAGTTTCTACCAGAGACAAGTTAGCTTACTATCATTTTGGGGAAAAATTAACGGCCTTGTTTATACCGATGAGGATTAAATTGATTTTAGCGTGAGTGTGAGAGAGACATCTCTGACCTGTTTTCGCATTCGCACTCCCGTCAGAGAATATAAATTATACAGAAGCGCACCTGTGTTGAGATTTGGCACAAAAAAACTAGTTGGGATTTTCATAGACCTTAAGCCTGGTTTATGCAGCGGCCGTAAGTTAACTTGGGGTGCACTCCCATGGCGCGCACTTTGCGTATCGCGTAACTTGCGCAACCAATCGGATCGTCCGATTCATTATGCGCCAATTTGTACGTGATTAATCCGATCACCTGATTGGTTGCGCAAGTAACGCGATGCGCAATGTACGTGCCATTTGAGGGCACCCTTAGCCGTAACTTAAGAAGTTGAAAGTATATATTGCCCTTGTAGCGTTTATGCAGCAATTAGCCCTAACCGTAACCGTGCATAAACGCTACAAGGGCAATATATACTTTCAACTTTCTTAAGTTATGGCTAAGTTAAGTTACGGCCGCTGCATAAACCAGGCTTTAGGGTGGCTCCCGACGGCGCGTACTTTGCGTATCGCGTAACTTGGGCTACCAATCGGCGAACCGTAATCGCGTTCTATTATCGACCGGAAAGCTTAAGCCTGGTTTATTCAGCGGCCGTAACTTAACTCAGCCGTAACTTAAGAAAGTTGAAAGTATATATTGCCCTTGTAGCGTTTATGCACGGTTACGGTTACGGCTAATTGCTGCATAAACACCACAAGGGCAATGTATACTTTCAACTTCTTAAGTTACGGCTAAGTTAAGTTACGGCCGCTGGATAAACCAGGCTTTACGGTGACGCATGATTGACCAACGCAAGTTACGTGATACGCCAAGTACGCGTCGTCGGGAGCCACTCTTAGGGTGAATTCAGACACGGGCGCACTGCGTTTGAGCGCTGCATAATCTGGCGTACCCATTGGTCAAAATCAATTTCGGGCGTGGCATTGTGGCGCGCGAAATTCAAATTGACCAATGGGTACGCCAGATTATGCAGCGCTCAAGCGCAGTGCGCCCGTGTCTGAATTCACCCTTAGGGTGCGTTCTGACACGAGCGCACAGCGCTTTAGCGCCGGCACTTTAGCGCTAACGCGCACTGCGCGAAAAGTTGGGCTGACGGTGGCTTTTCGCACTTCGCACATATATTCAAATGTCAAACGAATTTCATACTCATTCGCATCAGTCCAGTCGCTTGGTTCAGTTGGTTGAAATCAGAGTGCCACCGAAAGTAATTTCAAAAAAATCGTGGTCAACGATGGAAATGGAAAAGAAACATTCGTTAAAGTTACCTGAGGTAGATATATTATTTATTTTAATTCTCAACTCTTCATAATTACTTTTTATTTGGTGGTCATGGGTTATATCGTTTATAACTTATGACCACCATTTTTTTGTTGCCAAATAAGGCAACAAAAAAATTACAAATATAATTCCTGATTTGGATAGATGGAATAAATAATATCTAAGAGTATTTTAAGCGTGTTCAAAAGGAGCTAGATTCGAATCAAAAGATACCCAATTTTCGTTCCATTATATTCATGGGGTGTTAACAGCAGAGATGTAAACACTTGTTAGCAGAGAGCAAAAAAAAAATGTAAATAAGGACATTTTCATTGTCGTTGCTCAATTCGGTGAGGAATGTTTTTATGGAGTAAATGTCCGATTAATGTACAGTTATAAATCTGTTGATACAAACTATAAGATACTGCTAGAGTTGTGTGTTAAATACACACGTACCATTATTCATCCCTTCTCCAACTTTTATTTTTTGTTTGTTCTGTATTTTACAATGATTCGAGCTGAAACTTGATTCTTCACATCAAATTCAATGTATATTTTTTTGCTTTACTGTAACCAATATATTTATCAGCCTAATTGAAGTGTTTAATAGAAATTGTCTTCTCCATTGCTAGACGATCGTTTGCGTAGTCTGTCGGAATCATGTCAAATGGCAATCGGTGATGACTCATAGTTGTTTCAAAACAGGTACATTTAATTATTAATACCAAATTTCATATTTAAGTATCATAACTAAACTTTATACATTTACATTAACATTTACTTGATTCTACGTATTCCAGACAGAGCAGCAGTAAATTTCATTAACGGAACGGATGATCCGTCAGAAGACGATGTCCCTACGACGTCGATAAATGGTGCAGATGATCCGGCAGAGGAAAATATCCTTATGACGTTGGATTCAGTGGTGACTCATTGCAATGACGACATAAGCGTACAAGAGCGGCTCATCATTGCAATTGAATCGAAGCCTCTCATATGGGATTATACAATCCCTCTAATTCAGAAATCCCGAGCGACTATCAACGACCAGTGGCGACAGGTTCTCAGTGAAGTCAAAGGTAATAACAAACATTATAATATTTGATTACTATATGTATATGTGAACGTGAATATTTGAACACATAGGTTCCAGATCCTACACAATCCGTCGATGTGCTTAAGCGGATGTGGAAAAATTTAAAGTATAACTACGCTCGAATATTGAGCCGGGAGTCGGTGAGAAAAAGTGGTTCAGCAGGTGGCACTCCTGAACCCCGATGGCATATGTACCATCAAATGTCTTTCTTAAAGGACCAATTGATCAACACACGATCGTAAGTATTAGCCCATGTCAATGAGAAAAAGATATATTGAAAAAAATACTAACTGCTGTGAGTAACTAAATATATACTATTTTTAGAACAACATCATCGTTACCATGCGATCTCGATAGCGATGTAACACAAGTAACGAAAAAAAAGAAGCCTAGCTCCTTAAAAGGTACAGATAGGTTCCTAGTGGACACAGTAATGTTGCAGCAATGTAACGGCAATGTTACCGTTTGTAACATGTAACCCAGTGAACACGTTATGTTGCCGCAATGTAACATGGAAGTTACATGTAATGTTACAATGTTATCCCTATGTAACGTTGCTGTTATATAACATGCAAGTAACAATGTTATGTAACATTTGTTACATGTAGGTTACATAACTGCAATATAACTTTGTTACATTACAGCAATGTAACATATGTTATATTGCGGCAATATAAATTTGTTACATTACAGTAACGTAGCAAATGTTATATTGCGGCAATATAACATGGAAGTTACATGTAATGTTACAATGTTATTCCTATGTAACGTTGCTGTTATATAACGTGCAAGTAACATGTTATGTAACATTTGTTACATGTAGGTTACATAACTGCTATATAACCTTGTTACATTACAGTAATGTAACATATGTTCTATTGCGGCAATATACCATAGAAGTTACACACTGTAAACATTTTTACTACGAGGGGTCAGGGGTCGTGAAATCAAGTTATGAGGGATGGCGTAAGTTATGAGGGGTCAGGTATTTTGGAATGAAGTTTTGAGAGTTCACATGACACTAGGGGTCGGAGGCCCCCAAATTAAGTTATGAGAGGTCACTTAACTTATGAGAGGTCACAGCTCTTTCAAACATGTTTTGAGGGCTTACATAATTTATGAGAGGTTAGAAGCTCTGAAATTAAGTTATGAAGGGTAACGTAAGTTATGAGGGTTCAGGTATTCTGGAATAAAGTTTACATAACTTATGAGGGATCAGGGGATTGGAATTCGCAAATAAAAAAACGAACTTTCATGGTTTATTGCTCATTCAAATGCATATACTATTAGTATTATTATTATTATTATTATTATTATTGTTATTATTATTATTATTATTATTATTATTTTACTACCATTATTATACTACTATTATTTGTTCGGCACTCCAGCATTCATATATTATACAAGTAGAGAGAATTCATAAGTAGTCGGTAGCGTAATCGGTAGCGTGTTAGGTAGATAGGTGGGATGGTAGGTAGGGTCGAGGGTTCGATTCCCAGTCTCTGTGAAAAGTTAGATCAGACAATTCGTGCAGATTTTTTTTTTTCTATGAATCTCTTTCGGGCCGGTAAACTATGCATATTAAATTATTTTGCGATAGCTATATATTTTTTATAACATGTTTAACAACAATTAATTCTAGTTACAGTAACGTAACACAATTACATAACTGTTACGTAACTGTTACATAACTGTTACATAACTGTTACGTAACTGTTACATAACGTTACATAACTGTTATGTAACAATGTTACATTGCTGAGTAGGAAATTGTAACTTACATGTAACTTACATGTAACGTCCATGTAATGTTACATGTTACAAACGGTAACATTGCCGTTACATTGCTGCAACATTACTGTGTCCACTGGGAATATTACATGGACGTTACATGTAAGTTACATGTAAGTTACAATTTCCTACTCAGCAATGTAACATTGTTACATAACAGTTATGTAACGTTATGTAACAGTTACGTAACAGTTATGTAACAGTTACGTAACAGTTATGTAACAGTTATGTAACAGTTATATAACAGTTATGTAACAGTTATGTAACAGTTATGTAACAGTTATGTAACAGTTATGTAACAGTTATGTAACAGTTACGTAACAGTTATGTAATTGTGTTACGTTACTGTAAATAGAATTAATTGTTGTTAAACATGTTATAAAAAATATATAGCTCTCGCAAAATAATTTAATATGCATAGTTTACCGGCCCGAAAGAGATTCATAGAAAAAAAAAATCTGCACGTATTGTCTGATCTAACTTTTCTCAGAGACTGGGAATCGAACCCTCGACCCTACCTACCATCCTACCTATCTACCTAACACACTACCGATTACGCTACCGACTACTTATGAACTCTCTCTAATTGTATAATATATGAATGCTGGAGTGCCGAACAAATAATAGTAGTATAATAATGGTAGTAAAATAATAATAATAATAATAATAATAATAATAATAATAATAATAATAATAATAATAATAATAATAATAATAATAATAATAATAATAATAATAATAATAATAATAATAGTATATGCATTTGAATGAGCAACAAACCATGAAAGTTCGTTTTTTTATTTGCGAATTCCAATCCCCTGACCCCTCATAAGTTATGTAAACTTTATTCCAGAATACCTGAACCCTCATAACTTACGTTACCCTTCATAACTTAATTTCAGAGCTTCTAACCTCTCATAAATTATGTAAGCCCTCAAAACATGTTTGAAAGAGCTGTGACCTCTCATAAGTTAAGTGACCTCTCATAACTTAATTTGGGGGCCTCCGACCCCTAGTGTCATGTGAACTCTCAAAACTTCATTCCAAAATACCTGACCCCTCATAACTTACGCCATCCCTCATAACTTGATTTCACGACCCCTGACCCCTCGTAGTAAAAATGTTTACAGTGTGTAACTTCTATGGTATATTGCCGCAATAGAACATATGTTACATTACTGTAATGTAACAAGGTTATATAGCAGTTATGTAACCTACATGTAACAAATGTTACATAACATGTTACTTGCACGTTATATAACAGCAACGTTACATAGGAATAACATTGTAACATTACATGTAACTTCCATGTTATATTGCCGCAATATAACATTTGCTACGTTACTGTAATGTAACAAATTTATATTGCCGCAATATAACATATGTTACATTGCTGTAATGTAACAAAGTTATATTGCAGTTATGTAACCTACATGTAACAAATGTTACATAACATTGTTACTTGCATGTTATATAACAGCAACGTTACATAGGGATAACATTGTAACATTACATGTAACTTCCATGTTACATTGCGGCAACATAACGTGTTCACTGGGTTATGTTTAAACGAAATGACAATAAACAACAGTAACAAATTAATGAAAAACATCATGCAAAAATTACACTTTTTTTTTAATATCACACTTGCGTTTTAGAATTGTGTAATTATCATCTACATAGATTTTTTCAAATTTAATGCACTTTCTAATTGCGGCATTCAATTATTACTGTTTCAGGCGGAACGGAAAAAGATGCAGTTCTCGACAAAATACTGTCGATTTTAGAAGAGCCTATGCCATCGCAATCACCAGCACAGGTGCACCCAACTGCAACGAGAGTACTACCAAGCGAAGAACTCGACTCAATGGCCCATTTTTTCGCACTGATTAGATCTTCCCTTCTAAAAATGGACGATCCTTGTCGAGAAACTGTAATGCTCCAAATGATGACTGCGCTCTTTAAGTGTCAACGGCAGCTAGACGCGTATTAATATGGAGGAACATTATATCGATAATAAGACATACGCGAAGGATATATTTTCCGCCCGATGTAAGAAAGCTTTAAAAGTCAACATGTAACTATTTCATAGGTAATAAAAGATTTATCAGACATTAAATTGTTGAAATAGATTAGTCACCATTGCAATTTGAAATAGCGACGATATGTAATTGTATAGAACCCGTATCTGCAATCTCACGAGCTCGGCATATAATTCGTACGCAGTAATAAGAGCCATGAACGTTATTACACAAAGGTAAGTCTCTTCGTGTGCCACCAGCATCAGCGGCTGATGTGGATAAACTCTTCATAACAATTAATCTGCGGCTTTCAGAATGTTTCCGAAACAAATGCGCCGTTATTAGTATATCTTTTTTTTAATACAAATCACTCACTATGAATAAGGAAAAATAAAATTTTCCAGCAACACCCGAGTTTTGTTTTACACTTTAGTGTGTGTATAGCGATGTGTTGGGACAAGAACTGGTATAGTGATTGAAAATTAACATAGGCTGATATTGTTTATCTTCTAGGAGATACCCAAATGATCTTTTTATTGCTTTTCTTCTTTAAAATTTCTGTTCTTTCCAAACTCTAGTACATTATATGTAGATAGTATCTTTTCCTAAAATAAAACATAGTCCAACTGGTTTTGACTCGTCTCTACTAACGAGAATAAAAACATTGTTATTATTTGGCCAAGATTCTAGTCTTCTTGTATTTGGCTCATCTATTATATACTTAACATTAGTACAAAATACTTTACAACTGCAAAATACAATATGCATCGATTAATGTACTTGAAAATCTTCCACATTACAATGGACATGAGCAAACTTATCGTAATCAGCCTTAATGTTTTTTCCACATGTTATGTGTATTTATGTTCAAAGTTAATGGTCAATGTAAGTATACATTGTGACGCTCTATTAGAGTACTATGATTTTTTTATTTTCAATAAATAATCGTCGCTCGTAACTCATTGAAAGACATTTACTGTTAACACTCTCGATTCGTCTACAAATACATAGATAAGCCATAGTGCAGTTGAAAATACGCTTTTATGTCTGATTGTGTCACTTATCGAGATTTTTGCATGTAATAACGTGAAATTCACTGTAATTGCAATTTCATTGCCTACGAATGAAACAAGAATCCTTTTCAAAGTTTTGGAAACTCTTGTGATTTCTAAACAAAATAATTGCTGTCACTTATGTGCATCTCGATTATAGCATCTGTACCATGACGAAATGCAAGTCCACTGCGCTTAGAAATAGAATTTCGACAACTTCGACCGATTTTTAAATTATTAGACTCCACTGCCATGGAACGTCACCTTCTTCCGTAAAATATCGTGCAAATTCGTCCCTGATTGCAGTTGATTCACGCGAATGAGTGGTAGCTCCAAGCCTAGTGATGTTTAAAAGTCCATGGTTACGTCCTGTATTTGCTCTGATTGATTCATCGACCATACTGAATCGATCCAGATAGAAATTATCACCAGTTTCCCGTATCCAATTATGTAGACAAACGAGTGCCTCAACGATTTTTTGGGCAGTTCTGACAGAAGTCGTAAGTGGCTGACGTAAGATGCGCCACCGATTTGCAAGAATACCAAACGTACTTTCAATCATTCTGCGAGCTCTACTTAGGCGATAATTAAAAATCTTTTTATGAAGATCTATTTGTTGTCTTCCGGATGGGTACGGGCGCATCAAGTATTCGGTCAACTGGAATGCTTCATCCCCAACAAAGACGTAAGGCATACTACGACCGCCTTCGATTAAAGTGGCCGGTTCCGGTAAATTGGCTTCCTTATTTGCCAATGACTTTCCAAGATTTGATTTTTTGAATATTCCGCCATCGCTTCGACGACCCTCCGCACCAATATCCACTACCGTAAATTTGTAGTCGGCATCGCAAGCTGCTAGCAACACAATGCTGTAATTGCCTTTATAATTATAGAAGGTCGATCCACAAAAGGGAGGAGCCTGCAAAAAAAAAATTTAAAACCAATGATTTTCCAATAATTTTGCTCCTTCAAACATGCACAACAAGGAAACATGCACAATAAGGAGAACACAGAGCAAAAAAGCGTAGAAATATGGTGAAGCTTAAAATAAATAGAAAAACTAAGATATATTTTTTTACTCCATAAAATATTACATGACTGAGAAGTGAGTAAAACCCCGAAAATCAGAAATTTTGTCATTGCTACTTTGTCGTTTTCCACCGTTCGCTAAGTTTTCTACATGAGGCAGTCAAAATTCATGGACGATTAAGCTTGTTTTAATAGAAGTTCTTGCATAATGATAAAGAAGTGGGGCACCAATGTGCACATTTATCATATGCAGGGTTATTTTTCATAACTCTATCATGTCAGCGAAGTTTTTTGTTTACGAATGAACGAAAATCAACTATGCATAAGTTCATTTCTGAAATATCTTATCTAATTTTTGATTCCTTACTTGTATAATAATATGTTTGACATCAATAGCGCCAACGCAATTGGGAAAATGCCACTTTCTTTGAAACTGTGACGCAATGCATTTCCAAGTTTGCGATGTTGGCGGAGCCAAAACTGTTGGGCTCAATACCTCCCAGATCACGCAGCAAGTCTCGTAGATGATACTGCACACTGTTGACTTCCCAAGACCAAACTGGTACGCCAAAGACATTTGACTGTCACCAGATGCCAAATGCCTGCATGTAACGATTTTGAGAACAATTGTTATCTAATTCATTTTTATAAACCTACGTGTATGTACTGTATGTATGAGTCTTTAGGGAAATTTAGCCCACCTTAGTGTTACCAAAAGACGTTCATCTGATGATATTGGTGGTCTGATGTTATTTGACTTAGCAATATGAGGCTGGATGAGTTGTAGCAAAGCTTCAAATTGTACAGGTGTAATTCGGCAGTAATTCCGGAACATCATTGGATGTTCTATCAAAAATGGATAAAGTACATAAAATGTACCAGTGTTTTCTCGATTTTCGCAACGTCCGGATATCCAGAATCTTTTGACACAATTTTTTATTTGTCGACGTTTGGAGACATGAAGCACTAATGCGATCCTGGCAAGTTGTTTTCTTCGCCTCCAATGAGCAAGATAATAGCTGAAGTCAAGATGAATATTTCCTCTTCCAATTGCCACTTGCCGATTATATTGTTGGAATTGGTGATTAATATTTTGAGCGCCAATATCCATGTTCCATACTCTACATAATTATTAGATAAGTAACGATATTATAAAAGCACCTAACTGCATGTACATATCGAGTCTCCATGAAAATAAAGATATAAAACAGTGTAATATGAAAATGTATTTTCTGTGTATACACAGAAACGACATAACGAGGTTAGAAAATATGAAACATACATTACATGAACTCTCCAAATTGTGATCTAAATGAGGTTACAGCTAATGTCTCCTTATTTTGTCTGCTATAATCGATATTTTTTTTACTATTTTGTTTGATACTTTTTTAAACAATGTCAAATGTTTCGAATATATGAGCAAGATGAAAAAATGTGGGGTGACTTATTGAGATAGAATTACGACATAGGCGACACAGCGCAAAATACCCGTCCTCACACGGGCGCTATCCATCAGCGCTGTTTTTACACAGCACCACGCGCGGAATTCAATTTGACCAATCGTTACGCTAGAATATGCAGCGCTTCAGCGCTGTGCGCCCGTGTCAGAACGCACCCTTATACTACTGGACCGCGCACAGGGGGGTGACAACCTCCATAAAGTTAGCCCTACAACTTTAATCTGAAAAGTTGGGACTAATTTCATTCGTTTGGTGGTCGTTTGGTGGTGATTGGTAGTCTAATTATAACGTTTGGTGGTCAATCGTTTAATTAGAATAATTAAAAAAAGATATCAGGCCCAAAGTTAGCCCAACATTTTTTTTTTTTAATCACTTTGAATAGGGCCTATTCGATGCAGAATCGTTTGGTGGTCACGAATATTGTCATTAAATCGTTTGGTGGTCTTTCGTTTAGCTAGAAAACTCAAAAAACTAAGTGCGACTTACGATGAGGGCGCGCTAGTACATTGCACGGTGCTGGCGTACTGGCCCATTACAGTAATTAGCACCAAAATAACATGTAACATTCATAAAAAAATGTGGGACTAATTTTATTCGATTGGTGCTCGTTTGGTGGTGATAGGTAGTCTAATTAAAACGTTTGGTGGTCAATCGTTTAATTAGAATAATTAATAAAAGATATCAGGCCCAAAGTTAGCCCAACATTTTTTTCTTTTTTTAAAAAATCACTCTGGATAAAGCTTATTCGATGCAGAATCGTTTGGTGGTCATGAATATTGTAATTAAATCGTTTGATGGTCTTTCGCTTAGCTATAAAATGTAAATACCAAGTGCGACTTACGATGGGGGCGCGCTAGTACATTGCACGGTACTGGCGTACTGGCCCATTACAGTAATTAGCACCAAAATAACATGTAACATGAATAAAAAAATTTAGGACCAATTTTATTCGATTGGTGGACGTTTGGTGGTCAATTATTCGATTAGAATAATTAAAAAAAGACATCAGGCCCAAAGTTAGTCCAACATTTTTGTTGTGTTAGATATTTCGGAGGTTAGGAATGGAGCCCAAGTTCTAACTTGACTACTGGAGGATGGAAGTTAGAAAATGGATTAAAATAACTAGGTATTTCAATTGCTTTTTTTAATATAAGAGAAATGAATAGAATAAGAAATGTGTGCGACGATTGATAGAAATTTTGGCATTTCGGAAAGCCAGTTACTGTCGTAGCATCGTACGACGCTTGTTTCTCGATTATCTCAATACGGGTCTTGGTTACAGTGAGGACGACCGTACGTCAACACCGTTGAATCAAGACAAAACCGTAATGGCCAGTTTATTGTTGAAACATTACGAGAGACACGGGATTGAAGCATTGTCGAAAAGTGCACTTGAACATAGTACGATGTTGAACAGAGATAAATTGAGACTTAGTCTGGATAGTGATATGCCACGGCAAACACGATTAAAAGGTTCGATCTAATTTTTGAAAATTTCCCAACACTCATACCTCCAAGAATATTTCAATTTGTCGCACTACTCGTATATTCCTCAGAGCAATTATAACTGGCTTTCCTTTTTTTTTCTCTTCCAATTTGGATACCGGACGATGCTGGAGTTTTACCTCGGTTAAGCAAACATCGTCTAAGATTAAAATGGGCAAATCCACAGCTTGGAAAACTCTCGTTCTCTTTGCCGTGAATTTCACTCGTCTGGATGTTCACATGAATATGAGCAATGTATTGGGTAACGTCGTATGGATGACGAAATATTTTCGTTCTGACGGTTGACCCTCGATCAGCAGCACGGGACACATAAATTTGTACCTCGGCATTGGACTCGGTGGCCCGGGTCTCGATGCCAAAAGTGGAATAGTTGGTGGTACAATGGAACTCGGTAAAATCGACACTTGCAGTACGTATCTCATTCCTTTTCCTCACTATTTTGCGAGTTTATTCCTAAATTGCGTGACACGCGTCTCTCGTGTCATTGAAATTCTTGTGTAAGCTTAAAATTAAATAATTTCTCATGATTTTAATACATATCTGCGAAGAACCCGGTATCGAACCTGATCACACGCTCGGTCTGAAACTATTCGCTCTCGAATTACGATTGAACTGTATGGGAACACTTTTTCTTTTTCAAATATCACTCTGATTCTCATATTTCGAAATGTCTAGAAAAAATTTCTCTACAAAGGTGTGTTCGTGTGGGTGCAAAAAATGCGAAAAATATGAGGAAATATATTCAATTGCAGTGTGATATTTATAATTTTTGTTTCTTTTTACAAAGAATTATGGACGCTCAATCAAACGGTAATATCAGACGCTCGCCATCATCGACATTGGCAGAGTGTTTTGGCACAACTGGCCAGTTAACAATTGGGCAACCTGAGGTTTTCCTTGCCGACAAACGACACTGTTCTCGGTGGTACAACAATGGAATTGCATAGTTGCAACGTCAGTCTCGCTCGTTTTTATGGTATTGACTTCAAGAGCAAAAGTTGGGCTCTGTTTTCTCTCAAGAAGCCGTGCAAAAGTTTCGCGACCGAGGCACAAGAAATACCCGGCGTCGAGTATTAATAGAGAAAATGATCTAAAAATAGAATTAACATGTTCTTCCGAGTAATCGCGATTCAAAAAAATTGTATGTAGGAATTATTTTTCTCGCAGTATGTTGTTGTCTATGCAGTAGAGTTGTTGGTACATCATTTATTCATATTTTTTTTGAACAATACCCGAATGATTATTTTTTTTCTCTTTCTCAGCTCCAACCACTTGGGGCGTTCACCTGGTTCAAACATTGACTATAAGTCTCGATCAGCAGCAGGAACAACAAGCCAGACATCATTCGATGGCGACTATCTGTCGATTGAGTCAAACCGTTTTATTTCCACCGCACTTCAAATCTCTGCAAGAATGGTTCCACTACGCTTTTGCCAATGGCGAGATCGATGGTATTTCTTATTCTTTTGATCCCTTCTTATTTCGAGCTTCGATATTCTTTGTTTTTAATGTGTACGGATTTTTGTGACAGGGTTATTGTCTAGATAATTATATATATTTAAAGCATGTTTGAAATTATTCTAAGAGAACTACAAAAGGGATGCGTCCAATATTGAATCAGTCCATGAAAAGTGTATTTACAAATCCTACGATTTGGACTGAAATACTATTATAAGTGATAATTAATTAGTTCTTTATAATGACAGACGATAGATTTCCGTGCCATGAGCGTGAACGAACGGATAGCACCTCCGATGGTACGGGGACGAGGGTCACTTCATGATCACCCTCACATCAGAGATGTTATTTGGGCATTGCCATAGTTACAGCTGCATCTTAAAATTGAACATCTTCAAACCGCAAGAACTCATGGTGTAATTGGTAAGTGGTGTGCACTTGTTAATTTTACCCTTCAAAACAAAACAAAAAGCATATTTTTAATTAATTGTTGATTAAATTGGCATATCTGGGATAATGATTAAATGAACCAATGGTTAATTCAATTATTTCGTTATCCTCAAAAAAACGTATATCAATGTTGATTAAGGATGTTGAGTCCGTACCGTGCCGTCCAAAAGTTTTTCATTTTACTGAATTTTATTGAGATTGATTAATACTTCAATTCGTATCGTAACACCGTTGATGTGAAAAGAGGTATCGCAATTGTGCATATTAATGATCGCAAATTCTTATTCACGTATTATATCAAGTTTTCACAATGTTTTTACAAGCGAGGATTAACTTTTGGATGTTTTGTCCAAACTTGACAACGCTAAAATCTCGATAGTGGAAACCGTTCATTCTCAAAAAAATGTTGATTATTTTATATCGCAACTATAGAAATATAACATGAAATTACTTTGAACTGCAAAAAAAAACAATATTTTTAAACAATATTAATATTTAAAGTAGTCGCTGTATTAGCTTTACGTTTGGCAACGTTGCGTGCATTGGTAAGTTGGCACGACTGGGAATTGTACGAACGAGAGCAATCGCGACGGTCGCGATTGAATGTGAAACTGACTGCAAACATAACCTCAGAAGCTCTGTATCGTGCATGAAACGACGTCGTCCGTGAACGAAAATGAGTATGAATTTGAATTTCCCGCTACTTTCAGTCTATTCAACGGTGCCGCTATTTTCTTGTTTCTTGCTGTGAAAACCACGTACTGTGTTTTTATTATTTATTTACTGGAACAAGAGCTTCCTAAATGTCTTGAAAAAATTACACAATGCTTCTTATATGTTTTTCCTCGAGTGCAATTTTTTTTTGTATTTTTTGCATCATTTTTTATAACAAAAAAAATAATAATTGCAAATTTACTTCAGTTTCCATAAGGCTACGTGTAATTTTTTAATTCAAAATTATCAGTAACCAGCTTCCCAATCGTCGTAAAAATTTTACACAACCTTTTAAATGTTGTACATAATGACATATCAAATTTTCAATATTTTATCATCATTTTCAATTTGGGACTCAACATCCTTAACGTATTTCTATCATAATTCCATCTTCACATAAATGTCTGTTCAATATGTGTGAGTAACTTTCCAAAATCATATAATTTTGGATAGAGCGAAGAGATACCTCTTCAGTCTATCCGAGGATATTTTTTATGCAAACACTTAAAAAGGAATTGGAACGCTATCAAAATGAACATTTCCACAAAGTACTCGTGAATTATTTATCTAAAAAAGTCTTGAGTATATAACGCCCAAAAACAAAAATTAAATTCGGCACAGCTATACTTATTTAACGAAAATTATTTATTTGCAATGACTGCACGTATTACTTTGGTTGAAATTCTATTTTCGATTATTTTTCAATTCTGTTTGAATCTAAAAAAAAAACAAAAGACATCATGACTTTGCTGTAATATGTTCTTGGCAGTATTTTCCCTCATAAAAGTACTTACTCTTCAATTATTTTTTCTCTGTCCAATTTTTTTCATCTTTTAGGCCTGCCTAAACATATTTTATATAGTAACTATAAGGGCCATGGACGTTTTACGACGTTCTTTCCATCTCCTTCAATCTTTTTCAGACCGGCTTTATCGTAGTTGAGATTCTTTGATCAGTCCGAGTATAAAAATAGTTTTTTTTTAAATCGTTGCTCTGAAAGTCACGCTGACACGAATGTTCTTTTTTAGGTGAAAAGCCACTGCTCGAGTGCAGCTTCGTAACGAAATTCGAGGACCACGTATTCGTGACCGTGGACGCAGAAGCATTTTTCTTTCTTCACGATCTCATTACTTCATACGTCAAAGAGAAGGAACGAGTGGTATATAAGAGAAAAAAATATGTCTGAGCACAATTTTTTTTTTTTCATTTCGGCTCAATGACTCGAGCCAATGTTGTAATGATTTTTATGAATGCCGAATCGATTGATTGTTAGCATCCATTTTTTTTCAGCATGCGATGCAAAATCTAGGCGCGAGAGCTCACAGTCCCGATTCACAGGATAGTAGAGCACTCAATACGAGCGCGCGTCGAGCGGAAACACGAACTTCATGTCCGAGGACGAGAGAAAGAGAAAACAATTTGATCCGGCTGAGATGTTTATCAAGGATTGGCGATCGTACAGATGCAAGACTCGGCAATTGGAACCAACTGTCAGGTACAACTTTTTTCGCATACGAAGCTTAATTTTAATTTTCCCAGAATAAAAACAAATTAAGCTGCGAGCGTTCGAGCGAGAAAAAGTGTAATTGAATATCATAGGAATTCTATAAAGACGAAACATATTGCATAACATGAAGAATTCGTTTTTTTTCTGTTCGTTTGTTTAACCGCTGAATCGCGCAAAATAATTTACAGCATAACTATTAACTGCATCCATTGTTTTTCTTCGTCATTTAATTGAATGTTTCAAAATATTTCAGAATGCTCTCTTGGACCGGCAAGAGCATACAGCATATGTACGGAATCGATTATATCCTTCAGAAATTAGGTTCTTTTCATGCTCGTACGACAATACCAAAATGGATACAACGAGGTTTCATGGATCTTCTTGACAAAAAGTACTCGCCGTTCTTATGTTAAGAATGGTTCTGGCCGTTCGCGAAGAGGCCTCCGACGAGAAGGAACACAAGAAAGAACAATGAGGGACCTACTACGAAATCCCTCACCTCGTTGAAATTCAAACGTAGACTCTCATATCGGAGAAATAGAAGGTTTAACAACGACGTTGTGCATTTTTTGTTTTCTTTTTTTTTCGAGTGTTGCGGTTAATTTGCCAAGCAACGATACAAATGTGTATAGTCCAAATATTTATATCCGTATATAATTAATCAAATTCTAGGTAACATTGACAAAGATCTATCGGCGAGAATAATTTATCGGCGTAGAATAATTTTTTTTTCAAATAACGAGAGAATTTCGAGATATTCGATGAGTGATCTCATCGTTCGGCGAATTTTTCCGAACGATCTGTGTATCGAATGAGTTATGAGTCGGATCATTCGGAAGTTTCATACTGCCTAAGAAGAGTTTTTAGTGATACTTTCTCGTAGAAATAAAAAATAAATAAAACGGCGAATGGTGCATAATTGATTGGCAAGATCGACAACTAACAAGTTCTAACTATGTATTTCAATTGCTTATTTTAAAATAAGAAAAATGGAAAATATTGTCAAAATAATGTATTTCAGATACGACTATGTTATCAGAATTATAACTATGCAATCAGATACAGAATAAGAAATGTGTGTGGTGATTTAGGTATGCGGCCGTAGAGAGACAATAGTGAAGGAAGAATCGGCTGCGATTCGACCAGTGGGTCGAAATGACAGTGGACAATTTTTTTGGTATTATCAGATTATATTTTCAACTTGACTATCTCTTTAAATTTTTGGTAAAAAGTCAACATCAGATCAACTAAACTTAAAACAGAAAATGCGCCCGCTTTCTTTTAAGCTTATCAATTATTAAACTTTGGCGGAAAATTAACATCAGATATTATCAACTAAACTTTTTGAAAAATTGAGCAGCTTTTTTATATGAACTTTAGTAGAAAATCTACAGTAGATTTTAACCACGTGACTGAGTGTCTCTTTACATTCTTCTAAAGAATCATCATCAAATCAAGTAAAGTTAAAACAGAAAATACATACTTTGCAGGCTTATTAATTAAACTTTGGCAGAAAATCGACATCAGATATTAAAAACTAAACTTAAAAAAAAAGGAAAGCCATGTTATAATTGCTGCGCAGAATATACGAGTGTTGCGACAAATTGCAATATCCTTGGAGTATGAGTATCGGAAAATTTTCAAAAATTACATCGAACCTTTTAATCTCGTTTGCCGTGGCATATCACTCTCCAAACTGAGTCAATTTATCTCTGTTTAACGTCGGACTACGTTCAGGTGTGCCTTTCGACCAAGCTTCAGTTCCGTGTCTCTGGTAATTTTTCACATTGAACTGCCCATTGCGGCTTCTTCTTGATTCAACGATGGTGTACTGTCGTCCTCACTGTAAGCAAGACGTGTGTTGCGATCACCGAGAAAGAAGCGTCACACGATGCTACGAAGATACCAGGCCTTTGGAAATGCCAAAATTTTGGTCAATCGTCGCATGTCGTACTTGAACGATGCTGAGCCGATATCATTCAATTAAATGACGAAGAAAAACAATGGATGCAGTTAATAGTTATGCTGTAAATTATTTTGCGCGATTCAGCGGTTAAACGAACGAACAGAAAAAAAACGAATTCTTCATGTTATGCAATATGTTTCGTTTTTATAGAATTCCTATGATATTCAATTACACTTTTTCTCGCGCGAACGCTCGCAGCTTAATTTGTTTTTATTCTGGGAAAATTAAAATTAAGCTTCGTATGCGAAAAAAGTTGTACCTGACAGTTGGTTCCAATTGCCGAGTCTTGCATCTGTACGATCGCCAATCCTTGATAAACATCTCAGCCGGATCAAATTGTTTTCTCTTTCTCTCGTCCTCGGACATGAAGTTCGTGTTTCCGCTCGACGCGCGCTCGTATTGAGTGCTCTACTATCCTGTGAATCGAGACTGTGAGCTCTCGCGCCTAGATTTTGCATCGCATGCTGAAAAAAAAAATTGATGCTAACAATCAATCGATTCGGCATTCATAAAAATCATTACAACATTGGCTCGAGTCATTGAGCCGAAATGAAAAAAAAAATTGTTCTCAGACATATTTTGTTCTCTTATATACCACTCGTTCCTTCTCTTTGACGTATGAAGAAATGAGATCGTGAAGAAAGAAAAATGCTTCTGCGTCCACGGTCACGAATACGTGGTCCTCGAGTTACAAAGCTGCACTCGAGCAGTGGCTTTTCACCTAAAAAAGAACATTTGTGTCAGCGTGACTTTCAGAGCAACGATTTAAAAAAAAACTATTCTTATACTCGGACTGATCAAAGAATCTCAACTACGATAAAGCCGGTTTGAAAAAGATTGAAGGAGATGGAAAGAACGTCGTAAAACGTCCATGGCCCTTATAGTTACTATATAAAATATGTTTAGGCAGGCCTAAAAGATAAAAAAAAATTGGACAGAGAAAAAATAATTGAAGAGTAAGTACTTTTATGAGAGAAAATACTGCCAAGAACATATTATAGCAAAGTCCATGATGTCTTTTGTTTTTTTTTTAGATTCAAACAGAATTGAAAAATAATCGAAAATAGAATTTCAACTAAAGTAATACGTGCAGTCATTGCAAATAAATAATTTTCGTTAAATAAGTATAGCTGTGCCGAATTTAATTTTTGTTTTCGGGCGTTATATGCTCAAGACTTTTTTTAGATAAATAATTCACGAGTACTTTGTGGAAATGTTCATTTTGATAGCGTTCCAATTCCTTTTTGCGTGTTCGCATAAAAAATATCCTCGGATAGACTGAAGAGGTATCTCTTCGCTCTATCCAAAATTATATAATTTTGGAAAGTTACTCACACATATTGAACAGATATTTATGTGAAGATGGAATTATGATAGAAATACGTTAATCAACATTGATATACGTTTTTTTGAGGATAACGAAATAATTGAATTAACCATTGGTTCATTGAATCATTATCCCGGATATGCCAATTTAATCAACAATTAATTAAAAATATGCTTTTTGTTTTGTTTTGAAGGGTAAAATTAACAAGTGCACACCACTTACCAATTACACCATGAGTTCTTGCGGTTTGAAGATGTTCAATTTTAAGATGCAGCTGTAACTATGACAATGCCCAAATAACATCTCTAATGTTATTTGGGTCATTATGTACAACATTTAAAAGGTTGTGTAAAATTTTTACGACGATTAGGAAGCTGGTTACTGATAATTTTGAATTAAAAAATTACACGTAGCCTTATGGAAACTGAAGTAAATTTGCAATTATTATTTTTTTTTGTTATAAAAAATGATGCAAAAAATACAAAAAAAAATGCACTCGAGGAAAAACATATAAGAAGCATTGTGTAATTTTTTCAAGACATTTAGGAAGCTCTTGTTCCAGTAAATAAATAATAAAAACACAGTACGTGGTTTTCACAGCAAGAAACAAGAAAATAGCGGCACCGGTGAATAGACTGAAAGTAGCGGGAAATTCAAATACTCATTTTCGTTCACGGACGACGTCGTTTCATGCACGATAAAGAGCTTCTGAGGTTATGTTTGCAGTCAGTTTCACATTCAATCGCGACCGTCGCAATTGCTCTCGTTCGTACAATTCCCAGTCGTGCCAACTTACCAACCCACACAGCACAAAAGTCAGAAATACTTCCTCGCGAACTCTTTTTTAAGACTACTTCTAGAGCAACACGTATGATATCTCGCAGACGTTAGTCCGAAGAAGTCTGAAATAAGACCTACTTAAGAAGAGTGTAAAAAGGTCAACATAACCTCAAAAATTTCTTGCCGCATTTTTATCGGAGATGGCTTGATGAAATGAAAAAAGATAATGTGGGGTCGCCTGCGTAATTAATGTGTACAGGTCATGGCCCCACTATATTCTTTTTTTATTCCATCAAGTCATCTCCGCGAAAAATGTGTTAAACGTTTTAGCTCTATCTCTCTCGCACTCACGAGAGCGGAAAGGCGGGGGAGGGGGTTGAACCTCCCCTTAAGAGATCTTCGGAATGAATATTAAAAAGTTATTAGAAATCGCATATTCAGATAGACTACGTGATAATATTTGTTCGGATACATATCGGAACCGTTTAAATTCTTGGATTTCACCACTGACATATCATATAAGTAAATAGAATTCATAAGTAGTCGGTAGCGTAATAGGTAGCGTCATAGGTTCTCAAGTAGGATAGATAGGCAGGTCGCAGGTTAGAATCCCCGTGGAGGCCGATGAAATTGAAATGATGAAATCGAGTTTTTTTCTAATTTTTTTTAAATACAGTCGGTCCAGTAACTATGTAAATAAATAAAAATACGTATTAAAAATTTTTGCAAACGATAGAAATAAGAAAAAAAATTAATTTTTGATAATTTTAAAGGAACCCTGAAAAAGTTATCTTGACGATGTCTTGTGAAGAAATCTCGAAATAGTAGTCTTTACGATATCTTTTTTGAGAAGTCTGAAAAAGTTATCTTCAAGACAACTTTTCACAGATATCAAAATCATCCCTCAAAGTGACGCATAAGACTACTTTCGGAACTCATTAAGATGTCTTTCGGAAAATGTATTCGGATGTCCAAATCTTACATAAGAAATCTACAGCGATTCTTTCAGACGTCATATTGCTGAGTGGGAATGCACGCAACGTTGCCAAACGTAAAGCTAATACAGCGACTACTTTAAATATTAATATTGTTTAAAAATATTGTTTTTTTTTTGCAGTTCAAAGTAATTTCATGTTATATTTTCTATAGTTGCGATATAAAATAATCAACATTTTTTTGAGAATGAACGGTTTCCACTATCGAGATTTTAGCGTTGTCAAGTTTGGACAAAACATCCAAAAGTTAATCCTCGCTTGTAAAAACTTTGTGAAAACTTGATATAATACGTAAATAAGAATTTGCGATCATTAATATGCACAATTGCGATACCTCTTTTCACATCAACGGTGTTACGATACGAATTGAAGTATTAATCAATCTCAATAAAATTCAGTAAAATGAAAAACTTTTGGACGGCACGGTACGGACTCAACATCCTTAATCAACATTGATATACGTTTTTTTGAGGATAACGAATTAATTGAATTAACCATTGGTTCATTGAATCATTATCCCAGATATGCCAATTTAATCAACAATTAATTAAAAATATGCTTTTTGTTTTGTTTTGAAGGGTAAAATTAACAAGTGCACACCACTTACCAATTACACCATGAGTTCTTGCGGTTTGAAGATGTTCAATTTTAAGATGCAGCTGTAACTATGGCAATGCCCAAATAACATCTCTGATGTGAGGGTGATCATGAAGTGACCCTCGTCCCCGTACCATCGGAGGTGCTATCCGTTCGTTCACGCTCATGGCACGGAAATCTATCGTCTGTCATTATAAAGGACTAATTAATTATCACTTATAATAGTATTTCAGTCCAAATCGTAGGATTTGTAAATACACTTTTCATGGGCTGATTCAATATTGGACGCATCCCTTTTGTAGTTCTCTTAGAATAATTTCAAACATGCTTTAAATATATATAATTATCTAGACAATAACCCTGTCACAAAAATCCGTACACATTAAAAACAAAGAATATCGAAGCTCGAAATAAGAAGGGATCAAAAGAATAAGAAATACCATCGATCTCGCCATTGGCAAAAGCGTAGTGGAACCATTCTTGCAGAGATTTGAAGTGCGGTGGAAATAAAACGGTTTGACTCAATCGACAGACAGTCGCCATCGAATGATGTCTGGCTTGTTGTTCCTGCTGCTGATCGAGACTTATAGTCAATGTTTGAACCAGGTGAACGTCCCAAGTGGTTGGAGCTGAGAAAGAGAAAAAAAATAATCATTCGGGTATTGTTCAAAAAAAATATGAATAAATGATGTACCAACAACTCTACTGCATAGACAACAACATACTGCGAGAAAAATAATTTCTACATACAATTTTTTTGAATCGCGATTACTCGGAAGAACATGTTAATTCTATTTTTAGATCATTTTCTCTATTAATACTCGACGTCGGGTATTTCTTGTGCCTCGGTCGCGAAACTTTTGCACGGCTTCTTGAGAGAAAACGGAGCCCAACTTTTGCTCTTGAAGTCAATACCATAAAAACGAGCGAGACTGACGTTGCAACTATGCAATTCCATTGTTGTACCACCGAGAACAGTGTCGTTTGTCGGCAAGGAAAACCTCAGGTTGCCCAATTGTTAACTGGCCAGTTGTGCCAAAACACTCTGCCAATGTCGATGATGGCGAGCGTCTGATATTACCGTTTGATTGAGCGTCCATAATTCTTTGTAAAAAGAAACAAAAATTATAAATATCACACTGCAATTGAATATATTTCCTCATATTTTTCGCATTTTTTGCACCCACACGAACACACCTTTGTAGAGAAATTTTTTCTAGACATTTCGAAATATGAGAATCAGAGTGATATTTGAAAAAGAAAAAGTGTTCCCATACAGTTCAATCGTAATTCGAGAGCGAATAGTTTCAGACCGAGCGTGTGATCAGGTTCGATACCGGGTTCTTCGCAGATATGTATTAAAATCATGAGAAATTATTTAATTTTAAGCTTACACATGAATTTTAATGACACGAGAGACGCGTGTCACGCAATTTAGGAATAAACTCGCAAAATAGTGAGGAAAAGGAATGAGATACGTACTGCAAGTGTCGATTTTACCGAGTTGCATTGTACCACCGACTATTCCACTTTTGGCATCGAGACTCGAGCCACCGAGTCCAATGCCGAGGTACAAATTTATGTGTCCCGTGCTGCTGATCGAGGGTCAACCGTCAGAACGAAAATATTTCGTCATCCATACGACGTTACCCAATACATTGCTCATATTCATGTGAACATCCAGACGAGTGAAATTCACGGCAAAGAGAACGAGAGTTTTCCAAGCTGTGGATTTGCCCATTTTAATCTTAGACGATGTTTGCTTAACCGAGGTAAAACTCCAGCATCGTCCGGTATCCAAATTGGAAGAGAAAAAAAAAGGAAAGCCAGTTATAATTGCTCTGAGGAATATACGAGTAGTGCGACAAATTGAAATATTCTTGGAGGTATGAGCCCATGCAAAACGGTGTAATACGACTTTTACAGAGAGGTCTTGCATTAGTGTGGGAAAATATGAGCGTGTGCGAAAGCACGGCGCTCCCCCACCCCGCCGACAGTAGTCTTGAGCTTATCAGGCTTGCATGTATTTTCTATATATCCTGTAATTACCGGCTTTAGCTTAAACGACTTAACATATTTGGATGAAATTTTGTACGAAGGTATCTTGGGTGTCGAAATAACACACAGGATACTTTTTATCTCGAAAAAATGAGCGGTTCGGTTAGGGCTGATAGTAACGATTACCATAGCAACGGTTACCATAGCAACGGTTACCATGGCAACAGTTACCATAGCAACTGTTATCATGGCAACGGTTACCATAGCAATGGTTACGATGGCAACGGTTAACATGACAACGGTTACCATATCGACGGTTACCATAGCAACGGTTATCATGGCAACGGTTAACATGACAACGGTTACCATAGCGACGGTTACCGTAGCAACGGTTATCATGGCAACGGTTACCATAGCAACGATTATCATGGCAACGGTTACCGTAGCAACGGTTACTATAGTAACAGTTACCATAGTAACGGACACCGTAGCAACGGTTACCATAGTAACTGTTACGATAACAACAGTAATCATAGTGACGGATAATATGGCAATGGTTATGATGACAACGGTTACCATAGCAACGGTTACCATGGCAAAGGTTTTCATGGCATCGGTTATCATAGCAACGGTTACCATGGCAACGAGTATCATGGCAACGGTTACTATAGCAACGGTTACCATAGCAACGGTTATCATGGCAACGGTTACCATAGCAACGGTTACCATAGTAACGGTTACCATAGCAACGGTTACCATAGCAACTGTTATCAAAGCAACGGTTACCATAGCAACGGTTACCATAGCAACGGTTACCATCCCACACAGCAATATGACGTCTGAAGGAATCGCTGTAGATTTCTTATGTAAGATGTGGACATCCGAATACATTTTCCGAAAGACATCTTAATGAGTTCAGAAAGTAGTCGAATACACCACTTTGAGGAATGGTTTTGATATCTGTGAAAAGTTGTCTTGGAGATAACTTTTTCAGACTTCTCAGAAAATATCGTAAAGTCTACTATTTCGAGATTTCTTCGCAGGACATCGTCAAGATAACTTTTTGAGGGTTTCTTTAAAATTATTAAAAATTAATTTTTTTCTCATTATCTATCGTTTGCAAAATTTTTTAATACGCATTTTTATTTTCTTACATAGTTATTGGACCGACTGTATTAACAAAAATTAGAAAAAACTTAATTCATCATTTCAATTTCATCTGCCTCCACGGAGATTCGAACCTGCGACCTGCCTATCCATCCTACTTACGAACTTAGCACACAACCTATTGCGCTACCGACTTATACTTATGAATTCTCTTTACTTATATGATATATCAGTGGTGAAATCCCAGAATTTAAATGGTTCCGATATGTATCCGAACAAATATTTATCACGTAGTTCATCTGGATATGCGATTTCTAATAACTTTTTAATATTCATTCCGAAGATCTCTTAAGGGGTCTTAAGGAATCTTAATATAAGTTCAAAATTATAGTGTAGTGATTGTATGTAATATAACACCCACGCCCACCGATGTAACAACTCACACCCACCCCCACTCCCACAACCACCCACACCTACCCAAGCTAAGCAACACAAACCATCATCCACACCCATCCTCACCCGCGCCCAAATCATCAGCCACACCCACCCATGTAACAACTTACACCCATCCCCACCCCCACAACTACCCACAGTACCTACACCATCATTTACTTCCACTCCCACAATAATTTGCACTCACCACCAACCACACCTAGCTAGGCTAAGCAACAGAGGTAATGGTAACCTTTGCCATGGTAACCATTGCCATAGTAAACGTTGCCATGGTAACCGTTACTATGGTAACCGTTACTATAGTAACTGTTGCTATGGCAAACGTTGCTATTGTGACCGTTGCTGTGTTAACCGTTGCCAACATTTCTTCTATAGGAAAGTAATGGAAAAATAATTCTTCAACACATTAGATCGGGCTACTAATTGTAAAATTATGGATACTAATTCCAAATTAGTACGATAATTATTACTTAGGAGTATTGTTAATAATAAAAAATATTATAGTAATTCACACGAAACACTCAAAATTTTCGTGAAAAAAATTGAATTCATTTTTTTTTAAATAGAAGGAAAAATGAGCCCACCATGGGACTAGCTAGCTAGCTAGATGAATTAAATTTCATTTAATTCATCATATTATTTTAAAGAATTTTTTGAAAAAAATAAAAAATGGCAATCATCTTCAAAAAAAATCATTATCACTTTAAACGCTGAAGAAATGTTGACAACGATGATTTAAAAATGTTTTCTTTTTTTTAATGAAAGTGTGAACTAATATGAAAAAAATCGATCTCTAAACATTTTTCGATATATCGATTAATTTAAGAGATATCGGCGTTATAACGGTTCAGAAATTTCTGAAATCCAGATTTTTCGAAAAATTGTAACTTCTGAAATACATGCGATAAAAATTTTAAAATTCGTCAAAATACTCCTTGCATAGTATACTATTTTATTTAAAAAAAAATGAACAAAATTAAAAATGGTCAGGGTCACGGCCGAGCGAAATGGCGTGGTTGTCTCATATATATGGGTCATTCCACGTCAAATCGACCACTTTTGAACCCAACCCCTTTCGATTTGGCTGAAAATTTTTGTCTTTTTTCTACCCCATTAAAAACATTTTACAGAAAATTTTCAAATTTTTTTACCCAACCCAAAAAAAGTTATGAATTATTTAAAAAAAAGGCTTTTGTTTTTTCAAATAGCTATAACTTCTTCAAAAATTGACTAATCGGGACGTTTTTTTTCGAAAATTTTCGTCTTTAAATCTACTTTTCGAAAAAAAATACAAAAAAAATTTAAGATATTAAAGTCTATGAAATTTTTCACTTTTTCGAGGAAAATCTTCGTTTTCTCGGAAGCGCATTTTTTATTTATTTTTTTTTTACTAAAAAAAACTTTGTTTAATTCCGGAAAGAATGCCGCCCAAACTGGAGTGGGTGGAATTTTCCTTCTATTTTTTTTTATCGATTGGACATTTTTTTTTTCGCAACTGGGCTTATTTCACAAAACACACCACTCTGTAAATTTTCAAGGATTTATAAAGGACCTCAGAGTTTAAAAAATTGAGAAGAAAAAAAATCGAAAGTGGTAATCCGCGAAAAAATTTTGATTTTTTTCAAAAAGGTTAAAGAAGAAATAGAAAACACCTATACATAATTTTTTTGTATTTTTTTCACAAACTACATCCAAAAACAAGAAGAATTAAAAAATTGCCTTATAGGCCCATTTTTGACGAAGCCACAGGCTTTTGAAATTTAGAGAATTCAAGTATTAAATTAAATTCTGAAGAATATAGAACATGTGAAATTTTTAAACGCCAAAGGAAAACAAAATAGTTTTCGAATTAGTATTAAATAAATGTTTACTAATCGTATTATATAACCAGGAAATCCTTAGTAGAAATAAATAAGCTAGATTATAAGTTTCGTCGTAAACACCGTTAAAACATTTTCTCAGATTTAATTTAGAATTTTTTAAAAATCATCAGAAAACGTAAAAAATATAGAATAAATGATAAAATTTTTTTTTCAATCAAAGAACAAATATAAAAAGCCAAGACGGGCTAAAATTAAAAAATGGCGGATTCAAAATGATATGCGTTGGATGTCTTTTTCAAAAGCCTGTGGTCTTTGTCAAAAATGGGCCCAGATGGCAATTTTTTTCATTCTTTTTGTTTTCGAATGTAGTTTTTGAAAGAAATACAAACAAATTATAAACAGGTGTCTTCTATTTCTTCTTTAACCTTTTTGAAAAAAATCAAAATTTTTTCACGGATTACCACTTTCGATTGTATTTTCTTCTCAATTTTTCGAACTCTGAGGTCCTTTATAAATCCTCAAAAATTTACAGAGTGGTGTGTTCTGTGAAACAGGCCCAGTTGCAAAAAAAAAAATTCCAATCGATAACAAAAAATAGAAGGAAAATTCCACCCACTCCAGTTTGGGCGGCATTCTTTTCGGAATTGAACAAAGTTTTTTTTAGTAAAAAAAAAATGAAATAAAAAATGCGCTTCCGAGTGTGACGGTCCAGCATGTTTAACACACATGAAATAGACGACACGAACGAGAGAGAGTATGAAGTGGCCATAGCGCAGTGGTTAGCGCTCTTGCTTCGCAAGCCAAGGGTCCCGGGTTCGATTCCCGGGACGACGACATTTCATTATTTTTCTCTCGTTCCGTCTCTGGGCCCGTCACTCCCTCCCCGACGGACTCCGTCATATCTGGTGTCAGAAGTCTCCGAACCACGCACACGTCCACATGGCCTGGCTGGGAACGGCAATTGGTAAAGAGGAGACGCTCCTAACCTCCCTGACCATGAAGCTACGCGGAACTCTGCACTATCGACGGGGACGTCGATTACCGAAAGAGGAGGTGTGTGACGGTCCAGCATGTTTAACACACATGAAATAGACGACACGAACGAGAGAGAGTATGAAGTGGCCGTAGCGCAGTGGTTAGCGCTCTTGCTTCGCAAGCCAAGGGTCCCGGGTTCGCTTCCCGGGACGACGACATTTCATTATTTTTCTCTCGTTCCGTCTCTGGGCCCGTCACTCCCTCCCCGACGGACTCCGTCATACGAGAAAGCGAAGATTTTCCTCGAAAAAGTGAAAAATTTCATAGGCTTTAATATCTTAAATTTTTTTGTATTTTTTTTCGAAAAGTACATTTAAAGATGAAAATTTTCGAAAAAAAACGTCCCGATTAGTCAATTTTTGATGAAGTTATAGCTTTTTGAAAAAACAAAAGCCTTTTTTTTTGAATAATTCACAACTTGTTTTGGGTTGGGTAAAAAAATTGGAAAATTCCCTGAAAAATGTTTTTAATGGGGTAGAAAAAAGACAAAAAATTTCAGCCAAATCGAAAGGGGTCGGGTTCAAAAGTGGTCGATTTGACGTGGAATGCCCCATATATATATATATACACCGCGTGTCCCAACATTAAGTGCGTAAAATGAAAGGGGTAATAGAGGGGGTCGAGTTGACTAAATTGACCTGGAGGACATGTGGTCTGCGATGTCGCGTTAGCGAGATACAGCCGGTTAAAACATTTCGCCGAGCTCCTGCATTTAGGCAACCGAGTACACATCGGGCAGCGGTAAGCAGTACTGTTTATAAGCGCGATCGAACGTTGGTGCACACCACAACACTTCAAAATCCACACGAACGACAACATTCTTGGCATTGAATTTTCGTCAAACATAATAGCCCTATCGAATTAGGAGTTTAGGACTTGACACGGAAAAAGTTCCGAGTAGCAATTTTCCTTCGGAAATCGTTGGGGGGGGGGGGGTCACTAGCTGTCTACAATTCGGTTTTCGGGATTCGCACCCCGTTACGTCATCCACCATCTTGAATTTAAGGGTGAATTTTTGTTTATTGAATAACTCGTTTATTCTCAATTTTTCGCGAAAAATTGTCATTAGCGAAGTTGTTTGGAATTAAATTTCCTACAATTTTGGTCCCTATAACTTTTTCCCTAGGATCAATATTTTTCTATTTAGACCCGGAAAAGGGGTGAAAGTTCTCGAATTGCGACGACGGTCTCGCACGTTTCTCCGCCGCAGTTGTGCCATAAGACCGAACGAAAATTCACCTCCTCCTTTTCGGGTCTAAGCCGAAAAATATCGATCCTAGGTAAAAATTGATAAGGATAAAAATTGTACGAAATTTAATTCCAAACAACTTCAGTATTAACCATTTTTCGTGTAAAATTGATAATAAACGAGATATTTGATAAACAAAAATTAACCCTTAAATTCAAGATGGTGGATAACGCAACAGGGTGCGAATCCCAAAAACCGAAATGTAGACTACCAGTGACCCCCCCCCCCCCCAACGATTTCCGAAGGAAAGTTGCTACTCGGAATTTTGTCCATGTCAGCCCCTTTTTTAATCTAATTTGACTGGGCTATAACAACAAGGATGGATGGAACAACAGCGATGGAAATTGCCTGTTATCATTCATTCATGGTAAACTGTGTCGACAGTCGATCGTTATCACTCAGTTTGATCGTTAATCATTCAGTTTTGCCTGATCGCTGCCCGATGTGTACTTAGTTGCCTGAATGCAGGCATTCAGCGAAATTTTTAACCGGCCGTATCTCGCGAACGTGAGGGTGGCTCCAGACGACGCGTACTTTCCGTATCGCGTAACTTGCGTTGGCCAATCATGTGTCGCCGTAAGCTTTCCGGTCGATAATAGAACGGAATTACGGTTCGCCGATTGGTAGCGCAAGTTACGCGATACGCAAAGTACGCGCCGTCGGGAGCCACTCTGACTTCGCAGACCACATGTTGAGGTCAATTTACTCAGCTTGACCCCTCTATTACCCCTTTGATTTTGTGCACTGAATTTTGGGACACCTTATATATACTAGGCAGTTAGATTACATTGCACAATTTACTACGGAGATCCCCTAGTGGATGAAGTCACCACTGAATCACGGTGATTTTTTACGGTGACAAAGTGCCCACAAAATCACCGAGATCTTGGTGATTTTAAGGTTATTCCACGGTGATTCTCACGGTGATTGTCACCGTCACAAAATCACCGTGACAATCACCGTAGAATCACGTTGGAATCACCTTAAAATCACCAAGATCTCGGTGATTTTGTGGACACTTTGTCACCGTAAAAAATCACCGTGATTCAGTGGTTTTTCAGGGTGAAAACATCGTCACCCAATCCGCTAGGGTCGTCTATTTAAAAGGCGATGAAAACATCGTGGCTGACGCCTTATCGACAATACACGCAATCTAAGAGATTCTAATGCCGATAGTTCTCTCGGCTCGTGATATTCAACAGGCTCAATTAGTCGGCGAGGAGCTCCTCGATCTCCTAGATCGCGTAACGCCACTCAATCTACAATCGTTATCGTTCGAGCCAGGAGTTCAAATCTTCTGCAATGTCTCTGATGGAGTCGTTCGGCCATATATTCCTGCGAGTCAACGGCGAAAGGCTTTCGATGCGGTACACGCGTTATCACATCCCAGCGGCAGGAGCACAAGTCGACTATTGAAGGAAAAATATGTATGGCCAGGCATAAAAAAGGACGCTCTCGAGTGGTGTCGCACATGCTTACCATGCCAAACATCGAAAATTCAGCGACAGAACAGACTCGAGCCACAAATATCGAGGTTCCGGATGGTCGAGTCTCCCACGTTCACTTGGATTTTATCGAGCTGCCAACGGTCGATAATTTCAGGTATTGTCTGACAATAATGGATCGTTTTTCCAGTTGACTGGAGGCGATCCCGTTGAAAGACATGACAGCTGACACCGTAGCATCGGCATTCTATACCCAATGGATATGTCGATTCAGAACACCTCTGACGATCACTTCAGACCATCAGGGAAGCCAATTTGAGTCAGCTCTCTTCACGGCATTGGCGAGACTCGTGGGGGCAAGTAGAATACGCACCACACCGTATCACCCGGCGCTGAACGGTCTGATCGAACGATGGCATCAGACATTGAAGGCCGCGTCAATGTGCAATAGGCAAGTAAAATGGACTGAGCTTCTACCGAACGTTTTGCTCGGTTTGCGAACGGCGTTCAAAGAAGACATTGGCGCCTCCTGCGCGGAGATGCTCTATGGCACGACAATACGAGTTCCCGGAGAATTGTTTATCAGCCAGGACATGCCGGTAAACCCGCAAATCTTCGTGGAAAAGTTTCGCGAATTCATGAGAGGAATACGACCAACACCCACGGCTCATCACAACAAAGCACGTGTATTTGTCCTCAAGGACATTTACAAATGTTCACACGTCTATCTGCGAAACGACGCGGTGAAACCACCACTGGAAGAGGCTTGACGATCCTAGATTCGTAATAGATGTGGACGGAAAACACAAAACCATCTCGATAGATCGTCTAAAACCGGCGCACTTAGCGAAAAACGACGCAGATTCCCAAGATCACGACGACGGGGTAATCGAGCAGTATCAGTGGGGTTCCATGATGGACAAACCTACAAAAACTTACCAAAGAAAAAAAGTTTCGTTCACTCTTGACCCTTTTAAAGTGACTGAGAGGGGAGTGGATGTAGTGGTTCCGCCTGTAACATCGACGGAAGACCCGAAGCAACACAATGAAACCTCGGGACCAAAGACTCAGCGCCAACGGAGGAAAAAAATACTAATACCGAGAGTCGAAGTTGTGAGATGACGCCACAGCTATAGCGGATTACATCTTCATTGTTGGACAAAAAGAGATATAGCTTCGCGCCTTTTCTCGCTTTCACGGCAACTAGCCTTTCTCGTTGAACAAAAAGTATTTTTATAAAAGACTGAGTATTAATAAATAAATATATCTTTAACCTACACCGCGTATCATCCTTATATCGAATCTTAGTCACACATAAACTGCAATTGGTTTATTGCTATGTTTTAGTGGCTCAGACGCTACACGCCCTAGCGTTTTTAAAGGTTTAGGTTTGGGGGTTTGGGTTTGGAGGTTTGGGTTCTCAATTCTCGTACACGGTGGCGGCGGCAGTGGTGGCGAAATATTTATATAATATAGAAAGACTAGAGGTATAAGTATATATATGGCTGGATCCATGATTGCTCGAAGAGCATTTCGGGGTCAAAATTTTGATTCCGTTGCCATTTCCACATCTTATTATAAGTAATAAGAAGTGACTATTCACCAAGTTACAGCCTCTTTACTCTATAGGTTATCGAGAAAAACAATATTGGGTATTTCCATGTTTAGGAAAGTTAACTTTGTTACTTCCTTGCTCGCTCCTTACGGACAATTGAAAAAAATTAATAAAAAATATTATCCCACGTGAAAAAATCCAAATTTTCCGGAAAAAATATCAGTTTTACCCTGAGGGTAGTAACTACCCCATAAAAACGTGTTTAAATTAAAAAATCTGTGTTTTGAAGGCGAGCACCGTAAAAAAAAACTTTTTTATTTTTTCTTCGGAAAGTTTATGCCATTTTCCACAAATGAAAAAATTAACAGAGTGGGATGAGCAGAGGATCATCGTCAAATAAATTATTTAATTTTTTTCGATTTTTTTTCAAACGTATATTTTTTTTCTAAAACTACATTCAATTCAACGTAAGAAAAGTTCGATAGTTATTTTAGCTACTACTAATATGTTCCGAGATATGATTTTTTTAATATTGGACATTTTATGCATGAATAAAATTCGTATCTCGGAAACTACCGGTTGTAGCCAATATTATTATAGGACATTTTTTATGTGAAATTGGTTCATACTTCCGAAAAAATACTGTAATTGAAAAAACGATGATTCGCTCTTGTCATTGTCATCGACAATTTATTTTTTTCAAGAATTATATTTTTTTCATATTTTAAGCTAATCAGACGTGAGAAAAATCTAAACGTAGTTTGAGTTATTACTCCTACATTCCGGAATATGAATTTTTGTCATTAAATTAAAAAAATAAAATTTGTTGTAGTTTTCTCAAAACTTCAACTAATCTAACGTAAGAAAAGTTTTGGTTTAAATTCAACTACTGTCTATAGATTCCAAGATTTAGTTTTTTAGAATATTCGTCATTTTTTCAGCTATGAAGAAGTAGCCGCGCTACTGCATCACAGCTACCACTGAGAGCCTCTGTTTTATATTGAATTAATTTAAAAAGTAATTTGTAGCATTTGTTTTTTCAACTTGAGTTGTTTTTGTTTGGCAAAATCAACCAAATTGCCGGAATAAAAGTCCTATAATCAAAATAGCTGTAATCAACAATTTCAAGATATGAATTTTGTGAATGCAAAAATTGTATAAAAATGAAAAATATTCAAAAATTCATATTTCAGAATGTATGAGTAGTAACTCAAACTACATTTACATTTTTCTCACGTCTGATTAGCTTAAGATATGAAAAAATATATAATTCTTGAAAAAAATTAATTGATGATGACAATGACAAGAGCGAATCATCGTTTTATCAACTGTAGTATTTTTTTCGCAAGTATGAGCCAATTTCAAATAGGAAAGATCCTATAATAATGCTGGCTACAACCGGTAGTTTCCGAGATACGAATTTTATTCATGCATAAAATGTCCAATATTAAAAAAATCAGATCTCGGAACATATTAGTAGTAAGTACCTGAAACAGCTATATAACTTCTCTTACGTTTAATTGGATGTAGTTTTAGAAAAAAAATATACGTTTGAGAAAAAATCGAAAAAAAGTAAATAATTTATTCGACGATGTTCCTCTGCTCATCTCACTCTGTTAATTTTTTCATTTGTGGAAAATGCCATAAACTTTCCGAAGAAAAAATAAAAAAGTTTTTTTTTATGGTGCTCGCCTTCAAAACAGATTTTATAATTTAAACACGTTTTTTTGGGGTAGGTACCACCCTCAGGGTAAAACTGATATTTTTTTCGGAAAATTTGGAATTTCTCACGTGAAATAATATATATATATTTTTTTTTTCAATTGTCCGTAAGGAGCAAGCAAGGAAGTAACAAAGTTAACTTTCCTAAACATGGAAATACCCAATATTTTTTTTTCTCGAAAACCTCTAGAGTAAAGAGGCTGTAATTTAGTGAAGCGTCACTTCTTATAACATATAATTAGATGTGAGAATGGCAAAGGAATAAAAATTTTGACCCCAAAATGCTCTCGCGTCGTAAAGGTTTAAGTTTAGGGGTTCGGGTTTGGAGGTTTGGGTTCTCGATTCTTGTACACGGTGGCGGCGGCTGCGGCGAAATATTTATACAATATAGAGAGATATATTGTGTGCACTGAATATATGTTATGTATTTAATGTATGTGAGGCATTCTCCGTCAATTCCGCCACTTTTTTCTTCGACCCTCTCAGATCCGTCCCATAACTTGTCACAGTTTAGTCCCACTTAAGAGTAGTCTCTGTGATTTTTTCAGATTTCTAAAGCGGTGAATTAAGGAGTTATATGTTAAGGAATTAAGGAGCAAAGGAGCAAAATATATTTTTTTGAATCCATATAGCTTAAAACGGAGATGATGTACGAAAAAAATATTCTTACAAAAAAATTATGTTTTTCCATCAACTATTGAGTGCAGTATGTGTTATATTCCTATTCGCGTTGCAAAGACTATTTCCTGGAAAAAAATGGAAATCAATTTTTTTGGCACGGTCGGACACCTTCAATTTTGTTGTCAATTTTATACAATCTATAACAATATTAGTGGGACGTACAGAAAAATCCACAAGATGGCAACTCATTTTTTTCGGGGTTAAAAAAATCTTTTTCCTAAAAAATTGCATTAAGTTATTTTTTCGAATTTATATTAGCTTAAAACGGAGAGGATGTACAAGCAAAATATTCTTACAAAAAATTATGTTTTTCCATCAACTATTGAATGCAATATGAATTATATTTTTATTCGTGTTTCAAAGACTATTTTCTACAAAAAAAAAATTAAAACTAATTTTTTCGCACGGCCCAGCACCTTCGATCCTGCTGTCAATTTTATACAATCTCTAATAGTAATTTGTAGGACGTACAGAAAAATCCACTATACGGCAACTGATTTTTTGCCTAGTTAAAAAAATGTTATTCACATAACTTTTTGCAATTTTTTATGAATAACATTTTCTTAACCCCGAAAAAAATCAGTAACCGTATTGTGGATTTTTTCGTACGTTCCACCAATACTAATAGAGATTGTATAAAATTGACAGCAGAATTAAAGGTGTCAGACCGTGGGAAATTTTTTTTTTTTTTTTTTGCAGAAAATAGTCTTTGCTCACGAATAAAAATATGACACATATTGCATTCTAGAGGTGATGGAAAAACACAATTTTTTGTAAGGTTATTTTTTTTTGTACATTCTCTCCGTTTTAAGCTATATGAATTAGAAAAAATAACCTTATGCAATTTTTTGCGAATAACATTTTTTTAGCTCAATAAAAAATCAGTTCCCGTATTGTGGATTTTTTTGTACGTCCCACTAATACTATAAGAGATTGTATAAAATTGACAGCAGAATTGAAGGTGTTGGACCGTGCGAAAAAAAAATAACTTTCATTTTTTTTTGCAGAAAATAGTCTTTGCAACACAAATAAAAATATAACACATATTGTATTCAATAGTTGATAGAAAAACATAATTTTTTGTAGGAATATTTTGTTTGTACATCTTCTCCGTTTTAAGCTATATAGATTCGAAAAAATAACTTAATGCAATTTTTTGTGAAAAACATTTTTTTAACCCCGAAAAAAATTAGTTGCCATATTGTGGATTTTTCTGTACGTCCCACTAATACTGTTAGAGATTGTATGAAATTGACAACAAAATTGAAGGTGTCGGACCGTGCGAAAAAAATTAGTTTTCATTTTTTTTTACAGAAAATAGTCTTGGCAACACGAATGAAAATATAACATATGTTGGATTTAATAGTTGATGGAAAAAAAATTATTTTTTTGTAGGAATATTTTGTTTACACATCCTCTCCGTTTTAAGCTACATGAATTCGAAAAAATAACTTCATGCAATTTTTTGTGAAAAACATTTTTTTAACCCCGAAAAAAATGAGTTGCCATATTGTGGATTTTTCTGTACGTCCTACTAATACTGTTAGACATTGTATAAAATTGACAACGAAATTGAAGGTGTCCGACCGTGCGAAAAAATTAATTTTCATTTTTTTGTGCAGAAAATAGTCTTTGCATCGCGAATAGAAATATAACATATATAGCATTTAATAGTTGATGGAAAAACATAATTTTTTTGCAGGAATATTTTTTTCGTGCATCCTCTCCGTTTTAAGTTATATGGATTCGAAAAAATATTTTTTTCTCCTTTGCTCCTTTGCTCCTTAATTTCTTAAAATGTAACTCTTTAATTAACCGCTTAGAATATCTGAAAAAAATCATAGAAACTACTTTCAAGTGGGACTAAACTGTGAAAAGTTATGGGACGGATCTGAGAGGGTCGAAGAAAAAAGTGGCGGAATTGACGAAGAATGCCTCATATATTTGTGTATAAATGTACATGGTTCTGTATATTACTGTATATGTATGAATGTGTTTTGTATGTACTCGTGAATGTATATATATATTCTTTGTAAATATTTTATATCTACGTAAAAGCGAATGTATAGAACTTAAAGCATTTTCTCGATATTTCAAGCGTTATATTATCGTTTCGTCGCATGACTCTTTCTTTCCTCGGGTTTTTTCCCGATTTTCCAGAGGATCGTAGGTGAATGTTGGGACAGTATAAACGCCGAGCGAGATCCAGGATTGAATATTTTAATCCTCCACGGCACAATGAAAGTAATATTCGCGGACTTGTTAGAAATAAGAATACTCTCAGATGAGTGCTATAAGCACGAAATAATAATAAGCGCATGTATAGTTCCCCAACGTTTCAATACACTGTAAAATCAGTTCTGAATTTTCTGAAAAGGGTCATTTTTAATATTCATACTATTTTGAACGTCGCGGAAAACATGCGAAAGGGATTAACTCGGGAAGTTTTTATTATACAAGCCGAGGGTACGCGCTTGAGAAAAAGGAACCGTTTTCCCCGATTGGAAAACCCTTCGCATTGTTGCTGCCTCGACACCACGAAGACGTGCGTGGGGGGTGAGCAAGCCGGTATCGGGGAATGTCCTTCCTCCAGTCCAGTCATTCTAGACTTTCCGATGCAATAACTCCGACAAAGCGGGAGATCGCTTTATCTACTTTATTGTGACCTCAATAATATGAACCTGAGTTTTTCCCCTCAAGCGTGGACCAGAAGTTATAGTAATTTCAAGATAAATATGCAAAATTTACGTTTTTCTCGAATAAGTCGTTCAGGATCAATCGTACAACCAAAGTAGATATGATCAATCTTTGAGATGAAGAAATTCCCTACAAAACAAAAAAAAATATTGTTGTATGACAAAAATTGGCTGAGCTAGCACCGATCAAAGTTAGACTCTATAGCGAGTGCCGAGTAATTTCACAAAAAACCTGCAAAATTTGCGTTATACCTGAATAAAACGTTTATGGTTGATTGTACGACCAAAATAATTATTATAAATCATCAAA
The DNA here is from genome assembly GCA_946863875.1 of Alloplasta piceator. Lineage (NCBI taxonomy): Eukaryota > Metazoa > Arthropoda > Insecta > Hymenoptera > Ichneumonidae > Alloplasta > Alloplasta piceator. Next base: position 22,611,738 of record OX333077.1, on the reverse strand, counting down.
AAAATTAAATTCGCAACAAACCAAAAAAAATGCCAATACGATAAAAATTGGCTGAGCCAACGCCGACTAAAGTTTGACTGTATAGTGATTTTCAAGCATAAGGGACCGCCACGCCATCCTTCTTTGCTTTGTAACTTCTATCCGGTTTACTTAATCGAAAAATGCCAAGCATAAACGTTGTAGAGTATAAAATTACCTACATTTTGAAAAAAAAGCAACCTTCTAGGTCTAATATTTTTGGAACTAGCGTTATCGAAAGTTGGACGATTGTTTATTATACGTTATATCTCGATTTTTCGACGTTAGCTGATTTACATTGACTATTAAAAAAATGTAGAGACGAGAGCCCCGTTTCAGCTATCTCTCTCGCACCACGCCCCCCCCCCCCACCACGGCAGCGAGCGTTCCAGTTAAATTTTGAGTTCAGTGGTCTGTACTCTCCCTGCTTTTACTGAGGCTCACGCTCGAGACGCACGCTCGCCACGCTCTCGATGAGAGCGTGCGAGAGTGTAGATGGATGCGCTCGTACTCCTCTCGAGAGTCTTTGACTCGGGCTTTTCGGTGGTGAGGGTGAGTGATCAGTTATAGCGTTTTCAACTGACTATATGCACTAAGTTTACACTGAGTGTATACGAGGCATTTCAAGTGAAAAGGTGGGGTCATTTCCCTCGGGTTATCAGATCCTTACATAAATTTTCTTTTTCGCATTGATTCCACTTCAAAAACAGCCTAATTTTCGTGAAGATTTTTCTGGCCACTCCTTCAGGTGGCGCGACGATCACTTTAGTGTAAAAAAGGGATAACTGAAAAAACTATATTTTTAAAATTCTGCAATTTTTTTCACAGATTCTGGGTCAAAAATAAGTAATTTCTATCATGATTACAAAGTAGGCCACGGCTGCCTCATTTTTTTTAAATACTTTTCTTTTCTTAAGTTTTGAAAATAAAATAAAAAAATTTGTTCCTAATATCTCTTACATGAGTAAAAAAATAAAATAAAAATATTTTTTTTTCAAAAAGTATTTCAATAAAAAGGGATAACTTAAAAAATACCAATTTTAAAATTCTGCAATTTTTTCTGTAGATTTTGGGCCATAAATAAGTAATATCTATCATAATTAGAAGGTGGGCCGCGGCTGCCTCATTTTTTTTTTTATAATTAACTTTTTTCAGTTTTTGAAATAAAATAAAAGAAATTGATTCCTAATACCTCTTACATGAGTAAAAAAATAAACTAAAAATAAAACATATCCTGGAAAATTTTAGTATTTTGCATATTTTACAAAATCTCAAAATTTGCCAAGCTATGTTTTATTTTTATTTTATTTTTTTACTCATGTAAGAGGTATTAGGAATTAATTTTTTTATTTTATTTTGGAAACTGAGAAAAAGAAAATTATACAAAAAATATGAGGCAGCCGCGGCCCACTTTCTTACCATGATAGAAATTACTTATTTTTGACCCAAAATCTGTGGAAAAAATTGCAGAACTTAAAAAATTGTGTTTTTTCAGTTACCCCTTTTTTACACAAAAATTATCGTCGCGCCACCTGAAGGAGTGGCCAGAAAAATCTTTTTAAAAAATTAGGCTGTTTGTGAAGTGGAATCAATGCGAAAAAAAAAGTTATGCAAGAATCTGATGAACCGAGGAAAATGACCCCACGTTTTCACTTGGAATGCCCCATATACGCTACCTATATTTTTATACACGCGTAACAGAGACAGTAATGCACTAAAATGTACCCTCGTGGTGCCATTTGAAAACGATATTTGTGTGACGATTTTGCAGGTTCACCCCATGACCACACGCGGCGCTGCGCAACAAGGATTATAACGATTAAATAAAGCACGAATAATTTGGATCCCTGTATACAAAAATCGATAAATCTCATCAATGATATTTATAGCGTTGAAAAAACTCTGACACAACAGCTGATGAGAGAAATCCTATGCTCCATACATGTGTATTGTTTTTTTTGTTTCTTTATATTGGTTTCTGTGCGAAAAACTTCTACATTTTATGCATATAATAATGCAACTTTTTGTTACGCTCACATAGTTCGTTGTATGGATTTTCAAAATTCTATTGTTATTTTTTAGAATGTATATTTGCTGTCTTTGAAAATTTGATTTTGTATGTAACTTGGCAAATGAATGCAAAAAGTGTGACAGAACGTGAAATAAGATTTAATCGATTTTTTCGATTTAACGCTGACTGGACCCTCTTAAATTCGCTGCACATTGCGCTTGATTCACTGCAGGATTGTTTGCTGGAAAGTAGGTTGGCTGCAAGCCATCCACTTACCGCACCATCCTTGAAGTTGTTAAAATATACAAATTAACATATTTATTCTTACCATGATTCGAACACTTTGCGGTAATTGAATTGCTGTAAAAGTTGGGCATATAAACGTAAAGTTTACGTTAGTGTATGTAATATTAATTAAGGGCTTACATACACTTGTAATTTTCAAAAAATCGTTTTTTTTTTGTATTTTCTGAATATACATATATTGGAGCATACACACTCAAAATTTTATGTCAATCAGACGAATATTTTCGAAGTTATAGACAAATTTATGAAGGCGCGTTAGGGAGGCGCGTCTCACAGTTTGAAACTTTAAACGCGTTTTTCTCAAAACTATGTTTTCAAAATCGGTGATCAAGATTTCTCGGAAACGGCTGAACCGATCAGTCTCAAATTTTAACACAACCTTTTTAACTAGATTTTTTAGTAATTAATCGAAGATTTTTTTTCTCCGATAAATATTTTCCATTTTATAAACAATTTAAGGCTTAAATTTTCGTTCAAAATCGAGTCTTTTATTTTGAGAAGTCGCCATTTTGTCAAAAATTATTTTTTCGCTAATTCCTTCGATTAAATACTAGATAATGTATTATATTAACGAAATTTATTTGGTTTTTTCATTTCAGATAATCCGGTCCAGAGATATCGTGATCACCGCAAAATTGGTTTTTTTTGCGGAGCTCTAGGAGATCGGCGATAGCAACATTCGCGATGATTATTTTTACAAATAAAAAATATGTTAATATATTATAAGGTTATTATAATATGTACACCAATTTTCAAATTAATAAATTGAATAGTCTGCGCGAAAAAAATTCTTGAAAATCCGTCTTTTTAAAGCCTTCTAACTGTATGTAACCCGTTAATATTAGCAAAATGTAACGGTTATCTAAAATGTTATATAATCAGTAATATTGATGAATAGGAAATGACAACTTATATGTGAGTTGCACATAATATGTAATTAACATTACTCGTATTATCGGTTATATTACCATTACAGTGCTGGTACAGAACTGTGTTTCAGATAGCAATATAACGCTAATTTAACAATGATATAAGATGTAACATAACCAGTAATACTAATGAGTGAGAAATAACAACTTATATGTAAGTTACACGTAATGACTGGTTAACATGCCTCGTTGCGTTCGGTAACATTGCTGGTACAGAACTGTGTTTAATCGAATAAATTACACAAATTGAATCATTACACAGATATAGCAAAACCTCCTGCCTGCTGTTGTTGGACGCGTTTTTAATTTTGGAATGTATAGAGGAATATGGAGTATTCTCGCTCAACTAGACCCCCTTTCAGGCCGACCTCTTTCGAATGGCTTGAAACTTGAGTATGTTTTAGTATTGCCTGAAAATATATTGTACACCAACTTTCAGGTTTCTAACTATAATACTCTTTGGAATACACCAAAAGTTATATTTCAAACTTTTTGCGTAATCAGCTCTTCAGAGTTTAAGCACGGCGCGAAATGGAATCGAAAAAATTCTTTTCCAATAACTTTTGATCGGAAATTTCCTGCGCTTTTCGAAAAAAGTATCAACAATTTCGAAAAAAAAACGAATTCATTTAAATTTCGACCAAAAACCGAAAAAATTGATTTACAAAAAAAGGAACATAATTGAATTCAACGGAACAATTTTTTTAATGTTTTGTATATATCTGAGAAGTCATGATATAAATTTCGAGTTGGAACTCGCAGCCGTTTACTAATGCCAAATCGTTTAGCAGGATAAAAATTGTTAAGCATCGTGTTTTTCATATTCGACAGTTCTCTGATATATTATATAAAGTTTTTTTTTTAAGAATTTTGAATTTAATACATTTATTAAATTAATTAAATTTAATTTAATTAAATTTAATAAATTTATAAAATTCAAAATTCGTTACACAAACTATATAATATATTAGAGAACTGTTGAATACGAAAAACACGATATTTAAGAATTTTTATCCTGCTAAAAGATTTGGCATTAGTAAACGGATGAGAGTTCCAACTTGAAATTTATATCGTGACTCCTCAGATATACACTCAGTCAATAAATAAAAGGAACAGAAAAATTTGCGAGGTTTTTCAGCGATTTTCCAAAGGCTGTAACTTTGTTAATTTTGGGTGTAAAAATAAAAAAAAAGCATTTTGAAGTTTGAATCTTCTAGTTTTGGAATCTTCAGGCACTTATAGAGGGTGGATTTAAGTTTCTGAAAATCACCGTTTACTCGCTGTACGATCATTAGTTCCAGAGATATCAAAAATATTTAAAAAAAGACGAATTTTTGTTCAATCACCGATATCTCAGCGAAAAATAGTCGTAGAACAAAAATAAAAAAGCCAATTGCAGCCAAACAATCCAGCTAAACGATCCATACATTGGTTAAGCTCTAAAAAAAATTTTGGAGCCCAGTGACTGTTTTGAAAAAAGGAAAAAACATTTCGAGAATATTTTTGCTGTGATATTTCCGTCGACTACGTCGAGGGTGATTCCCAACAATTTTTGTTGACTTAAGATTCCGAAACTAGAAGATTCAAGTTTCAAAATTATTTGTTTAACAAAAATTTTCGACCACAATTAACAAAGCTGCAGCCTTTGGAAAATCGCTGAAAAATCTCGCAAATTTTTCTGTTCCTTTAATTTTTTGACTGAGTGTATACAAAACATTAAAAAAATTGTTCCGCTGAATTGAATTGTGCTTTTTTTTTGTGTATCAATTTTTCGGTTTTTGGCCAAAATTTAAATGAACTCGTTTTTTTTTTCGAAATCGCTGATATTTTTTTGAAAAAGCGTAGGAAATTTCCGATCGAAAGCTATTGGAAAACAATTTGTTCGATTTCATTTCGCGTCGTGCCTAAACTGCGTAGAGCTGAATACAGTAATACTCTTCTTTAGAAGAGTGCTCTAGGGCGTTTAGGGTAGGGGAAGTGAATTCCGGGAAATTCGTCGCCGGAGTGATCCTCCACTACTATACCTGCAGAGTTTGAGAATCGCTTCATCGCTAGAACTCTATACAAGAGTGTCACAGTTGAAGTGTCGTTTCATTATTTTAAGTACACTGTAAAAAATTTTATTGCATTTAATATACAAAAGTATATCAAATTTCAAAAATAAGTATATGAAATCGAAATTAATGTACAAGGTATCGGAAAATTAACAATTTCATCTTAAATTTAATATTTGTATTTTAAAATTAAAAGAGTGAGCATTGAAAATTAATATACCCGTATATCAAAATAGTTTTTGTATACTTTTTCGCAATTTTCAAATCCATTATTGAAAATTAAAACACTTATTTCTTAAAATTGCAATCAACCATTGATTTTTTTTTCAATAATGTAATGAAATTTAATGTACAGTATAGGGAATTTCAATAACAAGTATACGAACTCGAAATTAATATACATGGTATTGGAAAATTAACAATTTCATCTTAAACTTAATATTTGGATATTAAAATTAAGAGATGAACGTTGAAAATTCAAATCCCCGTATATTAAAATGGTTTCTGTATACTTTTTCGCATTTTTAAGATACGTTATTGGAAATTAATACACTTATTTTCCAAAATTACAGTCAACGTCAGCGGCCGTGCTAGTTGACGCATCCACCACTATGCGTCGCATGCGCTCGAACCTCTGTGCCCAGACGAAATAGGCGTATGACGGTGTTATATACCGGACGGCCAGCGTGCCCAATATACTTACCTGGCGCAGAGGTTATACCGTGATGATTAAGGCGGTTCCTCCAGAGCGAAGTTCTTCCATTGCACTTTCGGTCGAGCTGACCCTTGCGAATATCCCTACAATGTGGATATCTCGGGCGTACAATTTTAGTTGCATTATAAGAAATTTTTGGATTAAATTTAATTAAAAAATATGAAGTTTTTATGCATATACAGGATACTAAATTTCATATACAATGTGTACAGTAATATTCCAAAATAAGTATATGAAAAATCAAATAACTTCTTTTAATTTTAATATACAAAAGAATATTAAATTTCATATCTTTTTTATTAAGTTCAATACAAAATTTTTTTACAGTGTATAAAAAATAGTACTTACATCAAATTTCGTAACACTGTATGCATGACATGTATAAATGCATGAGTATATATCTCATATTCAATAAGAATTTTACATATTTTATATTTAATGAGAATATTTTTATATATTCAGTGTTTAACCGCGTGTGGTTGAACGAAATCACTCGCGCTGTTTTATGGAGTTTTCGACGCCGAATTTGAGAAGACCTCGCGTACATAGGTAGAGTGAGGGAAGCGATAAGACTCGCTCAAGCGGAACGAAGAGGAAACGCTTTTATATGGAGGACTCTTATAGAGAGAAGTTACTGTACAAAAAAGTTTGAAATATATCCTTTGTTGTATTCTAAAGAGTATTATAGTTAAAGACCTGAAAATTGGTGTACAATATACTTTCAGGCAACACTAAATCATTCTCAAGTTTAAAGCAATTCGAAAGAGGTCGGCGTTAAAGGGGTCCAATTGAGCGAGAATACCTCATATATAAGAGGCTCGATAGTTTGCCGCCGTTTTGTGTGCCATGCTACTTTACGGTTTTACGTTACGTTACGGATTTTGTGAATTTTTTTCTGCGTATATAGTGACATGAAGGCGATATATAGTAGCACTCCAATATAACCTCACCATAAAAATAAGTACGTACATTCAATATTATAACAGCATATTACCTGACCCACTCTTTAAATGTGACGTATATTAAACAAATTCGAAAAATTGATATTTGATTGCCTTCAGTTATAAAATATGATTATAAAAAAGGTTATGAAAAATGCGTTTAATGCGATCCTATTAACGTCGATTAGCGAAGCTTAATTAGCAGAAAACTATTATCGGCAGGAGCTGTGCGTCCCGACCCATTGATAAGCACTTGAGCAGCAGGAGACATCATAATTTCCAGTTCAGCCTAGTCACTCCTGCGGCACTAGTACTTAGGAACAGGACAGGATTTCAAAAATTTCCTTCTGCGGCGATTATGTAAATAGATGTATGTTTTGTCAGCAGAAATGTACGTTAATAAACGTTGTTGTGTGAGTGCGGAGCCGTTGCTAAGTCCTTCTTTTCGGTAGTACATACCTCAATTCACTTTTCACGCACAGGAAGTCATCACTGAAACGAAAGAGTTCATAGGTTATACGTACATCTATCCAGCCTTCAACCAATTCCAACCGATATTGGATAATCGTCCCGATGATTTACGGTGAAATTGAGGCATGCATGTCTCAGTTGTATAGCGATTGAATAATTTTGTTTAATATTGCGGGTGGGCAAAAAGAAGTATTGGTGTTAGGCACTAGTACACAAACCCTCGCAACTCTGCTCTGACTCTAGAACGTGATGACTTGTGTGCATGTAGTAGGAAAAAAATCGACAAATGGAGTCTCCATTCAACGGAGCTCTCTGAAGCTGTTTGATGCCTTCCCTCTTCTCCTCCGCCCACTGTTTGTCGTTCTGGGTTCTCTTAGCGTGCGAAGCATATGTGCGAGGAGAGTAGAGACAGTGGTCTTCATTGAACCGACCTCGGTACTCATTAAAGTCCGCCTACATCAACCGCAGCAGCGCTAAAACTACCAGCAGTAGTACAAGAAACATACAACTCTTCAAAAATCCCTAATGTCCACAGGTCTGGAAGAGATCTACATGAAGGAAACAAAAATAATATTTCAATATAGACATACACAAGAACGAAATAATAAGATGTCCCTCATAAATATTCCGAATTGTAAAAAGTACGATACATGATAAATATTTGAAAATAAACTTATTACATCTTGTCACCCTGGCACTTCTGCGACATCAATGACGAATCTAATAAAGACTTTAGACAGTAGATATACAGCAATTATGTGTATAAAAGGAAGGTTTACTGAACGAGTCTCTTGTAGTGTAAGACTTCTCTTTTCATATCTGCTTTTTTTCCAGCTGAACCTGTGAGGACACGAAAAAATCCAACTTTGGGTCGTCCGAGTAGAGAGGTTTTTCCATTCATAAAAAGAGCTAACTTCACAAAAGTGGATAGTGGATGAAAGTGAGCATTGCGTAAATATACTGGTCTGCCGCTATAACGGGCAATTTGGTTTCTCAGTTACAGCGAGAGGCAAATATATAGATTTAGTGCTTTGAATTCGACACGTTTGGAACAGAGCCGTATGTGCAATTTTTTCGGGGCCCGTGTACAAATGTGTATACGAGTATAAAATACCTTCAACATATTAGAAATTGAAATGGAAAAAAAAATTAAACGAGTGTTTTATACAAGTATTAAATTGAATATACGAATAAAATATTCTACCGAAATATGTGTGTGGGTTATTGATTTACATTATTCTTTTTTACTATTTTTTTACGCTATTCGAATCTCAAATTAATTAACAGATAGACAAAAATTGATGAACACTAAATAAATGAAATACTAAACAATTAATATCTCCCACCCGCTAGAGATCCCATCGTGATTTTTTGTTTAATGTTTGTAATTAATTCTAGTATTTTTGAGAATTTTCGTTTAAAATTCGAAGGGGGGAGGTGGATATCATGATTTTAATTTTTGAAAATTATTTTGACGGCTTAAATTTGCTTTAAAAAAATTGGATAATTTTTTTATTAAAAGATGGACTCAAACCGAAAAAAGCCCCCTGTATACTTTTCGATAAGATTAACCGCTACAGAGATATCGTTGATTGAAAATTAAATATTTTACAAAGTCTAAAATATTCTATGGTCCAGTATTCCGCTATGGTGGCTCCAAAAAATCCAATAAAATTCGAGTTGTTTTTGGGATTAGACGATGAAATAAGAAAAGTTTCGGCCAAATCAAAAATGGTCAGGCTCACGCCATGAAAAAGACACGCGTTTTCCCCCATATACAGGGTGGTCCTTATTTAGGGTATGTTGTTTTTTCTTTTGACAATAGTGCTAAATCGGTTTTAAATGAATAAAAAAAAATTCATGCCAAATTTCAGCTCGATGATTCAATTTTAACCTCCTCCCCTCCCTCCCCCGCAGTCAAAGTTTTAAAGGAGAAGTACGTGTATTTTATACGGTCAATAATCTGAACATTTTTTCAACTTATTAAATATTGATATAAAAATTTGAAGTTCGCGTATATATATATAAATATATGAAATCTACTGTGGTAAATAATCTTGGTTATCGCAACAACACTTATCGATTGATATATACACCCCCGCTCAAAAGTAAGGATACACCTGTAGATGTTTCTTGCCCTACTTGAAGTTGCATAACTCCGTCCAAAAAAAAAGATAATCAAACGGTAGAAAAAGCGTTTTGAGGAGAAGGAATTCAACTTTGTTTCCCCTTTTTAAATATTTTTTATGATTTTTTTCGATCCGGTATGCACTATGACTGTGACCGTCTTTTGGTCTTTTTTCGACCCTCGCGAATTGGGTGCACAACTTAAGGACATTTTTTTTAATTTTTTTATGTACAGTACACTTGCTCTAGCTGCTCTATTTTTGTTTTTCAAAAATTTTCGTACGATTTTTTCTCGCAATGCCATTTGACTTTTGGCTAAAAAAGACAAGTTTTTAAAAATGCAACGTAACTCAAAAACTATAGAATTTAAAAGAAAATGTCAAATATGAAAAAAGTAGCGTACACGGAATCGCCTGGAATTATTTAAGACTTTTTCTACGAATTTTTTTTTTTAACTATTTTCACTCGACACCCTGTATATCATTCGATAATGGTTGTTGCGATAACTAAGGCTGCTCACCACAGTATATTTCGTATATAGATATAAGGGCGATTTTTTTCGATTTTTTTTATTTCTTTCACTCCCCACCCGAAATTTTGTTGCATATGTCTGAAAGAAAATTCTCTGAACGTTACAGCCCTTAATATTAATATTAAGTGCTTTCCCTTCGTGTGATAAGTTGTTCCATCTAAAATATACGTAAATCAAAAACTTTTTTCTTCAAAATTTTATCACTCCACGGTTTTTTACGCTATCGCATTGACTTTGATCGCAATTTCGTAGAATCGAACGATCTTTAAAAGTGTCCAGGACAACGTAAGTGTATCTTACACTGGTGCGATGGTACGGGTCCCTAAAGTTGATTTTTACCCAAAATTGTCGATTTTTTGATGTTATCTCCGAAATGATTAACTTAACCGAAAAATCATAAAGGGAAATTTTGTTTGAAATTTAATTTTCTACAAAAAAAGTCTTTTGGACCTAACTGCTAAAATTAATATTTCTTGAGATATTGAACCTTAACTTATTTATGATATAAAATTTGTATAGTTTATCGAACCAAAAGTTTTAAATTGTTGACATTTCATATCATATAACCGCTGATGATATAATATGTGGTATGGTGATATGATATGGAATATGAACAATTTAAAACTTTTGGTTCGATAAACTATACAAATTTTATATCATAAATAAGTTAAGGTTCAATATCTCAAGAAATATTAATTTTAGCAGTTAGGTCCAAAAGACTTTTTTTGTAGAAAATTAAATTTCAAACAAAATTTCCCTTTATGATTTTTCGGTTAAGTCAATCATTTCGGAGATAACAGCAAAAAATCGAGAATTTTGGGTAAAAAACAATATTTAGGGACCCGTACCACCGCACCAGTGTAAGTTACACTTACATTACCCTGGACACTTTTAGAGATTGTTCAAATCTACGTAAATGGCGACCAAAATCAATGTGATAGCATAAAAAACCGCAGAGTGGTAAAATTTTGACGAAAAAAGTTTTTCATTTACGTGTATTTTAGATGGACAAAATTATCACGCGAAGGGAAAGTACTTAATATAAATATTAAGTGCTGTAACTTTCAGGGAATTTTTTTTCAGACATATGCAACAAAATTTCGAGTGGGAAGTGGAAAAAATTTAAAAAATCGCCCCAATACATGGGTCAAAATTCCGAAAGACAGCATACGTTTGGGCCTCATGGTCGACGATTGTTTTGTAACTTTAGGGACACATAGTACCCTATGAGAGTACACTCTGTAATTTTTTTTGGATTTTCAAATCGACCAGTTTCACTGTACCGATGACGTCATTTTTTTGAAATTTCTTCAATGTCATGTTAATCAATTTCTCTGGACCCCTGTAATTAAAACAAAAAATTTCGAAATAAAAAAATATTTACAAATACATGCCAATTCATAGAAGCATAGAAAAATAGATTTTTTCCTCTTAAAGGCGTTTTCTCGATGAGCTTACTCTCCAATCTGGTTTTTCATATTTTTGTGAAGTGAGATTTCTGTGGCATCGGACCGTAATATATTAAATATAATCTGAAGCGCTGTAAATATCGAGAAAATAGTGCGGATACAATATGACTTACTGGGCTAGTATTGTAATTTAACTTCGTAATTTAACTTTTTATTAATTAATATTGTAACATAAGGATTTCACTACGAGAAAAAGTAATAATACCCTGAAAGCAATATAAGATGACACACTTCCGGGCGATGGGTGTGTAAACAAACTAATTAAACATCCATTCATCTTTCATGAAAATTTGTATTGACGCATGGTAAATTTTTCGCCAAGAAATTGTTTAATATTGTTTTGTTTTGAGTATTCTCAACATCAACCAATGTAAAACAAGTAAAAATTGTTAAATATCTTTTTTGCGCAAAATCTAACATGCGTCAATAAATATTTTCATAAAAGATAAATGGATGTTTTTCAAAGTTTGTTTACACACCCATTCCCCGGAATGATGTTATCTTATATTGCTTTCAGGGTATTATTATTTTATCTCGTAGTCAAATCCTCCTGTTACAGTATTAATAAATTAAAAGTTAAGTTAAAAACCCATAACGACCGCGATAAAAAATGTTAGTAACAAAGCAATACAAGACTGACGCAGTAAGCAGTATTGTATCTGCACTATTTTCTCGATGTTTACAGCACCTCAGATTATATTTAATATATAACGGTCTGATGCCGCAGAGATCCCACTCTGGGAAAAGGGTTTTTTTCGTGCAAAAAAACCTCATAAATCCGAAAAAATATGAAAAAACAGATTGTTGTGTAGACTCATCGAGAAAAATATCGGGGTGTGGCTGTGTCGTAGACAGGGCCGTGTGTTTTCCGTAAATACGTGTACGTAACCGGTTATATTTTCTTTGAGCGTATGATATTTATGTCATAATCATTTTTAAAGATTAAGAAGTCCTTCGAATTTCCATATTTTATTTGTAATGGCAACATTTTTATTTCGTTATGTTCAGGAAAAAATTCGACTTACTAAATAATTACTGGGTTATAACTTTATTAATGATAGGTCTGTGATAGGAAGAGTATGACACAAATGACAATGAAACAAATACCTAGGGATTAAAAGTGCTGCTTCCTTAATACCTAGAGATTACTTACTTTACTTTAGGGATTACTTTAATACATAAGTATACTACTCATGCAATAAATGCGCTTCATAGTCTTTGGTGTCAAGGTTTACTGCTTCATACCGAAAACTATGAAGCGGTCGACTCTGGCACGAAAAACTATGAAGAGGTTGAACTGCACACCGAAAATTGTGGAGCGGTCGACTTGGACACCGAAAACTATGGACCGATCCACCTCAAAACCGAAAACTATGAAGCAGTCAACTTGGATACCGAAAACTATGAAGCGGTCGACTTGGACACGGAAAACGTTGAAGCGATCGACTAGGACACCGAAAAATATGGAGCGATCTATCTGGACACTTAAAACTATGAAGCAGTCGACTTGGATACCGAAAACTATGAAGCGGTCGATTTGGACACGTTGGAAACGTTGAAGCGATCGACTAGGACACCGAAAACTATGGAGCGAACCACCTGGACAACGAAAATTATAAAGCGATCCACCTGGACACCAACAAGTATGAAGAGATTGACCTGTACAGCGAAAGCTATGAAACGGTCAACCTGGACGCCAAAAACTATGAAGTAGTTGACCTGGACACCGACAGATATGGTACAGTCAACCTGGACACCGAAAATTATAGAGCGGTTCACCTGGACAACGAAAACTATGAAGAAGTTGACCTGGACAGCGAAAACTATCAAGCGGCCGACCTGGACACCGAAAACTTGACGAGGGCTGACGATTGAGACTCGAACGTAGCTTATTTGAGTCAAAATTTATAGTCAATAAAAATTATGTGACGCAGCAAAACGACGTCGAAATTGCGACGCTTCCCTCTCCACCAAAGGCGATGCATCACGGTCCTAACTCAGCGTAACGAATTCTTTGATCCTTTATTTTTCGAGTGGTGTAATTGAATTTTGGATGTAGATGATAGATATGTAGCTACAGCACCAAACCGTATACCCATATTTTTGTTATCATCAGTTTTTTTTAGCTACCCACCCAAATTTATAGACGTATTCACGTTAAAACCTATTTTTCTATGCTGATATGAATTGGCACGTATTTGGAAATATTTTTTTTGAAAAGCTGAGATCCTTTTCGATGAAAATGTATGTCGAATTTTTTTTTTTTTAATTACAGGGATCCAGAGAAATTGATTAAACCATGACATTGAACAAATTTTTAAAAAATGACGCCATCGGTATAGTGAAACTGAAAAAAAAATCCAGAGTGTACTCTCATACTATACTAAAGTGTCCCTAAAGTTACAAAACAATCGTCGACTACGAGGCCCAAACGCATGCTGTCTTTCGGAATTTTGACCCATATATGAGGGATTCTCTGTCAATTCAGCCACTTTTTTTCGACCATCTCAGATGTAGCCCATAATTGATTTTATTAAAGTGCTACTAAAAGCCATCCTATGTGAATTTTTTCAGATTTTTTAATTCAAAATTTTACAAATCACCGTTTTTTTCCAAATGAATATATCTCGGAAACTTGAAGTAACTGAAAAAAATGTCTATACATAAAAGTTGTAGTTTTGTGTTAGCAATCGAGCAGAATATTTGAAATAATTTTTACGTTCCGGTAACGCAGATTTTTTACCAAAAAAGGGGATAATTATTTTTTTTATCAAAAAAAGGCCATTTTTTTTTGCTGAAAAAATTACAGAGTCTTTCAGTATATCTAACGATATCACAAGAAAATCGCCAGAGTGGCACGAATCGAGGTTCTAGGGTAAAAAAATGAAACCACACAAATTAATTTTTTTTTCTACCGGAACCTCGTTAACATATCTCGGAAACTTGAAGTTACTTAAAAAAAATGTCTGCACATAAAAGTTGTAGTTTGGTGTTAGCTTTCGAGCGGAATGTTTGAAATAATTTTTACGTTTCGTTAACGCTGATTTTTTACCAAAAAAGGGGGAAATTATTTTTTTATTCAAAAACAGCCCTTTATATTTGGCTGAAAAAATTATACTCTTCCAGTATGTCTGACGATATAGCAAAAAAATCGCCAGTGTGGCACGGATCGAGGTTCCGGTAGAAAAAAAAATAATTTGTGTGGTTTCATTTTTTTTACCTCAACCTCGATCCGTGCCACTCTGGCCATTTTTTTGCGATATCGTCAGATATACAGGAAGACTGTAATTTTTTCAGCAAAATAAAAAGGGCTTTTTTAAATAAAAAAATATTTTTCCCCTTTTTTGGTAAAAAATAAGCGTTACCGGAACGTAAAAATTATTTCAAATATTTCGCTCGAAAGCTAACACAAAACTACAACTTTTATGTGCAGACATTTTTTTTCAGTAACTTCAAGTTTCCGAGATATGTTAACGAGCTTCCGGAAAAAAAAAAAATTAATTTGTGTGGTTTCATTTTTTTACCCTAGAACCTCGATCCGTGCCGCTCTGGCGATTTTTTTGCGATGTCGTCAGGTATACTGAACGACTCTGTAATTTTTTCAGCCAACAAAAATGGCCTTTTTTGAATAAAAAAAATAATTATCCCCTTTTTTGGTAAAAAATCAGCGTTACCGGAACGTAAAAATTATTTCAAATATTCCGCTCGAATGCTAACACGAAGATATATTCATTTGGAAAAAAACGGCGATTTCTAAAATTTGGAATTAAGAAATCTGAAAAAATTCACATAGAATGCCTTTTAGTAGCACTTGGATATAACCAATTATGGGGCACATCTGAGATGGTTGAAATAAAAGTGGTTGAATTGACAGAGAATCCCTCATAGATAAATTTAAATTATGATTTATCATTTTGAACAAGAATAATTCACGTTTCATTTATGCAAATTCATTATTTACGTGTTAATGAGATAAAAAAAAGACAAAAGATCGATGCGACACCTCTAAATCTTGAGCGACAGGGCCCATTCTTCGTGCAGATTATTTTTTTGTCAAAGTAGAGTTTGAGATTGTTCAAAGCTGAAAAAAATGTCGACTTTCTTTGAATCAGTCTAATATACATATTAGGTATGCCCCTCATCGGAACCCCCTTTTAGGCCGACCTCTTTTGAATTGCTTGAAACTTGAGTATGTTTTAGTGTTGCCTAAAAGTATATTGTACACCAATTTTCATGTCTCTAACTATAATACTCTTTGGATTACAGATTACACCAAGAGTTGTATTTCAAACTTTTTGCTTATTCAGCTCTTCGGAGTTTAGGTACGGCGCGAAGCGAAATCGAAAAAATTATTTTCCATTAGCTTTCGATCGGAAATTTCCTGCGCTTTTCGAAAAAAATATCAGCGATTTCGAAAAAAACAGATTCATTCAAATTTCGGCCAAAAACCGAAAAAATTGATTTCCAAAAACAGAGCATAATTTAATTCAGCGGAACAATTTTTTTCATGTTTTGTATATATCTGAGAAGTCACGATATAAATTTCAAATTGGAACTCGCATCCGCTTACTAATGCCAAGTCTTTTAGTAGGATAAAAATTCTTAAATATCATGTTTTTCGTATTCAACAATTCTCTGATATATTATGTAGCGTTTTTTTTAACGAATTTTGAATTTAGTAAATTAATGAAATCAAATTAATTAAATCACCAAATTTATTAAATTTTGAATTTAATAACCTTATAAAATTCGAAATTCGTTAAAAAAAAGTATATAATATATCAGAGAACTGTTGAATACGAAAAAAACGATATTTAAGAATTTTGATCCTACTAAAAGACTTGGCATTAGTAAACGGATGCGAGTTCCAACTTGGAATTTATATCGTGACTTTTGAGATATATACAAAACATGAAAAAAATTGTTCCGCTGAATTCAATTATGCTCTTTTTCGTAAATCAATTTTTTCGGTTTTTGGGCTCAATTTAAATGAATTCGTTTTTTTTTCGAAATCGCTGATATTTTTTTCGAAAAGCGCAGGAAATTTTCGATCGAAAGCCATAGGAAAAGAATTTTTTCGATTTCATTTCGCGCCGTGCCTAGGCTCTAATGAGCTAAATTCGCAAAAAGTTTGAAATATGATGAATCCAGTGAACACGTTATATTGCGGCAATATAAGATGGAAGTTACATGTAATGTTACAATGTTATTCTTGTAATACATAGCTGGTGTATAACGTGGAAGTAACATGTTATGTACCATTTGTTATATGCAGGTTACATAACTGGTATATAACGTTTTAACATTAAAGTAATGTAAAAAAGTTTTGTAGCCGTTACGTAACATACTTGTAACGATGTCTGTGTAACTATGGTTATATTTATGTAAGGTTAATGAGGTGTAACGAAGAGACATTACAGTAATATAACATGACTCTGTAAACACTACATAATATGCTTGTAACAATGTGAATGTACCTTTGGTGATATTTATGTAATGTTAATGGGGTATCACTGCAATATTGACGTGATATAAATGCAATATTACAGTTGTATGGAAAATATATTACCACTTATGTAACTGCAATGTAACAGATACATGAGTGTAACATTACATTCGAATATTGCAGTATAACTGTTATTTACCGGATATATAGCATGTTATATATAACATATGCTGTATTGCTGACTGAGTAGGATATTGTGACTTACATGTTACGTCTAGGTAATATTACCTGTTACAATTGGTAACAATGCCGTTACATTGCTGTAAGATTACCGCGTTTCCTGAGTATATTGGGGCACGACGAACTGGCTATCCAACAAGGGACGTGTGTACGTTAAGGGGAGGTTACGGGTGGGAGTCGAAGAGTCGACTAACCAATATTTCGAACGGCCGGAATCCCGAATTTCACGATTACGAGCGTTCGAATAACGAAGCGCCGAAATCCCGAACGCCAGGAATGCGAAAGCGGAGGTCGCCGCCCCATGCGTAAGACAGAGAGAGATGCGCCTCCTCTCTCTCTTACGCATGGGGCGGCTCTTTCGACTTTCTCTTTTCTGGCGATCGGGATTTCGGCGCTTCGTTATTCTAACGCTCGTAGTCGGAAAATTCGGGATTTCGGCCGTTCGAAATATTGGTTAGTCGACTCTTCAACCCCCACCCGAGGTTACCTTCCATAACGATGGAAAATTGAATTTGTTTTGTTTTAATATGATTTGCAGCCTTAGAATGTTTAGAACACGTGGGTAAAAGGATATTTTTATATCTAAAGTAAATTATCAAAGATTTTTTATAATATTAACTTTAATGCGTTTTTCTGGGAATAACATTTTTCAGCGCGCGGGGCGCTCCATAATTTCAACCAATGAACCGATTCACATGAATCTCTGTGCAATTGAAAGGAAATTCAATTTGTGTGGCCATCAGGAAGCGATTTTTATCAAAAATTGATTTAGTAAGTAATAGTTTTTTCGTCCGTTAAAGCAAAAAAAAAGAACAAAAACAGGGCGGAAAAATTTGTTGTTTTTTTCAAACGGGTGGCATTTCGTTATTCAGAGGTTTTTTTAAAGCGAAAATCGATAAGGGGCCGCAAATTTAATTTAGTTTAATCATTTTCAACCTGTATTTCTTTCGGATAAACTGGCAGAGCGGTTACCACACTTAATTACTCCATACAAAAAAACTTAAATAAAATCACTCCGGACCAAATTACTTTGGACAAAATAACTGCAGACAAAATAACTTTAGACACAATAACTGCAGTCAAAATATCTTCAGCACTTAATTACTTTACAAAAAAGTACTTGGATAAAAATAATAATTTCCTTAAGCATTTTTTATTAGGTGCAAATGTCCAGTCATTTTGTCCGAGAATTATTTACTGAAAACATTTCCGCTCGAGTAATTTTGTAAAAATAATTGTTTCCTGAGACATTTTTTATTAGGTTTAAATGCCCGGTCATTTTGTCCGGAGTAATTTTATTCAGAGTAATTAAGGTAGTATAGTGTATTAATTTCCAATAATATATCTTAAAATTGCGAAAAAGTATATTAAAATTAATATTTCTCCTCTAATTTACTATACCTTACATTACATTTCAAATAATATATTGAAATTAATATCTCTTCTTAAATTTACTATACATGTATATTAAATTTCAAATAGTATATTGATATTAATATCTCTCTTAAGTGTTTGTGAATGTTGTATAGTAAAAATGTTTAAAATTTCATATCTTTATTTACAGTTCAGTCATGACGTACACTGAACTCCCGCAATAATGGACAGGACGGGGGTTTGTTCGATAACGCGCGTGGCATATAAAGATATAGTGCTCTGACCTCGACACGTTTGGATGAGTGCCGATGTAAACATCACACATATAATGCTCCATACATATATACGCGCACACTCCTAAATTTTTTGTCAAACCGAAGCGCGTAGAGCCCCGGCCGCGAGATTTGTAATCTAGTGCGGGGAGGAGAGGTTACCCCGGAAAGCATGGAAAATGCATGAAGCTTGGGAATTTTTTTCAATATAAAATAAATACTGTTCGAAATGGGTTTTAACGTTTTTTATTCTTTTATTAGGCGAAAGTAAATTCTAATTTTATTTATTTAAAAAAATCCAAAATGGCGGCGTCAGCTCCCTTCAAATAAAACCATGGAGCGCGGGGCGCTCCCCAGCTCTGCCGGTGACCGCACTTAAGGTAGTACATGCCTGACCATCCAATTCAAAAGTAAGCATAGTTTATGATGTACGAATAAGGGAGAGCCCCCATGGCTGAAGCTGAAAACTTTTGGCACTACCTATCCACTGCGTACACCAACACTTGGAAAGGTCGTGCATACGAATGACGCACACAGACTTTCATGTATACGAATGAACGCACACAGACACCTTCGTCATACTTTGAACATTTATAACTTTGTGGTAAAATGGGACAATTTTTTTTCAAAATCATCGCTAAATACCCCTTTATCTTTGCGTAAGTTTTTTATCGTCTTTTGGCCCGTAATTTTTTTATTATTAATCGAAATGTGACATATTGTAGTACGTACGCCGATGCAAAGCATGTTAAGAACGCCGATTTCCATTGTAAATATCTCGAGAACCGAACCCAGCAAACACAGTTCCGAAATAGTTACGAAAATGTTACGTAACGTGTGTTACATTGGACATAACATTTATGTCACAAACTCCGTGAATGAAGCAGAGTTTGTTCTCAAATATGTCATCCTATAAACAAGTCACAGATACGAAACATCTACGAGGAATAATAATGAAATAAACTCATACCCAAGATGTAACATATTCAGCTCATAGATGTAACAAACTCATCACATAGCCATAACAAACTCAGATAATAGATGTAACAAACTCAGATCATAGTTGTAACAAACTCAGCTCATTGATGTAACTCCTACGAAACGAAACGTAACCCTGGTGCATAATACTCGTAACAATGATGTCAATGTGATTTCGTGGTTACAGGTAATTTACGTATATACATATTTTATCAACAAATTACAAGAAATTTATGTATTTCCAACCTACATATTAGGTTGGAATTTTATTTTTATTTTAACATTTGGAAAGTACATTTTAATTATAATTTATAATTTTTGTAGAATACCTACAAATATGATGTATCGTCCACCATTTGAGGTACCAAATGAACAATTTTTTGGGACTAGTTAGAACCCTCAAGGTGCACCGGTGTCCTGAAAAGCCTAGTTTTGAGTTTTTATACTCTACGCTGATAAACTGCTAGCGACGTCTCATTTCCTTTGTAAACTTTTTCCCACGGGATGAGCGTGGCACATTTTGATTAAAGTCAAAATTGTGACCAGGACAATGCCTGGAAAGTTCAAAATAGGCTAACAATTTCAAAGCAGGCCTGCAACTCTGAAATAAAGAGCAGAAAACATGTGTCATGCTCATCTCATGGGAAAATGAGTTACGAAGGAAATTAGACGTCGTAGAACAAAATCTGTCTATCAATTCTTTCTGAATCATGCACAGAGTATAAAAACTCAAAGCTAGGTTTTTACACAGAGTGTAAAAACTCAAAACTGGGTTCTTACACTCTGCGCATGATGCCGAAAGAATTGCTGGATAGATTTTGTTCTACGACGTCTCATTTCCTTCGTAACACTTTTTCCTATGGGATGAGCGCGGCACATTTTGATTAAAGTCAAAATTGTGACCAGGACAATGTCTGGAAAGTTCAAAATAGGCTAACAATTTCAAAGCAGGCCTGCAACTCTGAAATAAAGAGCAAAAAACATATGCCGTGCTCATCTCATGGGAAAACGAGTTACGAAGGAAATGAGACGTCGTAGAACAAAATCTGTCTATCAATTCTTTCTGAATCATGCGCAGAGTGTAAAAACTCAAAGCTAGGTTTTTACACAGTGTAAAAACTCAAAACTGGGTTCTTACACTCTGCGCATGATTCCGAAAGAATTGCTAGATAGATTTTCTTCTACGACATCTCATTTCCTTCGTAACACTTTTTCCTATGAGATGAGCGTGGCACATTTTGATTAAAGTCAAAATTGTGACCAGGACAATGCCTGGAAAGTTCAAAATAGGCTAACAATTTCAAAGCAGGCCTGCAACTCTGAAATAAAGAGCAAAAAAAATGTGCCGTACTCATCCCATGGGAAAATGAGTTACGAAGGAAATGAGACGTCGTAGAACAAAATCTGTACATCAATTCTTTCTGAATCAGCCGCAGAGTGTAAAAACTTAAAGCTAGGTTTTTACACAGAGTGTAAAAACTCAAAACTGGGTTCTTACACTCTGCGCATGATTCAGAAAGAATTGCTAGATAGATTTTGTTCTACGACGTCTCATTTCCTTCGTAACACTTTTTATTATGGGATGAGCGTGGCAAATTTTGATTAAAGTCAAAATTGTGACCAGGACAATGCCTGGAAAATTGAAAATAGGCTATCAATTTCAAAACAGGCCTGCAACACAGAAAGAAAAGGCAAAGAGAAATTAAGCGAACGTGCAACGCGAATAAGGTTATAAACCGAGTAAGGGAAATTCCTGGGTGTTTTTCCATCACGGCAAATACCCATATAACTTATTTTTTTCTTTTAAATAAAGGGATCACATTAAACTTACCTCTTGCAATGTATGCTGTATTATTCTGGTTTATTCTGTATTACGCTGGATTATTCGATATCACCTCCTTGTACTTTACACTCACATATTGTTTACGTTCCTTAATCGACATAACCTTAAAATGATTGAGGACATTTCTCGTAATATATGATACGTATATGTTGCGGATTTGTTACAAGAAATGACTTGTGACATTTATGTCACACATTATACATATTCGCTACGTAGCCTATACTACGAGATTATAATATCACCAATATCTATAATTGTTACAGCAATGTTCTATAATTGTTACGGATTTGTTACAAGAAATGTCTTATAACATTTATGTCACAGTGTGACATATTTGCTACGTAGCCTATACTACGAAATTATAATATCACTAATGTTCTATAATTGTTACAGCATCGACTCGTAACAGTTTGACAAGTTTACAGTACATGTAAATATCTCGTCTAAGAGTGACGAGATCTTGACGTATCAATGTTACGTATTTGTGATGTCTATAGTTTTTCGTAATTCCTACATCTTTCATTGACATCCTTACTACATATCGTCAGGACGTATTATATACATCTCGTTTACGTGCGTTATGAAAAATTTACGAATTTGTGATGAACATTATATGACGTAGTTATTACATTTCAATTATACGTAAATGTTTCGTAAATCATCCAAGTGTGTTTGCTGGGTAATTTCTTAAAATTACAATCAATCGCTGCAAAGAATATCTTTTAATTTAATATAAAGAAGATTACTTATGAGAGGGTCACATTTTTTTTCAAATAGTTTAAGGGTTTTCATAACGAAAGAAGGGTCAGGGCCCTGAAAATAAGTTTTGAGAGGTCACTTGACTTATCAGAGGTTAGGAAACCTAGAATTAAGTTTTGCGGCTTTACAAAACCTACGAGGGTTCAGGGGTCACGAAATTAAGTTATGAGGGGTCAGGTATTTTGGGATAAAGTTTTGAGAGTTCACATGACTTATGAGAAGTCCGGGACCGCGAAATTAAATATTGTTAAAAACCTTAGCAGTAGACCTTATTTTACTATAGGAGAGTAATAAGGCCTACGGCTTTAACATGCTTAAAAAATCAAGCTACACTTAATACATTTGGTATTTAAAATCAAAAATCACATGAATGCCTCTCTGCAGCCTTATAAGAACTTAAAATTCCCCTTTCCACTGCTCTGATAGCTGATACAAGTTCGTTTTCTGACCACAACTCTCGTTTGGGAAGCATCGGGATCTAATCACTGAAAATAACGATCAATCAAATATCAATTAATCATAAAGAAAATTAAGGGGAGAATAAACCCCTCTCCTTGTCTTCCCGCGCGGTAAAGATCGACAAAACCGCAAAAAAAAATTTCAACCCCTTTTTTCCATGGTTAAATTTAGTAGGCCTGAATAACCACCAACCATGTATATCAGAAAAACGAAATAACAAATATTTGGACCATGATGCATTATTTAAATCATTAAGATCATCGGAGTAAGTATTTATGAAGATAACGGCTAAGATTTTAGATAGTTAAGTGCAATATTATAAAAAATACTTACGATTTATTTGGACCGCTTTTTATTATTCGTGCTACGTGGTCGCGTCATATGATGGATGATGCAACACTGGCGACGGAGAACGGGGTACAGTGGACGCTCCCACAACTTAACCCCCCATAACTTAACGGCTCCCATAACTTAACGCGTTGCAATGGCAGCACGCTCCCATAACTTAACGAGCCCTATCGCGCTTTCTCCCCACTCTAAACTCAGCTGCCAAGCTGCGGAAATTTGACACCGGGCAACGTAACCTCAACTGTCAAATTTTTTTCTTCAATTACGTACGATTTATTAAGCGTTACTATTCGTTTAAATGTAATTAATGTGCGTGAATTGGATAAATACTACAAGATAACGATTTTGGTAAAAATGACTGATCGATGCTGCAAGACACGCCGTGTTCGAGAATAGTCGTTCTCTCGAAAAAACAGGAATTTTTATTTTCCAGAAGGAACGAAATTCCTGTAGAATATTCGTATGTATATGCATGTATGATGTATATATATATATATATATATATATATATATATGAAACTGTGTACAAGATTTTCTAGAAAAATGTATCTCGCGCGTTCCAACAATCGGATAAATGTATTTTCTGTTCAATTCTTTTCATCTAGTTATTAACATTAAATTCTTATTGATCTTCAAAAAAATTGCAAAATATATCGCTGTCAGATTTTGAAATGTATGTCTATAACGCGTAGGTACGAATTTCAGGTCGAGTTTCGCGCGCTTGTTCTACGCATGCTCCAAAAAAAGGCAGTACGCATGCGTTGAAACACGAGGGTGGGTAACGTTATGTCATGGGAGCGTTTTCGGTCCCGACGCGTTAAGTTGTGGGAGCGTCCACTATATTGCGCCTCTGCGATCTTGTAGCTTCTTCATGCATATTATGCTTCCGATAGTGTGGCCTTACGGGAATGCGGTCATTTCAAATATGATTTTTGTCAATGAGGCCTTATTAACCGCGGGTACCTTACATGTATATTAATTTTAATACAGATTTTTTTAACCGCGTATACCTGCTCATATCATGTGTCAAACACGTCACACTCGCACATATACCCACTTACCCGCATACACAAACACACACACACGCACACACACACACACACACACACACACACACACACACACACACACACACACACACACACACATGCACATACACACACGCCCACACATACATGTACGCATGCACGCACGCAATGCGATAAACAAGTAGTGAGATGAGAAGTGTCTAGTTTTTTAGACAAATACATACCTATATCGATAAATTCTCTACAAAGATTGACGAAGGTTCTTTGAAAAAAATAAAATTTCTTCATCCTTGATATGAATTTGAAAAAACTGGAGAAAAAGGCCACAACGGCCACATTACGAACATTGATAGAACGCCTAATGTTAAGCGTGACTTTTAAAGCTCAATATACGCTTTAATTTGATCTATTGAATTATTTTTCTGTTTCAAAGAATCAATTTTTTTAAAAATAAAGGATCATGTTTATTGCCCCTAAACACTTCATAATCATTACTAAAATGAAAAAAAATTTTTTTTTTTTTTTGAATTTTTTCCACATTTTTACCGCGAACAGCATTTAAATTTACGGGAAAAAACAAAATTCAAAAATGTGCTTGATTATTTTTTTCACTCGATTTTCAACCAATAGGAGCTAGGCATTTGACATCACGTGGTACAGGCAAGACGAAATTATATCGGTAATTTTTCGAAAATTTCTCGGCTGTTGCTAGGTCACAAGCGAAAATTTTTCAAAAGCTTGTAACCCACGTACGTGTCAGAAACGTCAAATTCATCGAGAAGAGCGGAAAAAAATCGACTATGTCGAATATAATTTTTAATAAAGCCATGCGATTTTTCCCACGAAGAGGTTAAATACGAAGCTCCTATTGATTGAAAATCGAGTGAAAAAAATAATCCACCGAATACCCCTCGTGCTTGGAAATTAATCGGGTATTTCCCTCAAGTTTCCCTGCCTAGTGACATGCGTGTGGAGTTTGGCACTAGGCAACGAAGCTATCGGGAAATACCCGATTATTTCCAAGGACTCAGGGTATTATAACTGAAAGGTTTCCTTCTTTTTTTGGAAAAACTTCTGATCATTTGAGAGAAGGTTAATTATTCATAAACCAATTCACAATTCGAAATTCAGTTCGTTGTATCAACTTGTAATTTAATTAAATTAACAGCTGATCAGCAGAAGCATGGAACGCAAAAGCCAACTCGTATTAGAAACGATTAAACATGGTACTCTCAAATATCCAGAAGCTTTTCAAAATAAAATTAAAATATCAAAATAAAATTCAAAAATTAGTTCGAACATTTTTCGATTTTTTTTTCCATTAATATAAACGCTGTTTGCAGTAAAAATGTGTCAAAAGCTCAAGAAAAGAACTTTATCCATTTTTAAAATGATTATGAAATGTTTAGGGGCAATAAACATGATTCTTGATTTTTTTTTCAAAAATTTGGTAATTTAAAACAGAAAAACGGTTTCATCGGTCATTTTATCAATATTCGTAATTGAGCAGTTTATTTTCTAAAAAAAACATAAATGGCCCTTTTTCTCCTGTTTTTCAAATTCATGTCGAGGATGGAAAAATTTTTTTTTTTCAAAAAACCATCATCTATTCTTGTAGAGAATTTATTGAAATTTTTGAAAACACCCTTCAATTTTCTGTGTGATTATTGGTTGCTGAGATATCAATGATCAAAAACAAAAGGATCCTTTTCATTAAAAGTTTGACATCTCAGCGAAAAATGGTCAAATCGAGGTTTTTAAAAAAAGCAGATTGAAGCTGAATAAACACGCTATCCAGTCCTTGCAATGGTTTAGCTGGAAAAAAATTTCCAAGTCCGTGACGCCAAATTTGCAATATTTTTTTTCACACTATTTCTTAGCTTCGAAGAATTTTTCGCTAAAAGATCTTAAAACTACAAACTTGAAGCTTCAAATTGCTTTTTCTTAGACCTTGATACAATCATACTTCACTGAGATACGGCATTTTTAAAAATCACTAAAAATTTGGGAAATTTTTTTGATCTCTTAAATTTGTCCAGTAGTGTAGAAAAAATTATATCATGAAGTAGGTTTCACAATTAATACAATTTTTTCAGTATAATAAATATACATAGTATCATGAATTTGATTCTACGAGTTTATCGAAACCATATCATAAGCTCCCGCATTAAATTACTTTGGATTATATTGTGCACTGATTAAAGATCCATTACCGTTGAGGTTCATTTTTGAATTATTTGTGAATTAGAATGTTTGACTCCGATTCTGTTTAAGCGGAAGTTGAAGGCCCCTCCCACCGTCTTTTTGCAGCGTTTGTAAGGAAAGACGAAAAAAGCTAAAAATGTGAATACACTGCGATCTCGATAATCGGTACCTCGATCGTTGCAATTGCAGCGTGGTGGGAGAAACGCCAAGCCAATCGCGTTAGGCCGCCGTCAGCCACCAGCGGCGCAGAGACGGTTCTGTGCAGTGTGCACAACCCCACTTCTTGCAAGAGCCGGTCCCGACGGATTCCGATTATCGAGGTCGCAGTGTACATTATTTTCAAACATGACTTTGAGCAATAAAAATGCACGGAGGACATACCGCCGTAAGCATTGCATGTAGACGGGAGTTTTTGAACGTGGTGGGCGCGCCTCCATAGAAGGAGGGGAGGGGGGTACGACACAGAAAGGAGGGCGCGGACAACCTGGTGGTGGTACACGCATAGGCCAAATTTTCAATAAACTTCATTTGTTCTCGTCCGCGTGCACCAATTTTGTTTTCTCATGTGAACCCAGTGGACACAGTAATGTTGCAGCAATGTAACGGCAATGTTACCGTTTGTAACCTGTAACATTACATGGACGTTACATGTAAGTTACATGTAAGTTACAATTTCCTACTCAGCAATGTAACATTGTTACATAACAGTTATGTAACGTTATGTAACAGTTACGTAACAGTTATGTAACAGTTACGTAACAGTTATGTAACAGTTATGTAACAGTTATGTAACAGTTATGTAACAGTTATGTAACAGTTATGTAACAGTTATGTAACAGTTATGTAACAGTTACGTAACAGTTATGTAATTGTGTTACGTTACTGTAACTAGAATTAATTGTTGTTAAACATGTTATAAAAAATATATAGCTCTCGCAAAATAATTTAATATGCATAGTTTACCGGCCCGAAAGAGATTCATAGAAAAAAAAAATCTGCACGAATTGTCTGATCTAACTTTTCTCAGAGACTGGGAATCGAACCCTCGACCCTACCTACCATCCTACCTATCTACCTAACACGCTACCGATTACGCTACCGACTACTTATGAATTCTCTCTACTTGTATAATATATGAATGCTGGAGTGCTGAACAAATAATAGTAGTATAATAATGGTAGTAAAATAATAATAATAATAATAATAATAATAATAGTATATGCATTTGAATGAGCAATAAACCATGAAAGTTCGTTTTTTTATTTGCGAATTCCAATCCCCTGATCCCTCATAAGTTATGTAAACTTTATTCCAGAATACCTGAACCCTCATAACTTACGTTACCCTTCATAACTTAATTTCAGAGCTTCTAACCTCTCATAAATTATGTAAGCCCTCAAAACATGTTTGAAAGAGCTGTGACCTCTCATAAGTTAAGTGACCTCTCATAACTTAATTTGGGGGCCTCCGACCCCTAGTGTCATGTGAACTCTCAAAACTTCATTCCAAAATACCTGACCCCTCATAACTTACGCCATCCCTCATAACTTGATTTCGCGACCCCTGACCCCTCGTAGTAAAAATGTTTACAGTGTGTAACTTCTATGGTATATTGCCGCAATAGAACATATGTTACATTACTGTAATGTAACAAGGTTATATAGCAGTTATGTAACCTACATGTAACAAATGTTACATAACATGTTACTTGCACGTTATATAACAGCAACGTTACATAGGAATAACATTGTAACATTACATGTAACTTCCATGTTATATTGCCGCAATATAACATTTGCTACGTTACTGTAATGTAACAAATTTATATTGCCGCAATATAACATATGTTACATTGCTGTAATGTAACAAAGTTATATTGCAGTTATGTAACCTACATGTAACAAATGTTACGTAACATTGTTACTTGCATGTTATATAACAGCAACGTTACATAGGGATAACATTGTAACATTACATGTAACTTCCATGTTACATTGCGGCAACATAACGTGTTCACTGGGAAGTACTGAGCACGTGATTTGGGATTTTTTTTAACTTCAAATTTTTGAAGAAAAAATCGAAATTTGGGAGACTTTTCGTCACAATCATTCAAAAATTTTCTCATCTTTCTATTGCGATCAAATTCGTTGCGATCGGTTACCATTTGGGATTTGAAATTCCTGAAAACTGGGATTTTGGAGTTGCTGAGAGGACCATATGTGAACCTAAATGATAGAATCTTTGAAATGGTGAAATAGTTTTTTGATCATAGAGAGGTATCGATTCGTCCGAAAGGGCTAATTTTTTTCGGGAATCATGTTTTAAAATCCTGTGACTTTGTAAAAGCAGAAGAAAAAAAAGTTGCCCCCAAAGTAAAAATACGTGTGTCCCTCTGGAACGCATTTTCATTCCCACGCAGTGTTCGCATGAAAGGATTCGACTAAAATGTTTTCCAATTACGTAATATTTAACGGGCCATTTTGACTAATAAAATGGTCGGTTGTTCATTTTTTTTACTCTGCCTGGTACATCCCACCGAGGTGATTAAAAAAATGTGTTCAAATTGGGATGTTTAGAATTCACAATAGCATGGTAAACCACCACGCAGAAAATCCCAATTCCAATATCTTTTTTCAAGCGTCTCTTTGAGATGAACTGGGCAGTGTAAGAGATGGACGAACCACCATTTTATTGGTGGAAATGTCTTCTTCAATATTACATAACTGGACAAAATTTCAGTCGACTCCTTCGATGCGCAAATGCATTCGAACAGAACGCAGAACCAAGAAAAATTAAAAAATAATACCTTATTTATTCTATGTATGTTCCTTATTCCTTATGTAATAAATGAAAGCATTAAATGAAACTTTCTACTTTTATATTTCAAAATTACATTACAACCCGTGGCGTAGACAGACCCGTTTAGTAGAAGAGAGACGCGTCAAGAAAAAGTTTAGGAACCCCCGATGTAGACAATCTTATTCGATTTCTATCATGTTATCCATTAATTCATATTGACCAATGGTAAAGGTAACGAAATCACCAAGCGACAACGATATTTCAAAATTTGCTTTTAAACGCGTATGTGTGCGTGCATGTAACGAGATGAGAGCATCTATAATTGTTCGTCTGTATGAAGATCACGACCGGAGGTTAAGAGGTCACAAGATAACGATATAAAATACGTCGAGACTCGGAGAATACGGAGCTAGATGTACTTCAAATACCTATGCGTCGAGCCACAGTGCGATTCATTTCTATAAAACTATCATGCGACGATAGACATTAGTCCAATCATCTTCTGCTAATCTAAGGCTATTTTTTTTGTTGCAATAGCTCGGAACAGGTTCTAGATCATTTTATCCACTTCATTGCGGTCTCAAAAACGTACATCTGAGTATTTGTTGTCTGGAGTGGACCGGAAGTAATCGTAATTTCAAAATAAACTAAAAATTTTACGTTTTTACTAATAACTCATTTACTGGTCCTGTTGAAATCAATGCTATTTTAATAGGACCAGCCATTATTATTATTATTATTATTATTATTATTATTATTATTATTATTATTATTATTATTATTATTATTATTATTATTATTATTATTAATATTGTCGAACTAATACTGCAAAATTAATTTTTTAACAAGATCCCGTTCTCTTGAAAATTGGGTTATTGCCGAGCAGAAATTAGCGTAAAATCGCTAGTTTTCGCAAGATTTTAGATGGAGAAAATGATTAGTATAACACTTGAAATGAAATAAATTTCATATCCGACAAGGATTAGTGAAACTGATGAACTATGAACAAAATTGACGAATAATCGCAAATTCTAACAACATTTCAGTTTTAGCCGAATATCTTAATTCCGGTCAATTTTACAACGAAAGTATCTGGGGCTTACTTTTTCAAACTTTGAACCAAATGTTAGAAGAAGTCAAACCTCCCCACAGAAGTAAAAAAAAAGTATGCCAATACGATTAGAGCTAGTAAATTATTTAGAACGGGCGAATTTCAATCGTATAAGTATTGTTTTTTTTCTGTGAGGGTATTTGTATTCGCCAATGTCCATTCAGACTATTTTCGTTATACAATAAACTAATAGCGACCTATTGGCTTAAAAGTAAATGATTGTCAAAATTCACGATTTTTTCGTTCATATTAGCAATGCTCCACCAGAGCAAAGCTGATTTTAGCTTGATTGCAATAATTTTCTTTGCTGAGTTTATATAAATTCTTGTCCCGCGATTACTCTGTTGATTTTTATGGAATCGGCATCGTTATTTGGAGTTTTGTAGGAAGCCTCTTGCTTACAATATTTATAATAACCATTTTGACAGTAAAATTACCTGCAAAAGAATTACTTGGCAAAAATAAGATTTATAA
The DNA here is from genome assembly GCA_946863875.1 of Alloplasta piceator. NCBI lineage: Eukaryota > Metazoa > Arthropoda > Insecta > Hymenoptera > Ichneumonidae > Alloplasta > Alloplasta piceator. The sequence goes on along the minus strand of OX333077.1, from coordinate 22,580,829 downwards.
GTTCATTTCGAAATTATAAAAACTGCCACTCTATGGCAGGAAGAAAGGACTCAGATCTGAATTATGGGGGCGACAATGAAGTCGACAAAATAAGTCCTGTCCGCGCTAATGCATCCGAAAAACTTAAAATGACTGGTCAAGTTTACTTCATTTGAGATTCTATGCTCATGCTAGGCATGAGCATATAGAGCATGGGCACGAGCATAAAATCCATGTGAAAAAAATATATAAGACTCTGTTAATGAAAGAAACATATTAAAAGTCACCACACCGTTTCGATAATAATTAGGCCCGATTTGGGTACGCGTAACGTAACGGATGGTATGGTGGGTCAAAAATAAAAGCGAATCGGATGTGTTAAAAAAAAGACTGCATCCATGCTATGCTGCGACGACAAGTGTACCTAATTTTCCTCATCTGAATCAAATGTTTGCTAAATATCATTCTTGTGTTGTGTAAGGTACAACTTAAATTGGCCACGTTTGAAGATTTTTCAAAGATAATGATGTAAACATTCGAATAAGTATTTGACAAGTTGTGCGAATTCCTCGCGCTGTTGATGAACAATCGCAGGAACTCTCACGACCTCCCGAACTTCGTCATCGTAACAATGATAATATACACACACGAAAAAGAAACAGAGCCCGTGATACGTGATCCACAATCACTCTACGTGTGAGGTATTGTCATGAAAATGATTAATATATGTGTATATAAACGAGGATTTTATCACGGAATGCAAACCGGCCCTTGTTGTTCATTTCGTATATAAACCTTATAAGGTGATCAATGTTCAGAGATTGTATTAACACTTGTATGTTTGATTAGTGTTGACACCGCGTGATACCAATTGAAATGAAATGTAAAACAGCGAAAGACGGTTGTGTTTGTTTCACATTTTTAGTCTGTTGAAAATAAAAAGAATCTGTAGTAACCGTAGCTTCTTGCCCCGCTTTCATTGATACGTTATTCACATTTTCTCGTTCTGGTTGGAATACGGAGGAGCATATTATTCAATGGAAAGATACAATATTTGCGTAGTGCATAAATATGCAAAAACCATCACTTATACACAGCAATAACTCTTGCGGAGTAATTAGAATTTACAAGAATGAAAAGTATTATTGTAGATCGCTCATATTTATTTATTACCGTCAATTCAATATAATCCATCTCCGAAACAAGCGGGTATACTGTGTCATCGTACGAGCGTTATGGCAAAGAAGGAAGCGATGGTGCTGCGCGCATAGCGTCCAAGTGTCACACGACAGAGAGGGAAAGAGTGAGAGAGTCAGCGAAGTAAAAATTACTAAATACGGGTGATAAAAGAAAATGAAAAATGTTCAACGCTAAACGATCCTCCCGACACGAGGGAATATGCTCGACTGAGTATAAACGAGCCTTGATTGGGTTAATATAGTCCGGCAAGTACTGTAATTGGCCACTGCTTGCCGCGCGCGGGAAATGATTGGTCAATTTAATCCTAAAACCGTGGAGCATTAAGCATTCAAGCGACGTTCACTGCCTATTAACGACGGTGGGAGTCACTGCCATGGACTGTCGCTGCCGGTTTCTGGTGGTGCTGGTTCTCCGTACCATCAACGCTCTCAACAAAACAGCTCTACCGTTAGCAATGGCAAGTGATGAGTTGGTGGTATAGCAGTGGTACAACGGTAATAATGTGTGGGTGCTGTAGTTTATACACGCCAGTGGTGACTACTCGCTTTACTGCTCGCACTTCAGAAGTACATGGCTCATAAAAAATGAGTGGCTATCATTGCGTGTAAATCACACAGGCAGTGGAATATGTATACCTTTATTAATATTACGTACTTACTAAGGTTCTTTTGTTGTATTGGTATTGTATTATATTCCTCTTTCTTTTTTTTAAATCTGCATGGTTTCTAAAGTCTTTTTCAATGTACCCGTATATAGGTATGGATGTGAACGGTGCTCTTTCGAATCAATTTATTAATTCAAGTGCTTGTATGCATTGTATCTTTATATGTATTATGTGTCTCCCTACGTGCACTCGACGCATCAGCTCTTCGCCAATGAGATCTATCGCGCATATTGTTCGCTGAGACCACTCAACAACTTCATTTAGGCCCATACCTAATACACAGTATTTATACATACGACTTTATGATACGCGCGTCCGTTAAGACAACAGACGACAGGGGATGAGTTTACAATAACCACTGTCTTGGTAATTTTGTTAGAGTTACAATGCTTGAACAGTAAACCCTTTTTTCAATTCCACGTAATGCGTCATTGCGTAAAAAAATGCGTTCTACACTTAACATACCATAGGTATATACGTCTTAAATATTTAGGAATCAAGTTTGAGTTTGAGTTTCAAGATATAAAACGAACCAGAATAAATAATGACCAAACATAAGAAAACTCATTGGTTGATTCCCTTCTCGGGCTATGTCTAGAAAACAAATCCTTTCAACTCTTCAGTGACTTTCTAATGTACTTCGTACAACTTGAGTCGGACTCTAATTCTTTAATGTTAGGTGTGTATCGATAACAATAGAAAGTTCATTAATTGAAGAATAGTTCATTAATTCAAACCACAATTCAACAAATAACACGGGACCGCTAATAACGCAACCATTTCTATCGCTCCTATAGATCTAATAATACCTAAAACTACTACGTACAAAAAAATATTCGTCATCACGTACTGCACACTATTGAAATGTTCTACATCTGCTGGTATACATATCACATAAATTTATCACCGCCGCCGTCATGTAGAATAGTCGTAGGGAGGGGGAGAAGAGGGGATGTAAGCTAGTAAAATATAGTAACATTGAAACGACGCGCAAAGACGGAACATGTGTGTCTTAATCTTTGTCTAACGCTCGTCATGAGATTAACAACGATAGAGATGACATGCATTGTGGATATTCATTTCACTGTAACTAGTGAGACTGAATATTTCTTTCCTGGTCTATACTTTGCGCGTGCATTCCTCGTAACTGCCATTACAAAAAACTAGTTACCATCATGGAATCAAAACACATATATCAAGCTGCTAATTTAATCGCATAGAATAAAACATCCATATTCTTAATCTTTTCGGAAAAATTGATAGCTTTTCGAAAATAGTACGTAGCCCACACGGAACATTAGGGCCATGGGACGTCCAATATCCATACATGGTGGATGAATGCTCCATCCCAGGGACGTCTATGAGTATCCCTATCACTGCTAAAAGAAGTGCGAAACGGCACCTGTTCTATGTACGGGAACATCCCTTATACGTACCTTGAGACGGTTTTTAGACGGACTAGACCCCAAAAAATGACGTCTGATTTACGTATTTAAGACGAATAAACCAGTGACCCGAAAGATGTCCAATGATCATCCATTATACGTCCCTTTATTTAAATAATTTAATCGTTATTAACTACACATTATTAATTAATTATAAACTTTGTTACTGATTATATAATATTCGGGGCCTACGAGATATCCATATTTTACAGAAAAAAAGAAAAAAAAATAGTTTTCGATTTTTCACACTGCGGTCACCCATCCAAGTATTGGATTCAAGGGGTGCTGCTTAACTTTTCTAATCTCCTACCTACCTACCTACCTACCTACACTAACTTGACTTATGAGAAACTTATGCATGTAAAAACCTTATACGATGTAGTTTGCTGATATACTTATATATCTTTGTTTCACAGGCCTTGAATAATGTATAATCGTAATGAAATTTATAATTAATGGATAATGTGTAATCAATAGCGTTTAAATTAAGGGACGTATAATAGATGATCATTAGATACCTTTTGCAATATTGGCATTCGTCTTAAATACGTACATTAAATGTCACTTTATGTGGTCTATAGGTACCTCTAAAAAATATCTAAGGGTACGTATACGAAACGTTTTCAGTACATAGAATCGCTGTCGTTTCGAATCTTCGATAATGGTTTAAGGAATGTCCCATGGACTTCCCCGGAATGAAATTTTCATCCAACTTAAATGATTATTGGACGTCCCCTGGCTGTTAAGTTACGAGCGGAATATATTTATAGCTCCAAAAATATGTGTCGTGGACGTCGAATAAACTTCCGCGTTATCCTTCGATAGACGTAATTTGTACGTACATACGACGGTCAATTGGCGTACCCATATCACAGTTGCCCGAAATACTTAAATGTACATCTAAATGACGAATGCTTTTGATTGGACAACACGCGATGGATCACACAGGACGTATATTGTATGTTCACACACGTACTATTTCTTAAGCTACAAATATACACAACACAGCCATCTATGGCATGTCCATAGGTAGACATTCAATAGCTTTTAATTCAGTATAGTAATTGGACATCTATTGGACGTTCCAGGTTCACGTCTATATGAAATCCTACATGGAACATCCGATAGACGTTCAATTGACGTCCTCCGAATGTGATTTTCGTTTACGAACCTGGAACGTCCAATGGATGTTTAATTACTATCCTGAATTAAAAGCTATTTAATGTCTACCTATGGACATACCATGGATGGCTGTGTTGTGTATATTTGTAGCTCAAGAAATAGTACGTGTCGTGGACATACAATATACGTCCTGTGTGATCCATTGCGTTTTGTCCAATCAAAAGTATACCATGGATGTTCAATGGATGTCCGCATTACGTCCATCGTGGATGTAGACGTGTTAAGGATCTATGGATAATAGATGGACATTCAATGGACACTCGGTTCCGTGTGGGAGTTGTGCAGTTAAGGCCCGGTTCCACAATCATCGTTCGAACCTGGTTCCATTTTTTTACATTGTTTTGACATAGGGTAACCAGAGTTTAAACTCCGTTTAATGTTTGTGGAACCGGGCCTTAAAAAAAGAATTCCGTGTGAATGCTCAAGTCAGGTTTGCTGTTTTTCCGGTAGGTATCTGCTTTAAAATAACCTCAAAATATATTATAACGTAGAACATTTTTTTATAACGCAACATTGCAACAGCTAAAGCGACATCTTAAAATTTATAGCAAACACATTGAACGCGAGTTTGTTCGTACGAGTGAACAGACTGATTGAAGATACTGGAGATAGTAGCAAAAATAAAGAGTATGAAAATTATAAAGAAAAAATTGAGTGCCTAGAAGCCTAGGCGATAGAAGTGAAACTTCCCGAACTCACCCCCTAGATCACAAATATTCCTACGAATAAAACTTTTCTTTTATAACAGAATTAATATTCATTATTTGTTAATTTTTTGGGAGCTAGGTTTATGAAAAAGGACATTTGATGTTTTTGTTTCTATTCGTAAAACATTTATTCTTTGATTTCCATATTTTCATGTTCCAAAAAAGATATAATGTCTCGTGCTTGCAAATTATTTAAATGTCTTGAGAAAATGCATCTATTTTCGTTCCCGATCTTGTTGTTCAATATTTGAGGTGAGCAATACTGTCAAATGGTGTGAAGTTTATGTGAAAGTGTAAATAATACCTAAATCAAATGCTCAGACGTGTAAAGAGTACAGAGATCGACTCCGTGCTAGAAATGTACTCAACAAAGAGTGATTCCACGTCTAGCCAGCAGGTCAAAAAAATCGACGTCTTGGATCATACTGTCGATATTTGCCTATGTTTTCTATCATGAGAAAACATTGCTGTTAAATCGCTTGCTCAAAATAAAATTATTTGTACGAGTTATGATTTTTTGAAAATTGCGTACTCTTAACGACTTGTAAAAAAACTTTTTTGCTTTTGTATTATATAACTCCGCCGGATTTTGGAATTCGAGAATTTCAATTCAAGAAATCGAAACTGTATACAAAGCCCTTCAAAATGAGCACAAAGTAACCTCATTTGGTGCATTTATGACGCCAAAATCGTAAAACTACGTTTTTTCGAAAATCAAAAATAAATGTAAAACCACATTTTTTTTAAATCTGAAAATCTCATATTAAATTTTCACGACCAAAAATCTACATTTCTGCAGAGTTTGAACTAGTCCTGACCAATAGATTCTGAATTATTGATAAATTTTATCTTTTTTCAATCAGTTTCAGCTATTTTGGGACATTCAGGTTTTGACTTCAGGTTTTTTGAGAATTTCGTCAATAAAATCGATAGTCATTGTTTCAAAACATTATAAAATAATGTATTTACAATTCTTTGCGACCCATCTCCATCAAATGATGATAATATTTACGAATAATTGCTTTTTCTGCAACTTTGGGTCTAAAGTTGCGATTGTTTAAATTGTAAAAAATTATAAAACAATTTGTTTACAATTCTTCGAGATTCATCGCCATCAAATGATGATAATATTTACGAATAATTGCTTTTTCTGCCACTTTAGGTCTAAAATTGCGATTGTTTAAATTGTAAAAAATTATAAAACAATTCATTTACAATTCTCTGAGATCCATCTCCATCAAATGATGATAATATTTACGAATAATTGTTTTTTTTTGCAACTTTAGATCTAAAGTTACAGAAAACGCAGTTATTCGTAAATATTATCATTATTTGATGGAGATGGATCTCAAAGAATTGTAGAAAAATTGTTTTATAATTTTTTGAAACAATGACTATCGATGTTATTGACGAAATCCTCAGAAAACCTGAAGTCAAAACCTGAATGTCCCAAAATAGCTGAAACTAATTTCTAAAAGATGAAATTGATCAATAATTCAAAATCTATTGGTCAGAACTAGTATAAACTCCACAGAAATATAGATTTTTTGTCGTGAAAATTTAATATCATTTTTTCGGATTTAAAAAAAATGAGGTTTTGAGTTATTCTTGATTTTCTAAAAAAATGTAGTTTTACGATTATAGCGTCTTAAATGCACCAAATAAGGTTAATTTGTGCTCATGTTGAAGGGTTTTGAATACAGTTTCGATGTACTAGTGGTTTAACATCATATATTACTGTATCATGTAACATTTTCTTGCACAGTTTTTCTCGTTACAAATTTATTAATGTTTCTGGATACAATATGATGCTGCTTATTGAATTTCCATAGATCATCATTTATGAGTGGCTTAATAGTAAGAAAGCCCACGACCAAAACCATGTATCATCGTGATACGGCCTAAACCAAATAAAGTCACTAGCCCTGATGACCCTGAACCCAACTAAGTAGGTAGTAACGATAAAAGCTGCTGTCTCTTCGTGGGAGGCCATTTCTGCTGTGCAAAAAAAGGCAGAGGTTGCCCTAACGGATCTGTGCAACCGTCGCATCACGGTTGCGATTCGGTGACTGGTTGTGTATTGGTTGTTTTCGAAAATAAGAAACCGTAAAACAACCGATAAATCACCCCAAAAGGAGGGTCCGTTTGAAAGAAAAAGCAACCGTGAAACGACCATAGTAAAACCGAACCATGGACTGGAATCAGTTCGATGAGAGTTACAAATGGGTTGCGGAATGAACCGGAAAGCAACCAACCGTGAACTGTATGCAACCACATTAATTCCGAGACTCGCCGCGAGATGTCGCAGTACGCAAATGGTTAGTCCCATACGAAACATGCGCAGAGTATGCTTATCTAGAAGAAGCGTGTAGAGATTTATTTCTCTACGTCCCCATGAAATGAAATCGACCTCCATGGTCAATCGAATGTAATGGTTCTTTTTCGGTTCTTTTTTGGTTCTTGATTCCAGTTCGTTTCGAGTTATACTGTTGTTCTTTTTCAGTTGTTTTGATCAAACTACGACCTTCTACGAACCATCACTTTTAAGACATGAGGTTATAAAGAGGTTCGTTTTGCGTTCGTTTTTGGTTCAAACGGACAGGTTCTTTTTAGGTTACTTATGGTTGCATCGATCCGCTAGGGTGTATCGTGATACGTCTGCTATTGAAAATGTACATAGATATTGTTATGTAAGTACGTAAAAATGAGTTTTCAGAAATAGTGGGTGCTGCGTTTGACCTGGGCGCATTTTAACAAGTGTCAAAAAAATGAGCCAACCTGTCACATAGCAGCCCGGTTCTAATTTTTTTAAAAGTTTCGTAGAGCTCCCGAGATGACAAAAACACGATTAGCAGAAGTTTGTAGTGCTGTTTATAACTGCAAAAAGCAAACAACGTTTGGGAGTCGCCCGGCAAACGCCGCGGCACTTGGTACGCTCCTGTGCCAGAAGGCTCATTTGCGTGTTATGCTCTTATTCTTTGCTTCACTACAACGCATGCGTCAACCGCTATCCTCGTAGAAACGGCGACGACGATTCAGATGAATGATTTTTTCATAAATTTTTTAATAAATTTTAGATCCAAAGTTGCAGAAAAAGAAATTATGCGTAAATGTTATCATCGTTTGATGAAGATGAATCGCAAAGAATTGTAAATAAATTATTTTATAATTTTTCGAAACAATGACTATCGATTTTATTGACGAAATTCTCAAAAAACCTGAAGTCAAAACCTGAATGTCTCAACCCACGCGGAAAAAAAGTATATGCTAAAATATATTTTTGATGTATGAAATATGTATGAGAAATATATAATTCATGTATGCCAAGTATGAATCATGTATCGCAAATATATGAGAATTATATGAGAAATAACCAACTTTCTGCCGTATTATGTATGAACATTATATGAAAGATATATGAACAAATATACTTGGAATGCATTAACTTGTATGTATAATAACTTATCTATATATGCGATATATATCACATATAGATCTAACATATATAATTTGTATATAATTTTTATATTAATCTTACATCTAATATATATCTGACATACATAATTTATATATTTTTTATATTAATTTCACATCTAATATATATGTGAAATATATAATATATATCTTGAGTCAAAAATAGGGCCCTAATCTATGACCACTAACATCGATCTCGATTGTCATAAAAAATATGATAGGCATAATAATGCGATCAGTACATGTACAATTTGTGTATGTATGTGTTATGACCGGGAAAATTTGAGTTTTGAGGAACGATGTGAAATACTGGGGGACCGGGAATCGAACCCGCGACCTCTCGATTGCCAGTCGAGTGTTCTTCCGACTGAGCTACGCCAGGCCACTTGCAATACTAGATTCGGATCGTTCACTTATTCATTGTACAGAATTACAATTTTCATGGAAAAAAAATTGAATAAAGTGCAAAACGTACTTGAATTGTAATTTTTTATGTCAATTTATATTTAATAATTTATTTGATTGTTGGTCTTGGAATCGACGTTGGAATGATTACCGTTATCAGGATTTTTGCTTTCATCGATGATTTCCGCGTCATGGTTTAATGAACTTTTTCTAAACATTTTTGTGTAACAATGAAGCACATAGGCGATTATTGTTTGGTGTCAATTTCATTCGATTAAGGGGGTGCTCGGTTATTGTGCGTAAATTTTTGCTAGTTCTGTGCTGTTCTATTTCAAACACATTGTAACATTGATCGCAAAACTTCAGCATAATTCTGCTGGAATTAACCCGCGTCAAACATTTGTCAACGGAATAATTATGCACGAATATGCGAGGTTAACAATCCCATCATTTATTTCTATTCACTTCTCATTTACACTTTTTTGAAAACGAGACGGCTTCAGTATCATTCCATGTAACAACCATCAATATTTATTCGTTATTTCCGTAAAAGTATTAATACATTATTTGATTATTTCGTGAAAATGATCGCAGAAAAATATAAACACAATAGTCTCCCGGTCTCAACCCAACCAATGCTTCATATTAGTTATTCATGCTTGGATTTTTTCAAAAAAATCAAAATGGTTCAAGTAAAAACAAAATTTATATTCTGGGTTTAAAACTGAAAAAAACATGTAATCTAATTTCGATATTTTTTTTAATATTTTGTTTGTAAAACTTCAACTCAAGACGGAAGAAAATGTATACTTTTGTCTTATTTTGATATCTTCGTTGTTTAAAAAGTTATCAGCATTCTAAAAAAATTGTATGAAATTTTGAAACATTCATTGTGGTTAGAAGGATTGAGATAAAAATTTAAAAAAATTCCGACGGACTGCTTTCAGTTCGTACAAAAAGTAGACAATTTTTAACAAAATAAAAAATTGTCAGGGTTACGGATTTGTCGGTTTCGTATGGAATGCCCCATATATTATTCCAATAATTATCACTCAAATAATAGATCCGGTACCCGGCAGGGGATAATATGCTTTTTTAATAAAATACATATGGGGCATTCCATACCAAATTAACCACTTTTAACCCTGACCCCATTCGATTAGCTGAAATTTGTTTTTCCTTTTCTACCCCATTAAAAATATTTTTCAGGAAATTTTCAAATTTGTTTACCCAGCCCAGAAAAAGGCTTTTTTTAAAAATAGCTATACCTTCTTCAAAAATTGACTAATTGTGACGGTTTTTTACATAATTTTCGTCTTTAAATGTACTTTCCGAAAAAAATACAACAAAATTTAAAGATATTAAAATCTCTGAAATTTTTAACTTTTTCGAGAAAAATCATCTTTTTCTCGAAGTTCGTCATTGTTAATTTTTTTTTTTTCATTTAAAAAATACCTTGATCAATTCCGAAAAAAGGCCGCCCAACATTGAGTGGGCCGACTTTTCCATCTATTTTTTTTACACTGTTATGAAAAAAGATTTAAAATATTTCGAGGATTACTACTTTCAATTTTTTTTCTTCTTAATTTTTTAAACTCTGAGTTCTTTTATAAATCTTCAAAAATTTCGAGGGCGGTGTTTTGTAAAATAAGCGCAGCCGAAATTTTATTTTCTTTCAATCGAAACAAAAAAATAGAAGGACATCTCGGCCTACTCCATGTTGGGCGGTATGTTTTCCGGAATTGATCAAGGTATTTTTTGAGTTAAAAAAAATAACAATGGCGCCCTGACGGATCGCGGGAACCGAAAAGGAACCGAGAAAGAGACAATAGATGCGGTTCCTTTCGTGTCTGCCGGGAACCGAAAAAGAACCGAAATCAAATTCACAATTTCTACAGTCGGGAACATAAATCACTTGAAATGAGAAAATTATGCTGCCACACATCCTAAATTTTTCAAATGAACTGAAATGTTGAAATATCATTCATAATCAGTCATTGGGATCAATATTGGAAAAATTATCATTGCTTAGACGGGCCGAATGAGTTTTTTCAGCACTATGTTTGTGTGACATGTTCCGGAATAATTTTTTTTATAATACTATGCAATTTCTAGCTTCCCACACACCAAAATTAGTTAGTCCCATTCGTGTCCTGCCAAGATAGTACGTCTTACAAACGTCTATGGGAGGAACCAGTAAGATATTGTTCTACCCGGGATTAATATTGGATGTCTTGAGAATTTCCTGTCACAACCGTAATTAGACGATCCCAACGCACGCTTTTATAGACGTCTCTAGGAGGTAGTCGTAGGACATTGTTCTACCCGAGATTAATATGGGATGTCTTGAGGATATCCTGCCATCACCGTGTGTAGACGATCGTACCGCACTCTCTTGTAGATGTCTGTGGGAGGTACCGGTAGGACATTGTTCTACCCGAGATTCATATGAGATGTCTTGTGGATATCCTGCTGTCACCGTGTGTAAACGATCGTACAGCACTGTCTTGTAGATGTCTATGGGAGGTACTAGTAGGACATTGGTCTACTCGAGATTAATATAGGATGTCTTGAGGATATCCTGTTGCAACCGTGTTTAGACGATCCCAGCGCACTCTCTTAGAGATGTATCTGAGAGGAACCGGTAGGATTCCGTTCTACCCGAGATTAATATAGGATATCTTGAGAATATTCCAACCCACTCTCTTATAGACGTCTGTGAGAGGTACTGGTAGGACATTGTTCTACCCGAGATTAAAATAGGATGTCTTGAGGATATCTTTCCGTCACCATGTGTAGACGATCGTACGGCACTATCTTGTAGATGTCTGTGGGAGGTACTAGTAGGACATTGGTCTACTGGAGATTAATATAGGTCTTGAGGATATCCTATCGTAACCGTGTTTTGACGATCCCAGCGTATTCTCTTAGAGATGTCTCTGGGAGGTACTGGTAAGACATTGTTCTACGCGAGATTAATATAGGATGTCCTGAGGATGTCCTGTCGTAACCGTGTTTTGACGATCCCAGCGCACTCTCTTAGAGATGTCTCTGGGAGGTACCGGTAAGACATTGTTCTACGCGAGATTAGTATGGGATGTCTTGAGGATATCCTGCCGTAACCATGCATAGACGATCCCAGCGGGCTCTCTTAGAGATATCTGTAGGAGGTCAGCCATTGCGCAGCGTTAGTTCCAGACTCGCCGCGAGATGGCGAAGGCTCTCACATATGGATCATGCAAATAGAATGCTTATATAGCCGAGCGTGAACACGGATATTTCACATCAAAAGGAGTCAGACCTTAAAAGAGGCCATATTACAAGGAGTACTTGCTGTCTCCCTCTGTACTGTACCCATTTTATTGAAATTTAATTAATTAATTGAAATTAATTAATATCAAATCGAAATAAAAATAATTATCCACTGCTGTGTTGGCAGTCCAAGAGACGTCCCGAAGACATCCCAAAGACATCCCGGGACAACAGTGGGACTATCCTATTGCAGTAATCACTGCAGACATTTCAGAGCCCATGGGAATCCCATGGGACCATCCCATTACCATCACGGGACAATTGAGTCAATTGACGTGATGTCCGAAAGAAGTACTTGGGACGTATTATTGCTGTGTCTGATAATTATGGAATATCTTGGTGACGTCTTTAAGAAGTCTCGATAATATCTTATCGATATCTCCACTCTGCTGTATTTGCAGTCCAAGAGACGTCCCGAAGACATCCCGGGACGACAATGGGACGATCCCATTCCGGTAATCACTGCGGACACTTTAGAGCCCATGGGAATCCCATGGGACCATCCCATTACCATCACGGGACAATTGACGTGATGTCCGAAAGACGTACTTGGGACGTATTATTGTTGTGTGGGTTACCGACATCGAATAAAATAGTATATATGATTATCAATACAAATCTGCAGAAATAGAAAAAAAACAAAAAAGGAACCGAGAAGGAACCAAAAAGGAACCGAAAGACACCAACAACCCGCTAGTTCCCTCTCGGTTCCTGTTCGGTTCCCAGCGGATACCAAAGCAACAGAAGCTCTTGGTTCCCGCAATCCGCTAGGGCAAACTTCGAGAAAAAGATGATTTTGATCGAAAAAGTGAAAAATTCCATAGATATTAATAGCTTGAAATTTTTTTTCGGAAAGTACATTTAAAGACGAAAATTAAAAAAAAAACTACCGAATTAGTCAATTTTTAAAGAAACTATTCTAGCTATTTGAAAAAAGTCTTCTTTGTTGAGTTGGGTAAAAAAATTTGAAAATTTTCTGAAACATTTATTTAATGGGGTAGAAGAGGGAAAATAAATTTCAGGCAAATCGAAAGGGGTCGGGTTCAAAAGTGGTCGATTTGACATAGAATGACCCATATATTTTTTTTCCACAATTTTTTCAATTATCTGTTTTAATAAAACTTTCAGTTTTCATCTAAAAGGATTTAGGTTAATTAACACTCTTAAAATATGTGTTTTCAAATTTTATTTGATAATCGTATTAATTACTCCCGACATTACAGGAAAGAAAACTTTTTCCACCCAAGTTTTAAAATGCTCTGTTAACGAAAAAACATAAAACATATTGAAAAAAAAGATGTCAATCATTAATGATAATACGTACCGAAAGTAAATTTCCCAGATTGAGATGCTGTTACGAAGACGTTTCCTGGTCTAAATAGTTATTTTTATTGCACTCCGTACGTAAAAGACCCATTTTACGCCTTCGTGCAATAAAATTTTGTATGACACTCGTACGAAAAACTTTTTCTGACTCTATTGTACTCGTATCATAATGTACTATTCTCACGACCAAAACCATGTGTCCTCGTGATACGGCCCAAACCATATAAAGTCGCTAGCCCTGATAACCCTGAACCCAACTAGGTAGGTAGTAACGATCGAAGCTGCTGTCTCTTCGTGGGAAGCCATTTCTGCTGTGCAAAAAAAGGCAGATGGTTGCCCTAACAGATCTGTGCAACTGTCGCATCACGGTTGCGATTCGGTGATTGGTTGTGTATTGGTTGTTTTCGAAAATAAGAAACCCTAAAACAACCGAGAAATCACCCCAAAAAGAGGGTTCGTTTGAAAGAAAAAGCAACCGTGAAACGACCATATTGAAACCGAACCATGGACTGGAATCGGTTCGATGAGAGTTACAAATGGGTTGCGGAACGAACCGGAAAGCAACCGACCGCGAACTGTATGCAACCACATTAGTTCCGAGACTCGCCGCGAGATGTCGCAGTACGCGAATGGTTAGTCCCATACGGAACACGCGCAGAGTATGCTTATCTAGAAAAAGCGTGTAGAGAGATTTATTTCTCTATGTCCCCATGAAATGAAATCGAACTTCATGGTCAATCGAATGTAATGGTTCTTGATCGGACCCGTTTCGGTTCTCTTCCAGTTCGTTTCGAGTCATACTGTTGTTCTTTTTCAGTTGTTTTGATCAAACTACAACCTTCTACGAACCATCACTTTTAGGATATGAGGTTATAAAGAGGTTCGTGTTGCGTTCGTTTTTGTTTCAAACGGACCGGTTCTTTTCAGGTTACTTATGGTTGCATCGATCCGCTAGGGTGTATCGTGATACCTCTGCTATTGAAAAAGTACATAGATATTGTTATGTAAGTACGAAAAAATGAATTTTCAGAAATAGAGAGTGCTGCGTTTGACCTGGGCGCATTGGGCGATTCACTCCGACTTATGTGGACCGATGGAAAAAGAGTCGATTGGTGGATCTAAATATTTTTTGACAATGATAGATGATTTCACAAAAATGTTATTAATCTTTTTTTAAAAAAGAAAAGTGAGACAACAGAAGTAATCAAGAACCACTTAAAATTTGCAGAAAATCAAACCGGTGAACGAGTACGAAGTTTAAGGACGGACAATGGCACCGAATACGTCACAAAAGAGCTCCAAGAAATCCTGAGGAAAAAAGGGATCAAACATGAAACAACAGTGCCATATAATCCACAACAAAATGGTGTTGCTGCGCGGTATAACCGCACAATAGTGGAAAAAGCACGCACCATGCTGCTTCTCTGACGGAAGTCGCGACACTCAAAAGGACTGTATCTGCGACGCGTTGCTTTCAGACAAATAAGGACGTAGCAAAAGGACCGTGCGTGCGACGCTTTTACGAGTGACGGTACGGAAAAAGATCGCTGCGCCACCTGTCAGAAAAGACCGTCTCGACACTGAAAAGGACTGCATCTGCGACGCCGTTGCTGTCACCTGTTTGCCCTAGTGGATTAGGTGACGATGTTTTCACCCTGAAAAACCACTGAATCACGGTAATTTTTTACGGTGACACAGTGCCCACTTGGTCACCACAAAATCACCGAGATTTTGGTGATTTTTAATCTTTATCCAAGGTGATTGTCACGGTCACAAAATCACCGTGGCAATCACCCTGGATAGAGATTAAAAATCACCAAGAACTCAGTGATTTTGTGGTAACCAATTGGGCACTTTGTCACCGTAAAAAATCACCGTGATTCAGTGGTAACTTCATCCGCTAGAGTGAACCCGTTTGAACACCGTTCTCAATGCAGTCCTTTTGCTACGTCCTTATTTGTCTGAAGGCAACGGGGTCGCGTGTTCCGCTAGGGTTGAGGCAAACTTGTCAAAGGAATATTGGGTGGAAGCGTGCTCAACCGCCGTGTATTTGACAAACAGATCACCAACCGGAAGCGTTCGACATAAAACACCAGAGGAAGCATGGTCAGGAAAAAAACCAAATTTGGAACATGTAGGAGTGTCGGATGCAAAGTCCTTGCATATGTACCCAAGGAAAAAAGAAAAAAAATGGGATGCGAAGACTGAAGAATATGTATTTGTCGGATATTGCGAAACAACCAAAGATTATAAATTAATTAACCCACAAAACAAACAGCTAATAAGAAGTAGCGATGTTTTTTTTCGAAAATAGTAACGTGAAGAGTCAAATAAAAGGAGATTCACAAGGAAATGAAATAAAGCAAACATCTTATGTTCCTCAGATTGTATTAGAAGATATTACCACTGAGGGTCAAGTTCGAGAAGAAAGGAACGAAGAAGACGAATCGATAGGAGAAGAGCAAGATAATTCATCATCGACGTCAGAAGATCAAGAAGAATTTTTCAGTCCGGTTGGCGAAATTCCAGAGGATAAGTGGTTTCCGAAAAATGAAAACCAAACTTTGGAAAATTTGGAAGAAGCTGAATTACGACGTTCAACCAGAACGATCGAGGAAACCAGTAATTCGAGATGATTTTATATCATATTTAATTTGCGGTCAATATTCGTCGGATCCACAAACAGTTCAAGATGCCCTAGAGAGCCCTGCGAAAGAAAAATGGCTGCAAGCAATGCATGACGAAAAAGACTCACTCATTGAAAATCAAACGTGGGAATTGGCAAATCTTCTAAAAGGAAAAAAGGCTTTAAGCATGTGATGGGTGTTTAAAACGAAAAGAAGAGGAGGCGGAACGATAGAAAGATATAAAGCTGGACTAGTCGTCAAAGACTACGTACAACAGACAGGAGTGGATTACAACGAAACATATTCACCAGTCATGCGACATAGTTCGATGAAATTTCTGTTTGCGCTGGCAGCAAGAAAAAATATTTCGATCGATCATCTCGACGTAGTCACAGCTTATCTTCATGGAAAACTTGAAGAGGAAATTTATGCCCGTCCGCCAAACGGTTTGATAAACCCAGGTGAGGAAGAAAAGGTTTGGAAATTGAAAAAATCAATTTACGGTGTTAACTAAAGTGGTAGATCTTGGAACAAAAAATGAAATCGCACGTTAAAAGAGATGAAGTTTGAGCAATCAGCTGCAGATCAATGTATATAGGTAAAAAGAAATGCTGAGAAACTCTGCATTATAGCAGTGTACGTAGATGACATTTTAGTCATCTCAAATGATAAAAAGATGAAAAATAATGTAAAAAATAAATTAATTGAAAAATTCAAGACGAAAAATTTGGGCAAAGACAAACACATTTTGGGATTTCGTATTGAGAGAAATAAAAAGACTGGGAAAATCTCGTTAGACCAAGAAATATATATAAAAGAGATCCTTGAACGATTTAATGTCAAATTGCAACTCGGTAGCTACGCCGTTAGACCTTAACCAAAGATTGGATGAAAATTCAACGGAGATCAGCGACATCGAGGCAAAGGAGATGGAAAATATTCCATACCAGGAAGCAGTGGGCGCATTATTATACGTCAGTCAAGCAACAAGGCCGGATATTGCACATGCCGTTAACACCTTGAGCAGATATAATCGCAGCCCAAAGAAAATACACTGGACGGCGGTAAAGAGAGTATTTCGATACCTAAAAAGAACGCGATATCGAAAACTGGAGTTTTCGAAAAATGGAGCCTCAAACGTCGAAGGACATTGCGATGCTAACTGGGCAAACGATAGAAATAATCGTTGTTCAGTAACAGGGTACTTATTCACCCTAAACGAAGGTGCTATTTCATGGAGTAGTCGTGTACAGCACACCGTAGCAACGTCGACAACTGAGACCGAATATATATCGTTATCAATGGCATGTCAAGAAGCGTTGTGGGTTAGACAACTTATACGCGATGTCGATCCAGTTACGGTGATAAAACCAACTAAGATATCCTGTGATAATAAGGGTGCAATCGCATTGGCATTAACTTCGGTATTCCGGCAACGTACGAAACACATCGACATTTAACATCATTTCCTGCGTGAGCACATCGAAAAGGGAAATATCATCGTCTAATATATTCCTACAGAAAGAATGGTTGCCGATGTTTTGACAAAAGGAGTAACAAGTTCGAAGAACTTATTTTGCTCTCGTAAAATGGGTTTAACTCATTAAAAAAGGAGGAGAAAAATTAAAAAGAATCCTTCGTTGTTTTGGATTTTTCTACGTGTTCAAATATGTTATTTATTATACTAGCTCACGCGCGCACTACGCGTGCGATAAGCTTCCAGGATACTCGTGCAAAAAATACAACGAGCGAAAAATGTCTTAATGATTAGCCGAGATAAATTCTGACCCCTATGTGTATATAAATGCATATAAGTACATAATATAATATTATAGAGAGAAATTTCCACATTGATTTTATGGTTTTTGCTTCAGTAATAACTCGCTATAGATCGCGTTAACCACCCTTTTGATTTTGTCAGTGATCAATACCATCTAGCGAGTTATGGACGCAACATTAACTATATCACTGTTCCTAAAGCGGTGTCAGGAAAGATAAAAAACACAATACAAACGTTACCGAGCAACATTTTTTTCATTTATACATCTGAAAAGCATTTTGGTATTATTATGCAAATGACACGCCTTTTCTGCTTATTGCGCTGCTCAGTAAGGTCATTGATTTTCAATATTTCTCGTTAAGCGAATACGATGAAATTTTTCCTCTTCCTCTCAAAAACGATGTATTTTTCGTTGTCTCATTTTGAACTTTAGAAAAAAACAGATTTACAGAACAAAAAGAAATTATTTCGCGCTTGATTGAAGTATCTCTATAGATAATTCCATTAAGGCCAGGCTAAAGAACCTCTCTCTCGCTCTCACAGGACCCCTATAGGCACTCTCTCTCGCACTCACAAGAGCGGAATGGCGGGGGGAGGGTGTTTCGCCTGCCCTTACAACAAACCTTTTAGATCAATCGATCAATGAAGTTTTATTTGCACATAACTTTAAAAAAAGTTTTTTACAAACTTATTTCTTACAACATATATTTTCTTGCTTATGACCATATTATTTATACCCTGCATTGCTTCTGTTTAACAATTCTTTTCATTTTCCTTCAATTCCACTGCCCATTCGTTTATCATTTTCGCTCTCCCCTTTTTTGGCATCATATTCCCTAAAAAACGCACCTATTCCTTTTTGTTCGTTTCCCTCCCAACATATTCGTTCTTTCCCCTCTTATCGCTCTCTCGTGGATTTCTTCTATCCATTCTTCTACTCTTTTATTGTTTTCTCTTGATTCCCCATATAATGTTAACCCAGCTCTCGTCTCCTTGCCTTTTAACCACTTTTCCCTGTACTCTCCACTCACACCTTTACACGTTAACTCATACTATAGACATAAAGTATGGACTACGCATAGAGCGTCACCCGAGAGAAAGAGATAGCGACTAACGGGGGCCAAGTCTTGTCTCTTTCTAACAGTAGCCAATGAGGGAGTTAGAAAGAGATAGCTATGGCCACTGTTTCGTTCTCTCTTTGTCTACCCTGGTGGACACTTTAGGCAATGGCTTCCAGTGCGGATCGCGTAGTCCATACTTTATGTCTATGACTCATACCACATCGTTATCACATATATATCTTTTACTTCGAATAATAAAATCTTATTCGTACAACGTATTTTGAGAAGCTGATTTTAACAAACACATCAGTATCAACCTTCCTCATAGATATGACCGTTTATCCATTCCAAACCTCAATCATCGCTCAATCATTTTCGCGTTTCCTTATCCACAAAAAAGCCCCCCCTTGAAATTGATCCATACACTCGCTACAATTAACTCAACGGTCTCCTTTCATCCCCTCCTTGGCACCTTTGCCTGTCTTCTCCACACACACCCTTACATATTGCCTCTTACATATTCGCAAATATCTTTGACTTTGACAAAAAAAATTTAATAAAATGAACATATAATTAAATATTCCAACACCCCTTCTTGTTTTTCTTTTTTACATTTCTGCGTTTCCTTCAAACCTTATACCGACAAATATTCAAGCACAAATTTTATCCTACCGCTTCCCAAGCCTTTCTTTTGCTCGCATTGATCTTACATCCCCCCTTCCTCTCTCCTTTCTTCCTACAATACCCAACAATCAACCACGCTTCTCTCATTCCCCATCCCCAAACCCAGTCAGTACATGTCCCTTTCAGCGAGGAAGCTTTCTCCAGGTTTCTTTCTTTTTGTCCAATGCACTTAACTTTCCTATCGCGCGGCTCCTCTTGACTCCTCTCCAACCTCTCTTTCTTCGCGCGTAGCGCACGCGTGAGCTAGTTTTATTAAATTTCCTCTCAGGAATTTTCATATTCGCATTGGTAGTCTAATTATTATTGATCTGAATATTTTGTGAACAGACATTTACAGAAGTATCGAGAATAACGTGTGCGAGGAATGTAAAAGTTTGTCGACATTTATCAAAACTTGATGAAAAAAACCACGTCAGATCTCCTCGAAGTTTGAGTATTGTTAAAAAACCATATATTATACACCATCTTGACAGAATGAAAAAAAAATCGTTATACCTCCATCAATTTTGGGATTTTTTAGAAATCCTTTGCTGCAAATGTAGTCCTACATTAGATTAATTCAAAAAAAGCGACACTTTTTTTTATTGTAATCCGCTATTAAATACTTTCAGGGAGGTGAAAAAAGATTCCTGTGAAAAGCAGAGCTCCTAATTTTTATATTTAGAGGTCCTTCATCGCAAATTTCTATTGTCCATTTAAATAACACGGGGTAAGTTTTTTTAAACTTTTAAAATTTTATGCCTTGGCTTCAAGTCAATGTACCGAAATGTGCGATACATGTTCTTGTGGGGAATTGAACGCCCTACAAAAGAGGTTTCCTATGATTTTTCGATAAACTTACCGCTTCAGAAGTTATTCAAGGTTCAAGCTAAATTTACAGTAAATTTAACTTTTTTTCTTTACTTTCCGATAAAATGTTACAACTTATTACTAAATATATTAAAATCTTTTTGGAAAATTCTATAATTTGTGATTTTTCATGAGGACAGGAGTCAGTTAACAATTTTCGTTTCGTAAAGCTTAACAGTTCCACGTTCTACATCCCCATTTTTTGTCAAAAAAACTATTTTCTTACAATAAAATATCAAGTTGATGAAAAGATGCCAATTCTAAAAGAAATACTGTTTAATATTCACGAAGGTAGAACAATTAGATCTTACATGTAAATTTTCTTCAACATTACTTTTTGAAAATTTATTGCTCATTTAAAGTGTAAAAGTTGTTATAGAATAAACTGATGACAATATTTCAAGGTTTTTTTTGTTACAATCCGGGAATCGTTGGTGATGTTCTTGTACGACTTGTAGGAGAAGTAGAACAAAAATGTATCGCCCAAAAAAGTGTGATTATAAGATAAGGAAAGATACGTGTAAAAAAATGATAATCTTCAAATCTTCAGAATTTTCTTACATTTTTATGTAATTTCTTCAAATCTTCAATATTTTCTCAGATTTTTTAGTAATTTCTACAAATCTTCAAAATTTCTTCAGATTTTTTTGTAATTTTTATGTGATTTCTTCAAAAATCTTCAGAATTTCTACAGATTTTTAGGTAATTTCTTCAAATCTTCAATATTTTCTCAGATTTTTATGTAATTTCTTGAAATTTTCAAAATTTCCTCAGATTTTAAAGTAATTTCTTCAAATCTTCAAAATTTCCCCAGATTTTTATGTAATTTATTTAAATCTTCCAAATCTCCTCAGATTTTTATGTAATTTCTTCAAATCTTCAAAATATCTTCAGATTTCTATGCAATTTCTAAAAATCTTCAAAATTTGCTCAGATTTTTATGTGATTTCTTCAAAAATCTTCAACATTTCTACAGATTTTTAGGTAATTTCTTCAAATTTTCAATATTTTCTCAGATTTTTATGTAATTTCTTAAAATTTTCAAAATTTCCTCAGATTTTTCTTCAATTTCTTCAGATCTTCAAAATTTCCCCAGTTGTCTATGTATTTTCTTTAAATCTTTAGAATTTCCTCAGATTTTTATGTTTTTTTTTCGAACCTTCAGAAATTCCTCAGATTTTTATGTAATTTCTTCAAGTCTTCAAAATTTCCGCAGATTTTTATGGAATTTCTTCAAATCTTCAAATTTTTCTCTGATGTTCATGTAATCTTCAAATCTTCAAAATTTCCTCAGATTTTTATGCAATTCCTTCACATCGTCAAAATTTCCTCAGATTTTTATAGAATTTTTTCAGATCTTCGAAATTTCCGCAGATTTTTATGTAATTCCCAAAATCTTTATAATTTCCTCAGATTTGTATGCAATTTCTTCAAATCTTCAAAATTTCCTCAGATTTTTGTGTAATTTCTCGAAATCTTCAAAATTTTTTCAGATTTGTATGCAATATCTCCAAATCTTCAAAATTTCCCCAAATTTTTATGTAATTTCTTTAAATCTTCAAAGATTCTCGAGATTTTTATGTATTTTCTTCAAATCTTTAGAATTTCCTCAGATTTTTGTTTTTTTTTCGAATCTTCAGAAATTTCTCAGGTTTTTATGTAATTTTTTCATGTCTTCAAAATTTCCGCAGATTTGTATGTAATTTATTCAAATCTTCGAAATTTCCTCAGATTTGTATGCAATGTCCTCGAAATCTTCAAAATTTCCCCAGATTTTTATGTAATTTCTTCAAATCTTCAAAATTTCCTCAGATTCGTATGCAATGTCTTCAAATCTTCAAAATGTTTCCAGATTTTTATGTAATTTCTCCAAATTTTCAAAAAAAAATATCAGATTTTTATGTATTTTCTTCAAATCTTAAAAATTTCCTCAGATTTTTATGTTTTTTTTTTCGAATCTTCACAAAATTCCTCAGATTTTGATGTAATTTCTTCAAGCCTTCAAAATTTCCGCAGATTTTTATGGAATTTCTTCAAATCTTCAAATTTTCCTCAGATGTTCATGTAATCTTCAAATTTTCAAAATTTCCTCAGATTTTTATGCAATTCCTTCACATCATCAAAATGTCCTCAGATTTTTATGTAATTTCTTCAAATCTTCGAAATTTCCGCAGATTTTTATGTAATTCCCCAAATCTTCAAAATTTCCACAGATTTTTATGCAATTTCTTCAAATCTTCAAAATTTCCTTAGATTTTTATGTAATTTCTTAAAATCTCCAAAATGTCCTCAGATTTGTATGCAATGTCTTCAAATCTTCAAAATTTCCCCAGATTTTTATGTAATTTCTTTAAATCTTGAAAGATTCTTCAGATTTGTATGTATTTTCTTCAAATCTTTAGAATTTTCTCAGATTTTCGTTTTTTTTCGAATCTTCAGAAATTCTTCAGGTTTTCATGTGATTTCTTCATGTCTTCAAAATTTCCGCAGATTTTTATGGGATTTCTTCAAATCCTCAAAATTTCCTCAGATGTTTATGTAATCTCCAAATCTTCAAAATTTCCTCAGATTTGTATGCAATTCCTTCACATCGTAAAAAGTTCCTCAGATTTTTGTGTAATTTCTTCAAATTTTCGAAATTTCCACAGATTTTTATGTAATTCTCCAAATCTTCAAAATTTCCTCAGATTTGTATGCAATTTCTTCAAATCTAAAAAATTTCGTCAGATTTTTATGTAATTTCTTAAAATCTTCATAATTTCCTCACGGCTCACTAATTTCTTCAAATTTGGGGACATTTCCTCAAACCTGGCTTTAAATGTTTTTTTTAGCGGTTTTAAGCCTAATTACACTAAAAAAAATTTCCGAACAAAATTAAAAGATTCTGCATAAAAAACGAAATTTTTGCGATTTTACTGAAGAAGGGATTCAAATAACTTTATATTAAAATTTGTTTTTTCATAATTTTGATATTTTTCGCTTCTATGACCACAATAGTTAATTTTAATGATGTTAAAATAAATAATTCAACTTCTATCACATATTTCTTTTGTGAATTATAATAATCAACATTATGAACTACAATTTAAGCAAGTTTTGCACTTGATTCATTTTTTTTACATAAAAAGTATAATTCTTAATGTTAATTATTATAATTTACTGAGGCAATATGTGCGAGAAGTTAAATTACTTATTTTAACATAATTGAAATCAACTATTGTGGTCATAGAAGAAAAAAAGATCAAAATTAAGAAACAAAAACGAAAATTTTTTTTTTTATCAGAAGTCATTCGAATCCCTTCTTCAGTAAAATCTCAGAAATTTTATTTTTTCACGTAGAATTTTACATTTTTTTTGTTGAAAAAATTGAAGGTGTCAGATTGAAATAAAATGCAATTTTTTGCTTAATTTATCTTAAAACAGCTAAAAGAACATTAATTTTTTTTTTTCGATATTTTTTTCAAAAAGTACATTGGAAAAAAAATGACCTCTCAACAAATCAAAATATTTTTATTATTGTAGAAGTTATAATTATTTTAAAAATATTTTTTCAAAAATCAATAACTTCGGTATGGGTTAAGATAGAGAGCTAAAAATGTAAATAGGTACTTCGTTTTGCCCGCACAATAACGTATCAAAAAAAAAAAAAAAATCGAAGAGGTCACCGACGAAACGTCCGTTGAATTGATAGGGAATGATACACATATACTCAACTAATATGATTTTACTTACATATATTTTTTTACCGAACGACTTCAACCTATTCATGCATAAGTCGAGCCTATACTTCCTTTGCCTCGACCCCAGACTGTATGTCTATAACTTCCTTCATTCACATCCTGAACAATATATAGTATTTAAATATGTAAAGATTTTTATTCCGCAGTAAATGTTATGTTGTTGTTTACTTACAGAATATTTTACTTACCGATTATCAAATCAGCTCCAATGAACATGGAGATTAATTGATACTACATAATGTATATAAAACACCATAAACTTTTATCGATAATAAAAAGAAATTATTCATGTCGCAATATTCCGCACTCACATCTTCAACACCGTATCAGTCATACTAAATATGTTTTGAATTAAAGTAGAAAATGAGAAGAAAATGGATTATGTATATCCGCGTATCGCAGCTGTCAATATTTATTATGTGACAGATCGTACACACGAGGGTAAGCATGAAGTTGTTCATCGAACACAAACTTCAGCTTGATGCCACAGCCAATCAGCGAACGAATAAAACGACAACAATACTTTATCGAATTTGCGAGATATTTTCAGGATGGTTTTTTTAATGTTGGATGAAAAGAAAAAAAATAAGAATTTAATTAAGCAATTAAGTGGGCGTGTTGGCAATATTGAGTAATTGCTGTACGATGTTGGCTGCACTGAATAAAAGTTACCGGCGCCATGTTCCCTGCTTTTTCTCATGGCGTCCACGACCTTTATAGGATACACACACGTGTGCTTATTTTACCTGCTCTATAATCCACTGCCATCACAGAGCGGTTCTAATTTTTTAAGAAGTTTTGTACAGCTCCCGAGATGATAAAAACATGATTAGCAGAAGTTAGTAGTGCTGTTTATAACTGCAAAAAGCAAACAACGTTTCGGAGTCGCCCGGCAAACGCCGTGGTACGCTCCTGTGCCAGAAGGCTCATTCACTTTGCATGCTCTTATTCTTTGCTTCACTACAACGCATGCGTCAACAGCTATCCTCGTAGAAACGGCGACGACGATTCAGATAAATGATTTTTTCATAAATTTTTTAATAAATAATATTTTGCATATAATGCGAGTTCCATTATGTTTCATTTTTTCGAAAATTCATTTAACTTTACTCCTACGATTTATTATATGCATTTGTTTGTAACGGGGACTTCAATCCGTCTAAATACGATTTTGCAATGATTTCTGAGCATTGAAAACTTATCTGATAAGGTAGGTGTAGCATTCAATTCGTCTGATATTAATTTTTTTGACATCTCGGTAACCTATTTCATCACATGAAACAGTTAGCAGATGTATTACGATGATACCGATCGGAATTTTTATTTTTACATCTTCGAAATTCTTTCCAAATGCAACGCAACAGGATTTAGGTCTGAAAACTAATTTGTTCGCATCAATATTTCCTTATAAACAACATTTTCAGACGTATTACGATGATTTTTTTGTGTCATTTTTTTCAACGTCGTCTATTGGGTATGAACAGCACTTTTGACTTCTGAAAATGGTTTGTTTCATATTTCACGGCTGATTCAACTACATACCGGATATCAGATGTGCCGCGATGACGCATGCTGGCGACTTTTTTCCATTTTTCAAAAGTGCACTTAGGTCACACGCAGCAGGCTACACGTGTGCTATTAGAACTTTTAGGGTTTTTTTTATCCCAACAATGAATTTTACAATTTTAGCCGTATCACGATGACACAAGAATTGTGGTCGTGGGCTCTGGTATTAGAGGGGCGAGATGCAGTCAGAGATGCAATAATTTTTTATAATAGTAATTAAGTTTGTTTTACAAAAGTGGTTACACAGACTTTTTGTGTTATATTTCAATTTGACTTGTACAAATTTTCAAAGAAAAATATTGATTACACAGGCCCACAAAAAAAAAGTTGTGTGTGCTGAGTGTCCCACTACATTTTTCCTACGTATTTTGTCCCGCTGAAAACGAATCTGAAATTAGAATTAGGGGTCGCATATGAAATGTTCGAGAAAATCCATAAAAACTGATAACAATATCATGATATTTTTATCAGTTTTTATGGATTTTCTCGAGCATTTCCTCATCGACTCTTAATTCTAACTTCAGATTCGTGTTCAGCGGAACGAAATACGTAGGAAAAACGTAGTGGAACACCCAACACACACACAACTTTTTTTTGTTGAGAAAATCCATAAAAATATCATGATACTTTTATCAGTTTTTATGGATTTTCTCGAGCATTTCTTCATCGACTCCTAATTCTAACTTCAGATTCGTGTTTAGCAGGACAAAATACGTAGGAAAAATGTAATGGGACACCCAGCACACACCCAGCACAAAAGTTGTGTACTTTTTTTTTGTGGGTCTGTGTTATTTATCAAAATATCGCGATCTTTGTCAGACCCCCTTCGGCATGTAGTGCTTTGCTGTGACCATCATAAAATTTTACTGGATCATCTGAAATCAAAAAACAAAAAAAATTATTAGTTTAATAATATTAATCTAGTCCTTAATCGGAGCTTTTTTTCAAAAATTAACAAAATGGCGGCTTCCGACAGATAACTTTCGATTTTCCCTTTTGGTCGAGAGTTGAAATATAACAAAAAAAGTCCGTGTAACCACTTTTGTAAAATAAACTTAATAACTATACAAAAAAATTATTGAAAATGCCCGTTTTTTCATGCCTCTGACTGTAACGCATCCGTTAAAATCGTACGCGGTCAAAGCAATTTATTCACAACAATCAATCAAAACAATCAATTTATATATAGATTTTCAATAAAAAATGATAAATATTGTCGTTATTATTTTTTTTTCAATGTGTTGCAGGTCGAATTTTGAGACTTTTGTTTTTTAATGTAGGAAATTATGTCAATTTTTGTCATAATAGTAGAAAAATCTCTACAATACAAAATAATGTTTTGAAAGGAAGATTCGATGATTGAAAATAGCGTTTAGCATTAAAAAAAAAAACGAAATAAAATTTCCCGTTAACATTGACATGATCCTGATTTTCAGAATTTTTCAGATGTTTCAGTTGCCTTTTGGTATTTAAAAACTGCAAAAATCAGCAAGAAGACC
Source organism: Alloplasta piceator (assembly GCA_946863875.1). Lineage (NCBI taxonomy): Eukaryota > Metazoa > Arthropoda > Insecta > Hymenoptera > Ichneumonidae > Alloplasta > Alloplasta piceator. Next base: position 22,553,329 of record OX333077.1, on the reverse strand, counting down.
CCTTGGCATCGATGCAGAAAGCTGTAATTTTGCACAAAATTGTTTTTTTAGGTTAGAAACTTTGGAAAAAATAGGCGTCACAAAATTCTGTGGGGCAGATTCACCATTCTTATCCAGCTAAACCATTTGTGCGTCATTAATCTCATCGGCCGATTAGTCACGTAAGATACGCGACACGCAAAATGCGCGCCATGTTAGACGCACCCTCATGCCTTTTTTCAGTATAGGTAAAACCGTGTGCTGCTGCGTGATTATGCCATATTGGTTATGACATTTGTCGGCATCGTTAGCGTGGGGACAGTCAATAGCACGCCAGGACTGCCCTAGCAAGCAGTGCTACCGTCCCTTTCTAGAAAAAAAACCGCTAAGGCGACCAATAAAGCGACGGGTTGCTTTGTGACAAAACTTGGCCGCTGAAGCGACCGGAACTGCGACCAATCAAATTTTTTCGAGGTTTGGTCATTTTACGGTTGCAAAACCGTAAAACGACCGATCATTTTTGTTGTTGCTCAGGTGTTTGAATTTTTGCATTTTTTAAACTGACCCTTGTGGTTTAAAAATGCAAACAACTAAGCAACAAAAAAAAATTGATCGGTCGCCTTTCCCGCTGCAAAACAGAAAAGCGACCGTTCAATGGAATGTACGAAACTGTCAGTCGCTTTTCAGGTTTTACAACCATAAAACGACCGAACCTCGAAACAATTTGATTGGTCGCTTTTCCGGTCGCTTCAGCGGTAAATTTTTGTCACACAACGACCGGTCGCTTTGTTGGTCGCTTTAGCGGTCGCACTGTTTACTAGGGTGACTGACGCCTCGTTGCCCTAACCGTAAAAACAACTGCCGTAGCTGCAGCGTTTCACGCTGCAGCTACGGCAGTGCACGTTATTCACATCAGATATCTATTAGATCTGTCGCACCGTGCTATAGCACTGGAAGTACGCATTTTCTTGATTTTCAAGCCGGTTATGAAACGACCACGGTCGAAACAGGATCGTGGTTCCCGCGGTGGTTCCGACGGTATAAATTTTGCACAAAACCACCGTCGTTTTTGCAGTGGTATGACGGTGGTTTCACGCGGTCGTTCGATATGCTATGGCCTCTCGAACTGCCCATCCCAGATAGACAAACGTGCAGCAAACATCGCACGTAACGGCACGGTAGCGGTGCGATGGCGCCACGCAGCGGCACGCCGTGTCGTTACGGATGCTGACATCTATTTCCGTAGGTAACTGATAGCTGCCGTCACATCATGCATAAACACGCTGTATAGGCACAATAGCTGCACAGTGGCTGCACGATATTGACGCTGTAATACGTCACGATGACGGCACGTGGACAATACGCCGTGCACTTCGCCATCGTACCTAGGGACGTTGGGGCGGCACCGTGGCGACACCGACACAACACGGCGTGCTCCTATCAGCCGCCACTGTAGCGACACGGTGGCGGCACGCCGTGCACCTGGAGTAGTTCGACTAGCCGCCGGAAGGTGTCACAGACTCTCTCGCTATCCTTCTCACATGCGAATAAGCGACGTGAAGAGCATATATGAAAGTTCTCGAGTAGCTACCGCGTCACATGATGACGTCAATATAAATTTTTAAAGGGCATAGTATGATGCGCTGCACAGTGGGCCGCCTCTGTGCCGCTACGGTGGCCCTACGGAGAGCGCAGCACACCGTGCACTTACTGTGCAGCCACGGAGTCGCCACGATATGCCGGAACGCCGTGCCGCCACCGTGTCGTCCCTGTGCCGTCACATTTCTATCTGGGTGCAGACGTGCACGGAGTGTAGTCCCCGTGCTGCCATGATACACATACTCGCCGTGCAGCTACTGTGCCGTTACGGTGTCATCACACATTGATGTCAAAGTGCACAACGTGTCGTCACTGTGTTGCCCGGATGATGAACGAGTGCGTCTGCGCCGTGCAGCGACTATGCGTAAACTGTGACGCGCACTACAACGGAACGGCGTGACGACACCAAACAGTTACAAACGGAAATAGATGTCTACATCTGTGACAACACGGAGTGGCGACACGCGACGTTACTGTGCAGCCGTAATGTAGGCTCATGTCTATCTGGGATGAGTATTCCTAGGTATATATTTTTGAAGTGAAACTTCTTACGGCTCGTTGGGGGGTAAATTCAAACTCCGATGAAAGAAAAAAGCGACACGAAAGGGGAGGGAATAGGCATTTGTTATTTATCTAAGTTATATAATGTGTCAAAGTTGCTGAGGTTATAAAGAAGTGAGGAATACTGTCAAGTAATGGGGAGATTATCTGAAAGCGTAAACAATGCCGAAATCAAATCCTCAGAGGTGTAAAGAGTACAGAGATCGACTGTGTCCTGAAAATGTACTTCACAAAGTGAAAAAAAAAACAAAAACTAGCACTGAACGTGTCCGGGAACACAGGGCAAGGAAAACAGCGGCCAAAGGACAACCACCTCCGAATTCGTCATTGGCAAAGGGAATTCTAAACATCAATGGTTTGAGTGATTATGATGTGCCTTCGGTGACGGTAGGGAATTCAAATACAATTTTCCGTGGGATGAATCTTCCACGTGTCGGTGGAGACATACCAGGACCATCAACAAGGGGGGACGACTTAAGGGATATCACAGTGAAAATTGTACATACACTACGATCTCGATTTATGCAAGAGCGGTGGGACTGGCACCGCTAGACACTTGCAAAAATCGAAGGTGCGCAAATGTCGCCCGTCCGTGCAATGCGCATCTCACACCAGTCAGGAGCCATGGCCGCTCTCACACCGGCGCTCTCACACCATGTGCCACGTCGATCGATATCCGCCGCATAGTGGGGACTCTTGCAATTATCAAAGCTGCATAAGTCGAGATCGTAGTGTATTTGGATTCTCGAGCGTCTCCAAAGACACATCATAATCACTTAAATTATCGGTGTTTGGAATTTCCTCTGCCAGAGAAGAATTCGGAGGTGGTTGTACGTTGGCCGCTCTTTTCCTTGCCCTGTATTCCTGGACACGTTCAGTACTAGTTTTTGTTTTTTTTTCACTTTGGAGTGATTCCACGTCAAACCAGCAGGTCAAAAAAATCAATATCTCCGATCGTACTCTCAATATTTTCTTGTGTTTTCTATCATGAGAAAACATTGCTGTTAAATCGCTAGCCCAAAATAAAATTATTTGTACGAGTTATGATTTTTTGAAAATTGCGTACTTTTAAGGCCTCGAAAAACAACTTTTGTGCTTTTGTGTATAACTCCGCCGGATTTTGGAATTCGAGAAATTCACTTTGAGAAATCGAAACTGTATTCAAAACCCTTCAAAATGAGCACAAATTAACCTCATTTGGTGCATTTAAGACGCTATAATCTTAAAACTACATTTTTTTTCGAAAATCAAGAATAACTCAAAAACCTCATTTTTTAATAATCTGAAAAAATGATATTAAATTTTCACGACAAAAAATTTATATTTCTGTGGAGTTTGAACTAGTTCTGACCAATAGATTCCGAATTATTGATCAACTTCATCTTTTAGAAATTAGTTTCAGCTATTTTCCCACGCGGAAGAAAAGTATATTCGTCATATATCTTAGATATATAATTCATACATGTCATACAAAACGGCAAAAATTTGTATATTCGTCATACATGAGACAAGTATGAATAATATATCTGAGATATATGACGAATATGAATGGAATGCATCTCTCTTATAAGCTTCTGCATATTAAATATATTGCTTTTATATTTTTCTATGTTAAATTATATATCTATATTACATTTCACATATATCTGTAATACATTTGTAGTACATAAAAAATATCATATGGATACATATTTATATACCTTGAAATATAAAAAAAACATATGATATATTCATGCACAATCTATATGAAAATATGAAATATATATTTTTATTATATAAATTTGTTACTTTATATAATAAAATTACAGGTCTCTATCAATTCAACGACGTTTTGTTGGTCACCCCCTATGATTTTTTAAATATTTTAAAATGGTATTATACATGCAAAAAGAATTATCCATGTAAATTTGTAGCTCTTTATCTTAAACCATACCGAAGGTATTGATTTTTCAAAAAATATTTCTAAAATTATCATAACTTTTACAAGAACCAAGATATTCTAATTTGTTAGGTCGTTTTTTTGGTTTTTCAATGTACTTTTTGAACAAAATATCGAGACCTGAGAAGATTTTTTTAAAATGTTTTTTAGCTGTTTTAAGCTAAAAAATTGAATTTTCTTTCAATGGGACCCATTCCAATTTTTTCAAAAAACTTATAAAATTCTACGTAAAAGGACAACATTTTTGAGATTTTACCGAAGATGAGATTCAAATAACTTCTTGTTAAAAAAAAATTCAATTTTTTTTCCGTAACTTTGATCTTTTCAGGCACTCACTCTATATATAAGGAGTGACTATTAGTATTGCCTTCCAAAAACCTATCTCTTATAAAAAATAACCATACAAACTTTATACCAACATATGTTGGCATATTATACAAAAACAAAACATTTTGGATTTTCCGTCACCTGAGCCGTCCGTCTGCACTCATAACTCAGCAACCCATGAACGGATCCGGTTCAAATTCATAGCACAGTTTTGTTTTACTATAATCTCAAAATCTTCTTTGACCCAATCCATTCAGAGAAGATTGAATATGAAATTTCCCAAAAAAACAGCCATTTTTGAGCAAAAAAGTCATTTTTCTGTCCGTCCAGAGTGAGATCTCCGCAACCTGTGAACTAATGTTTTTGTAACTTATAGACTTTCTTTATAGGATCATAAAGAAGTGTCCTGTAGAGTTTGAAACTTGACAGTTCTTTGAACCATTTTGTTTTAACGAAAATAACTTTTTTTTTCAGTTTTTCACTCATTGCACGAAGATGCGTGAACGAATTTTTCTAATTTTCACCATGTACTTTCATTTTAATACATTTCAACTATTTCAAGAGTTTAAAATGATTTAAACAATTTTAACATGAAATTTTTAATATTTTTGTTTTATTCATTTGTAACTTTTTAATGTTTTCGCCAAACGTTAAAAAGTTTGGCGTAAAAAAACACTGATTGGACAAAAATCTTAGACATTTCTTACTATTTGACAAAATGTTATTTTTCTTTAAAATATAATGATTGATAATTAGTACACTTCTATGTATTTAAATTTTTTTCAAATATTATTATTACTTTTATGCAAAGAAAAAAATTATATGAAACATAACCTTATGTTCCTGAAATACACAATTTTCTTAATGAAAAAAAAACATCCCCATACAATACGCCACACTACACTCGATCGAATTGCACAAACTGTCACTTTAAAAAATCATATGTCATATTTTTTAACATTATAATTTAAGTAAACAATAAATGGCCGTGATTGGAATGTCAGATAAAAATCATCAATAAATGAAAGCAAATTTTGAACGCTTAAGCCCGAGACACAATGACAAGCATAAGAAATAAGGAATAAGAATCAGCCAATCGCCGCGCACTTTAGAGAAACTACGCCAATCGGATGGTTGATCTTATTTCTTATTTCTTATTTTTGTAATTGTGTCTCTGGCTTTATTTACACGGTTACAGCACGTATGGGGGAATTCTGAAACGGGCGGACTGCGCTTGAGCGCTGCATAATCTGGCGTACCCATTGGTCGAAATGCGTTTCGGGCGTGGCATTGTGGCACGCGAAATTCAATTTGACCAATAGGTACGCCAGATTATGCAGCGTTCAAGCGCAGTGCGCCCGTGTCAGAATTCACCCATACATCAGCATATAAAATGCTACTGGATATGACGCTCACAGCACTCAAAACGTTCAAGACAGACGAATGCAGCCTATGCTATCTCACTGCCACGCGCCGCGCCACACACATGATCAAATCTACTTAATTCTCGCTATTACAATTGTCGACAAAAATATGGAAAAAAAAGTTAATGTCTTTTTGGCTGTTTTAAGCTAAAAAAAATTGGATTTTCTTTCTATGAGACCACTTCGATTAAAAAAAATATATAAAATTCTACGTAAACAAACAAAATTTTTAAGATTTTACTGAAAATGGGATTCAAATAACTTCTTGTTAAAAAAAAAATCGATTTTTTTTCTTCGTAATGTTGATCTTTTCTCCTTCTATGACTACACTAGTACACCTTTGTAAATTATATTAACATTAAGAATTACAATTTTTATGTAAAGAAATTGAATAAAGTGCAAAACGTACTTGAATTGTAATTCTAATTGTTAATAATTATAATTTATGAAGGAAATATGTGAGAGAAGTAAAATTATTTGTTTAAACATCATTGAAATCAACTATTTTAGTCATGGAAGGAAAAAAGATCAAAATTACGAGAAAAAAAAGTCGAACAAAATTTTTTTTAATATGAGAAGTTATTTGAATCCCATCTTCGGTAAAATCTCAAAAATTTCCTTTTTTTACGTAGAATTTTATAATTTTTCTTGAAAAAATTTGAAGGCGTTCCATTCAAAGGAAATCAAATTTTTTTAGCTCAAAACAGCCATAAAGACAAAAAAAAATTTCTTAATTGTTGATATTTTTTTCAGAGTACATTGAAAATCAAACAAAAATGACGTCTCCTAGCAAATAAGAATAACGTGGTTATTGAGCAAGTTATGATTATTCCCTGACTATTTCGCTACTCATTCGGTGAGTTGGAAATGAAAAAATTCCAACCAACGAGCGCTAGGTAGACTACCCATAAGACCCAAGAACTTCGGTTTTGTAGGTAGTCTACCTATAGTGTTCGTGGGTTGGAATTTTTCCATTTCCAACCTACATGGGTAGATTACCCAAAACGTGGGTAGAGAAACAGTCAGGTTTTTAAGAACATTTTTCCAAAAATCAATAACTTCGGTATGGTTTAAGATAGAGGGCTAAAAATGTACATGGACACTTCTTTTTGCATGTGTAATAATATATTAAACAATAATAAAAAATCAAAGGGGGTCTACCGACAAAACGTCGTTGAATTGACATGGAATGACTCATATACATGTATAGTGTATGCATACGAATGTTCTACAAAAAATAGAAATTTTGTTCTTTCTGGAAAATGAAAATTCCCGTTTCTTCAAGAAAACGACTAATAGTAACACTTAATTGTCATACATAATGGACAAGCAAAATTTGACAGTTTTGAGGTTATGTTGCCCTGTGTAAGTTTCGAGTGGGGAGAAAGCGTGATCGGGGTCGTCAAGTTATGGAAGCGTGTAGCTAAGTTATGAGCGCGGTCAAGTCATGGGAGATTAAGTTGTGGGAGCCTACACTGTACTTTTGTATCGAATAATATTTTGATTATATTCAAATCTGTCATTAATAACGATTAGTATAATTTATCAGAATAATTAATCGATGTTCACAATGAATCAAAGAGTTTGAATTACGGTGTGAGTGCCTATTAAAACGTCCCCAAGGGACATGTTAACCAACATTCAAAATATATTCGATCACAAAGGAATAAATCAAGACAATGATCAAAAATACGGAGCGCGAAACGCGACGACAACGGCGCGCGAAGCGCGGGAGCGTTTGGGGGGCGAAGCCCCCCAACGAGTACGCCAAGCGTGCTTGTTTCTTTCTATGACTACAATAGTTGATTTCAATGATGTTAAAATAAATAATTTAACTTCTCTAACATATTTCTTTTGTAAATTATAATAATTGCAGGGTTGCTACGGACCTGGAAAACCTGGAAAACCGGGAAAAGTCAGGGAATTAATTCAGACCTGGAAAAGTCAGGGATTTTTTTCGAATTTCTGGAAATTTTCTGCGCCATTATTATTTGTCGCTACACTGCTGTCCAAAAGTTTGGAAACGAACTCGCCCCGATTTCACACGGCATTTCATTGCTCTTTTTAAAAATAAAGATATTGCAATTCAATACGCGGCGTTTCAAAGGGGACAGATTCGGCTTCATTTCGCTTTTTCCAAACAATTTTTTCTATTTTTTTAAACTGTTTTTCGCTTGAAAAAATTGTGGGTGGGTCGTGCAAGCTTCAATTTTGTTTTTGAAAAGTTTTGTAGGATATTTTCGCAAAAATATTCAATTTTTCGCAAAAAACGACCATATTTATAAAATGTAGTGTTGCTCCAAAACTAGTGGGTTTTCGTGAAATAATAAGAGAGAAAAAGTTGCATACAATCATTGTGGATTTAATGAAATTTTTTCGGAATTTTTGTTCAACATTTTTTTTTCGAAAATTTTTGCCGTCAACGAGATATTTTTTTATCTTTAACAATCGGGTCTCTTACCTTATCGACACTAGGGCGATTTTTGTTCGACTTATTTTTTTTCTTCCACTCCTCACCCGAAATTTTGTTGTATATGTCTGAAAGAAAATTGCCTGAAAGTTACAGCCCTTAATATTAATATTAAGAACTTTCCCTTCGCGTGATAAGTTTTTCCATCTAAAATACACGTAAATGAAAAACTTTTTTCTTCAAAATTTTACCACTCCACGGTTTTTTATGCTATCGCATTGATTTTGGTCGCAATTTACGCAGATTTGACCGATCTTTGAAAGTGTCCTGAAAAGCGTAAGTGTAACTTACACAGGTGAGATGGCACAAGGTCACTAAAATTGATTTTTACCCAGAATTCTCGTTTTTTCGAAATTTTGTTGGAAATTTAATTTCTTACAAAAAAGGTCCTTTAGACCAAACTGCTAAAATAAATATTTCTTGAGATATTGAACCTTAACTTATTTATGGTATAAAATTCGTATAGTTTTTCGAATCAAAAGTTTTAAATTGTTGATATTCTATATCATATCACCATATCACATATCATATCACGAGTGGTGATATGATATGAAATATCAATTCCATATCACAAATAAGTTAAGGCTCAATATCTCAAGAAATATTGATTTTAGCAATTAGATCTAACGGACCTTTTTTGTAGGAAATTAAATTTCCAGAAAAATTTTCCTTTACATTTTTTCAGTAAAGTTAATATTTTCGGAGATAACAGCGAAAAAACGAGAATTGTAAGTAAAAATCAACTTTAGTGACCTCGTACCATTTCACCAATGTAAGTTACACTTACGCTGCTGCAAACACTTTCAAAGATCGTTCAATTCTGCGTAAATTGCGACCAAAATCAATGCGATAGCTTAAAAAACTGCGGAGTGGTAGAATTTTGAAAAAAAAATCTTTTAATTTACGTGTATTTTAGATGGAAAAACTTATCACGCGAAGGGAAAGTACTTAATATTAATATTAAGGGCTGTAACTTTCAGAGAATTTTCTTTCAGACATGTGAAAAAAAAATTCGGGTGGAGAGTGAAAGAAATAAAAAAAGTTGAAAAAATCGCCCCAATCCACACGGCTATTTCATATATGAAATGAAATTATACAATTTATGGGTACTCTCCCTTGACCGTTCCCAGTGTCATTTAATTATTCGATGAATAATATTGATCTGTACATAACATAAAATAATAAATTATTATATGAGATAAAATAATAGTAATAAAGCTAAATCAAATGTGTTATATATAGAGTACATAGGGGTAAACGAATTCCGTACAGCTAATGATTCTAGGACCACTGAAATGAGCTAAAAGTGCTCGAATCATTGACGTTAGTTTCATTGACCCTAATTAAACCGTTTTTTGACGAGATAGCCCCCCCCCCCCCCATAGATAGCCTGGAAAGTTTCCATTTTTGGTCTGGAAAACCTGGAAAAGTCAGGGAATTTCAGCTTCAGAATTTCGTAGCAACCCTGATATTTATCAACGGAATAATAGTACACGAATGTGAGAGGTTGACAATGCAATATTTTATGACTATTCAATATACAAGAATATTGAACAAACTAGGACGTTGGTAAGTAATGAACGATATACACTACGATCTTGATTTAAGCAAGAGCGGCGGGACTGGCACCGCTAGACACTTGCTTAAATCGAAGTTGCGCAAATGTCGCTCGTGCGTCCACGCGCATCTCACACCAGTCGGGAGACTGGTCGAGATCGTACTGTATGGTGTGTAATGCTATTGAACCACGGTGTAATTCTATTGGAGTGCGATGAAAAGTAGACTAAAAAAATGAATAAAAAGTAAAAACCGAATAAGCAACTGAAATTGAATGTTTTGTAGGGCAGTGGAATACGAGAGAATATACGAATGGAACACATTACAAAAACATACAGCTGTAGCAACGAATGCACGCCTTGCAAACTTTGTTTTGACGGATTCAAAACAAAGCCAATCTTATAAAATTACCACCGTGTTGAGGGAAGCACAACTACCCTCATCATCACATGACATTTTTGAAGGTCGAAAATGACCTGAAAACAGATTTGACTGTTTTCATTGATGCAAGTATAAATGTAGGAGTACACTACCGAAGAAAGCCTCTGAATTCATTTTAATTTCAAACACCACAGTGCGAGAATGATGTTTCATTTATTTTGCACGCTATGGATAAAGTAAAGTTTTAATTTTGTGTGAAATGAATGCCTTTGTGCTGGAAATATGCGCAGGAACTTAATGCAATGGAAAATAAATCATGTGAATTTATGAATTGTGTGAATGAATTTTATAAAACCAAATTAATATATATGAGTCATTTCAGTTATAACCGAGTGGCCATTATATCGACATTTTTTTTCCGTGTCGCCGATTTTTCTTCAGTTACTTTTCAAAGTACAATTTTGGTTTTTTCGACAAGAGTGTATCCTCCGATTTTTTTCAAATAAATTGACAAAAAAGTACATTTAAAACCGCATCTTTTGGTCGTTATCCCATCATGGAGAAATAATTTTTCGATTTTTTCTGTGTGTATGAAACTTTTGAAAATGTGTTTTCAATGTATACAAAAATAATAGCATCCACAACGTTACCTGTGTACTTACTCCTTTTTTACGAATAAAAACACATTTTTTAAAGTTTCATACACATAGCCAAAGTCGAAAAATGATTTCTCCATAATGGGATAGCGATCAAAAGATGCGGTTTTAAATGTACTTTTTTGTCAATTTATTTGAAAAAAATCGGATACACTCTTGTCGAAAAAAAAATTGTACTTTGAAAGGTGTTAAAATGGAAGAGGATGAAAAATGATTGTTTATTTTTTATTTATGTGTTCATAAATATTATAACTGTATCAATAAATAATAGCATCGACAATATAATTCATAATGTTCTCAACCTTCTTTACCTTTAACGACAAAATATATCAACAAATATTTGGTTTACCCATGAGTTTACCGTTAGCCCCGATATTATCAAGCATTGTAATGATCGATTTGGAAACAAACTGCCTCAAAAAACTAAAATTCACGATACCAATCTATAAAAGATACGTAGACGATATTGTAACAGCTCTTCCCACAGACAAAATAGAATCAACACTTAATCTCTTTAACTCGTATCACACTAAACTACATTTCGCAGTTGAAATAGAAACAAACAACAAAATACCATTTCTAGGCATCTTACTAATCCGAAAAGACAACTCAATAATTACCGACTGGTACAGAAAACCTACCAGGTCAGGTCGATGCATAAACTTCTTTTCTCACCACCCTCTTACAAGGGGAGTGCCAAGTATGATACACACCGATTCCCTAGCGGATTCGACGACCGTACATACGGTCGAAAATGGTCGTTTTGTCGACCGTAATTTTGTGGTCGTCAGAAAAAGCATCGCATTTTGCGATGCAGGAGGTTCTCAGTTTGTTCATGCATAAACACGATTCGCAAAAGTGTACAATTCGTCAAAGTACGGAATATGTTGTTGACATATTAGAAAGTATACGGAATAAATTTGGTATTCCGGTTCGTCAAACGGCTCGTAATATTGCGAGATTAGAGAAGCTCTACGACAGGTATACAAAAATTAAGAAAAATAAAAAAAAAAGAGTCTGTTAAGCAGAAACAAAACACAGCAGATTTTTCAAAGAAATTATATGCATTATTCGATATTGCTCTTCACGACGCTTTCGAGTATTTGAATGATGCACAAAAAGATTTTTTGTCTCAGTCAAAGTCGAAACAGCAAATTCCACATTAACCTGCCAGAAAATTTAATTGTACGAGGCTCGACTACAACTTCCATTCTGGTGAAACCGAACGAAAATGGTGATGCAATTTTCACTTCACAAACCTTCTTCAGTTATCTAATGTTTTCGATCGACTTTTCTAAATTTTTTTTCGTAGATTTGAGCCAAAAACTGTCACAATGCACTATATTGGATAAACAAAGCAGTCAGACTTCCTATTCCAGTGTTTTGCAACGCACTATTGTGCATTTTAAAGATAAAATACCGCAACCACCTGTTAAAAAAATAAATATCATGACTCTAAAGCTGACAGCTGCACTGGACAGAACAGGAACTACCAGCAGAAGTTATATTGATGTTGTCAATTTCAGTACTAGTACAATTCATAAGAATCGGATCAAATTCGGAGAGCATGACGCAAAGCGAGCGAAAGAAACACTCCAAACGGCTTGTGCTCTAACAGTTCATTAAGAAGGAAAACTACTTCCTGATGTCAATGGGTCAACCAAAGTTGAGATTTTATCGATTGTTGTAACAAAATTTAATACCGAAGAATTGCTCGGAGTACCAAAACTTCAAAAAGGACAAAATCAAGCCAACGCCATTGTTGAAATGTTGACTGAATGGAACGTAATCGAGAGTATAAGAGCAATGTCTTTCGACACAACTAGTGTGAACACCGGTGAATATTGAACATTATTGATTTTTATAAACCCACCAGTCAAGGTGAGGAGGTCTTCTCATAACCAGCGACCAAAAATCTATTGTTTTTCCAATATTTCTTCTGAATCTGACAATGAGCGTAAAATTTTTTTTTTTTCTAATAAAATCTCTTACGTTAGATGATAAAATTTAGTCATCTGACGACACACTCTTCGTAACAACATTATCTGCAGCCAGAAATAGTAATATAATATATGAAGAATTTTTCCCCTTTAGTATACCATCTTGCTCACATCCCACACAACAAAAATACGTCCCAAGTACGTCTTTCGGACATCACGTCAATTTTCCCGTGATGGTAATGGGATGGTCCCATGGGATTCCCATGGGCTCTAAAGTGTCCGCAGTGATTACCGGAATGGGATCGTCCCATTGTCGTCCCGGGATGTCTTCGGGACGTGGACATCCCGACAGCAGCGTGGACATATCAATGAGATATTATCGAGACTTCTCAAAGACGTCACCAACGTATTCCAGAATTATCAGACACAGCAATGATACGTCCCAAGTACGTCTTTTGGACATCACGTCAATTGACTCAACTGTCCCGTGATGGTAATGGGATGGTCCCATGGGATTCCCATGGGCTCTGAAATGTCCGCAGTGATTACCGCAATAGGATGGTCCCACTGCCGTCCAGGGATGTCTTTGGGATGTCTTCGGGACGTCTCTTGGACTGCCAACACAGCAGTGGATAATTATATTTATTTCGATTTGATATTAATTAATTTCAATTAATTAATTAAATTTCAATAAAATGGGTACAGTACAGAGGGAGACAGCAAGTACTCCTTGTAATATGGCCTCTTATGAGGTCTGACTCCTTTCGGTGTCAAATGTCCGTGTTCACGCTCGGCTATATAAGCATTCTATTTGCATGATCCATATGTGAGAGCCTTTGCCATCTCGCGGCGAGTCTGGAACTAACGCCGTGGAATGGCTGACCTCCTACAGACATCTCTAAGAGAGTCCGCTGGGATCGTCTACACACGGTTACGGCAGGATATCCTCAAGACATCCCATATTAATCTCGCGTAGAACAATGTCTTACCGGCACCTCCCAGAGACATCTCTATGAGAGTGCGCTGGAATCGTCAAAACACGGTTACGACAGGATATCCTCAAGACATCCTATATTAATCTCCAGTAGACCAATGTCCTACTAGTACCTCCCACATACATCTACAAGATAGTGCAGTACGATCGTCTACACGCGGTAACGGTAGGATATCCTAGAGACATCCTATATTAATCTCGGGTAGAACAATGTCCTACCAGTACCTCCCACAGACGTCTATAATAGAGTGCGTTGGGATCGTCCAATTACGGTTGCGACAGGATATCCTCAAGATCTTCTATATTAATCTCGGGTAAAACGGAATCCTACCGGTACCTCTCAGAGACATCTCTAATAGAGTGCGCTGGGATCGTCTAAATACGGTTGCAACAGGATATCCTCAAGACATCCTATATTAATCTCGAGTAGACCAATATCCTACTAGTACCTCCCACAGACATCTACAAGACAGTGCGGTACGATCGTCTACACACGGTAACGGCAGGATATCTACAAGACATCCCATATTAATCTCGGGTAGAACAATGTCCTACCGGTACCTCCCAGATACATCTATAAGCCAGTGCACCGGGATCGTCTAAACACGGTTGCGACAGGATATCTTCAAGACATCCTATATTAATCTCGAGTAGATCGATGTCTTACTAGTACCTCCCACAGACATCTACAAGTGAGTGCGGTACGATCGTCCACACACGGTGATGGCAGGATATCCTCAAGACATCCTATATTAATCTCGGGTGGAACAATGTCCTACCACTACCTCCCACAGACGTCTATAACAGAATGCGTTGGGATCGTCTAATTACGGTTGCGACAGGATATCCTCAAGACATCTAATATTAATCCCGCGTAGAACAATATCTCACTGGTTCCTCCCATAGACGTTCATAAGACGTACTATCTTGGTAGGACACGAATGGGACTATCTCGGGATGGTCCCGGGATCAATTTTGCTGTGTGGGTATGGAAAGGATAATGAAACGGCGTCTTTTTAGAAAAAAAAGTCCTTTTTATTATCGTTTTTATATCAGTAAGATGTCATTCAAGAAACGAAAAATTCTTCATGTATTATATTCCTATTGCTGGCTATAGGCAATGTTGTTACGAAGAATTGGTCATTATACGATTACATTTTTTTATTTCACGTAAGAGACTTTTTCGAAAAAATTAGATTTTTTTCTTACAAAATACCGTTTTCATTGACGTGAATATTTTCTAATAATTGTAGTTTGGCAATTTATACGACCTTCCATTTGAAAATTCGTTTTTATTTATCGAGTCTATCAGTTTCAAATATTATTCCCAATTTCGAGGTTTAGCAAATCATTTTTGATTCTGCAATTTTAGTTTGGATAATCCGAGAAAATTGACCCGTTTCGAAGTGAATTCGAGAACGTATCGCTCAATCTTTACGAACCTCGATTTAAATATACAAATTATACAAATAAGATATCGTCTTGCTACTGATTATTTATGAACTGGAGGCTAGGGGAAAAATATGTACAATGTAGGGCTGCTGGACTGTCTTAATTAGTTCCATTACAATTCATCATTTATATGCGATCAATAAATGGAATGGAATTGGGGAAAACTGGATTTGACATCGTTTGAAATTGGTATGGACGATGAAGGAATAAAAGATATGATTGGTGATGAACTGAAAGATATCCGTGATTTCATAAAAGGCTAATTTCGGGTATCAATAAATTTAAATTTACGAAAAATAAATGTATAATCAATTGATCGGTTAACGTTGGATTTTTGAATCTTTAGCTACATCACCCACGAGATATAAAGAATTCCTTGAACTGGCGTACGTATTTTTGGGAAGTATACCGCCGAAAAGGATTGAGTTCAAAGATCCTGAAGCTATGTATCATGCGAGATGGCTCTCGAAGGCCACGTACTGTTTAAAAATCTTCGCGTTAAAAAAACTGTTCCATATGAATGCATTGGAACTTACAGGTTTACGAGACATCTGCGTTTTTGTCGTTTTATCTTATATAAAATCGTGGTTCAGTGCTCCGTGCGCCCTCAAAGCACCCCTCCAAGACTTAAAATTGCTCCAAAATTTCCACTTATGGTATTTCAGTGTAGAGTTAGCAGTTTTGCCTCTATTGAATGATTATGAGTCGAGTGAGATTAAGTTGAAAATAAGCGGAGTACATGTGCCAATTTGAAACGATTCCAAATCAATAAGCGTGATCTAAAATCGATATTAACAAAAAATGTAAACGCTTTTGTCTCGCAAAAATCGCTCGCTGTATTAACCCTTACAGCACATAACATTGCTGCAACGTTGCAGCAATGTTGTCATATTGCACGTGCAATGATATATTGCAGATATGTTGCGGTAACATTGCTACACAACATTGCACTAAAACTTCTCACCAATGTTTCGGAAATGTTCCTAAGCAACATTTCTGCAATATTTTGTTGAAACGTTGCTGCAATGTTGCAGCAATGTTGTCATATTGCATGTGCAATGATATATTGCTCAAAATATTGCAGGAATGTTTCCTGCAATATTTTGTTGAAACGTTGCGAGTAAATTGCAGCGATATTAATGAGATGGAACTTCAAATTTCACAACTACACGAGCGTAATAAATTTGAAAAAGATCTATTGAAAAAGATCTATATTCATTTATTCGTCATAAAACATCAATAACGATTAATTTCACGTCATTTGCTTTTTCTTTTTTCATATTTCTTTTTAAAATTTTGTTGTGCTTTTGACATTAATAAGACATGTGATATTGCAGCGATATAATATAATTAAGACATTGTGATATTCGTATTGAAAAAATGTTCAATCTCAAAAAAGCTATAAACCCAAAATGTTTTTTACGACTAATAATTCTCAGTCGTAACCACCAGCTAACTGGCCCCCGGAATGGGTCGTTACGATTAATAATTCTCAGTCGTAACGACCAGCCAACTGGCCCCCGGAATGGGTCGTTACGACTAATAATTCTCAGTCGTAACGACCAGCCAACTGGCCCTCGGAATGGGTCGTTACGACTAATAATTCTCAGTCGTAACGACCGAGAGCGGACTGCGATGATCCTTCATACGACCAAAAAATTACGGTCGACAAAACGACCACTTTCGACCGAAACTGTTTACGACCCTAAATTTCGGGTCGACGAATCTGCTAGGGAATGAATTTAAATTACTGATTCAATTTATTGATCGAGATCCGAACGAATGGAGAACGGATAAGAATTATCAACGTTGCGTGGAAGTTCTGCAAACTTTAAGGGTCGTTAACGATACATCCGAAAGAGCAGTAGCTTTAGCTACAAAGTTCAATGGATGTTTAACACACAGTGAGCAACAGCGTCAATATCTGCTGCAACTGGTGAAGAATCATCAAAAGAATCACCCGACATATGTCACAAAAAAATTTCATCGCGTTTAATTAGATTTTTATAATTGTTATTAAAAGATTTGAAAAAAATCAGTTGATCTGTAAAACAAATTTTTTTATAGATTTTGCGACACCGAATAAATAATAATCCAACAGCCGAAATTTGTTATTCATTCAAACCTACGAAAACATTCATTCTTATCGACGTTTATTCATAAAAACTTGTCGAAAAATTAGTTATTTTTATAAAATCATAATTTGAGAATGTTACGTCCCGCTTTTCGCCTAAAATCTATAAACTTATGGATTTTATTATTTCTATTATTTCGCGCGAGAACAGACGTGAACTCACGGTCCTACGCTAAAACACTCTCGTCAGCGGATTCCAGGAATTCATGCGTCGCGATCACCCCATTTGTCGCAAATCGCGATCAGCGACTTGTCGGTCGATGTCACCTTTTGGTCACCTTGTGGCGAGCTCGTGTATGGCCACCAAGGGCATGCACGCACAAATCGAGTTAGTACCCACCCACCGTCAGGTGAATCAAGGAGTAATACTCCGGCCTTCAGCCAGTCGCTGCGGCGTAATTCCCGCGTCGCCATATAAGAAGCATACGCTCGCTCGTATGTGATCTTGGGACGTTAATACACAGGGGTGCTCGCGGAGACGCGTAAGTCTCGGGTCGATGTTAATGTTTTGTCCATCCTAAAAGATCGTGCCTTTGCCTTTTTTTAACGCAAAAGTCAGCTGTTCTATTCGAGACGCCGCAAGTATTGTGAGCGCCGTCTCTTTCTCTCATATATACATGTTCGCAGTGCGCGTTGATCCCCGTTCGCCCTCCTTGCATACTTTGAGATATCGTGTCACCCGTAGTGACACGGTATAATAAATCCTATGTTATATGATGCATTCTAACTAGACTGCGTAATTATTGACGAGACTCTCACCCTTTTCAGCCGTGACCGTGCCCGTATGGGACGGTGAAGAGGCGCCCAATCTACTAAGAAATACTAAATACACCTTTTAAGTCAACGCATTTCAATTCTTATTAATTATATATATCCTTGTAACGTGCCTCTCGGTACGTAACAAGAACAAGTCAAATAGATATTTTCGTAATAAATGAAGTTTGCACATTAATTACGCGTAAGCCGTTGATTTTATAGATAAAAGCCAAGAGGAGTTTTTTAGTAGAGAATTCAATTTCCTTCAAAAAACTTAATGAGAAAATACCGTACAATTTAATCAGACTTAGGACCAATAATAGTGAAAAAAACGAGCTTCCCATGTTAATCAATTGGGAAAACTTCATTGCCATTGAGCTACCTCTAAATATTTTTTGACAGCGCTCCCCTTGCGCGAGGATTTGTTGTAGACATAAAGTAACGAAAAAATATATAGCCCTACAATGACACACCCTAATATATATATTGTTGTGAAGACAGCTTTAAGTCAATAGAATTTCATAGCCGACTCAGACAGATGACTCGACACATGACGAACGTGATAACGATCGTAAAAATTAGAAAGAGTCTCGTCTGAGATTCGACAACAAACGGATGTGTGTATAAAAAGGGAATAAAGTTTCGTTTGGTTTAGCAATAGCAACATTGCAACATTGCAGCAACCTTGCTGCAATGTTGCTATGTCCGCCGATTGAATTATTGCTGCAATATTCCGCAATATTGCAGAAATATTGTATGCAATCAATATGCAATATTGCAGAAATATTGCATGCAATCAATATGCAATATTGCAGGAATATTACGTGCAATGGAAACTTTATCATTTGAATTATTGCATAAGATAAAAATATGTAGTCTTCAGTCCATCGAACTGCGCTATCACAGGGCGCGGGTAAATGTTCCAACAATTG
Source organism: Alloplasta piceator (assembly GCA_946863875.1). Lineage (NCBI taxonomy): Eukaryota > Metazoa > Arthropoda > Insecta > Hymenoptera > Ichneumonidae > Alloplasta > Alloplasta piceator. The sequence continues at coordinate 22,534,228 of OX333077.1, read as the reverse complement.
ATTCTTAATTAAGACCCCGATACCGGACCTTTATCGGTGCTCGATGGCGCTCTCGCCAGCGCGAGGGCGCGCACCGACCGCCGCCACCTAACGGATCTCAGGCGAAGTGCTGAGATCGTGGCAGGCCCCAGGTCATCCCGTTACATTATATAGTCATATTTTGCGAATAAGAATCATTCAGAAACAAAAAAGATTTTGGTTTTATAGCATTTTTGATATTGAACATTTTTTCAATGCGAATATCACAATGCCTTAATTATATTATATCGCTGCAATATCACATGTCTTATTAATGTCAAAAGCACAACCAAATTTCAGAAATAAATATGAAAAAAGAAAAAGAAAATGACGTGAAATTAATCGTTATTGATGTTTTATGAGAAATAAATGAATAGATCTTTTTCATATTGATTACGCTTGTGTAGTTATAAAATTTGAAGTTCCATCTGTTGTGACCTCGAATTTCGACTCAACTCGAGAGGAGGAAATGAGGTCCGGATTTGTGGGTTATTTGCCAAGGCAAATGAATTTGCTCGGTTCGACGTAATTTAAAAGCACGTTGACTTTATTGAGAAAAAACCGGGATGGTTAATCTAATGATTAATATGTAATTAGAAGTGGAGTTTAGTGATCGACCAACCGCTTCGAGAGTTCCTCGAAGACTGTCGAATTTAGTCGTGAGCTGAAGGCTCACGATTTTGGATAATCGCGTTTCGTCATTTGCACACGCGCTGCATTGTCAGCAGCGGTCAAAGACCTGCAATTTATTTGTTAGCGTTAACAAATCGAACATTCCGGAACGTCCGGTCAATACTCTTGCTATGTGGCAATAACGTATTGTTGCAACCTGCTCAGGGTACAACATCCCTCCCCCTTTAAATGAAATCACTCCGTGATTTTTGTTGTCTCTCGAAACGGTCATCGTTACAATTTTGTTTCATGTTATGTTTTCCCATACGTATATATATATATATATATTATATATATATATTATATATATATTATATATATTAAATATATATATATATATATAGTTTCTCTTTTTTTTCTGAAAATGTCATGTTAATTACAGGTAAGTAAAAATTCAACTTTTTGTTCTATATCCGTTAATTATTCTATCTTAAAATTCCTAGATGTGACGGAACATTTCACGTCCAAAGCCAGTTTTCTTTTGTTACTTGTAATCCTTATTTTTGCAATACCAAAAATTTATGTCTATACCGGGTGTCCCATTTTAATCTTACAGTTGATTTATTTCGAAAAATATTGCTCCGATCAAAAATTGAGTGGAATGAAACTTTTAGGGTTCAGAGGGTGCCACTTAAAATTTTTTTTTGTTTTGGTCCAAAATTTAAAATGGTGGCGTTAAGATGGCTGACATGTTTTTTTCAAATGGAAACATGATTTTTTTTTCACCAAAATTTTTTTCAGATTGAATCTAACATCTTTTGTAGTAACATTTTTTTGATATAGCCCATAATAAAGGGTGTCCCATTTTAATCTTACAGCTAAATTATCTTGAAAAATTCTGCTCCGATAAAAAATTGAGTGGGATGAAACTTTTAGGGTTCAGAAGGGGACGTTCAAAAAAATTTTTTGTTTTGGTCCAAAATTGTTTTTTGTTTTGGTCCAAATTGTTTGGACCGAAAGGTTTTTCAAACAATGAAAACATGATTTTTTTTCACCAAAAAATGTGTTAAGTCAAAACTAACAACTTTTGTTGGAACATTTTTTTTATTCAGTCCATAAGAGATCACCATTTTTTACTATTTTAGTACTATCCGGGATAACCATGATGGTGGAATGGTGGAATGGTGAAATGGTGGAATCTTCGAACACCTTTAAGAAGATTTCAGAAAACACTCACGAGGAGGATTTAGAAGATCTCCTCGGCTTCGTCATTATGCTGCATAACGCTAAAATAGTCAAAAATGGTGATCTAGTCTAAAATATCCGGGCTATAAAAAAAATATTCCTACAAAAGATGTTAGATTTGATCTGAAAAAATTTTTGGTCAAAAAAATCATGTTTCCATTAAAAAAAAACATGTCAGCCATCTTAACAGCGCCATTTTGAATTTTGGACCAAAACAAAAAAATTTTTTGAACGTCCCCCTCTGAACCCTAAAAGTTTTAGCCCACTCAATTTTTTATCGGAGCAGTATTTTTCAAGATAATTCAGCTGTAAGATTAAGATGGGACACCCTCTATTATGGGCTGTATCAAAAAAATGTTCCCGCAAAAGATGTTAGATTTAATCTGAAAAAAATTTTGGTGAAAAAAAATCATGTTTCCATTTAAAAAAAAACATGCCAGCCATCTTAACGCCACCATTTTAAATTTTGGACCAAAACAAAAAATTTTTTTAAACGTCCCCCTCTGGACCCTAAAAGTTTCATCCCACTCAATTTTTGATCGGAGCAATATTTTTCGAAATAAATCAACTGTAAGATTGAAATGGGACACCCTATATACTATATATTTTGTTTTGTTTTTTTCCTCTATGTAGATTAATTCTTCCTCTATTTCTGTTCTGTCTTCGTGTCGTTTTTCTTTTTTTCATTCGTTTTTCATTTTTTGTATGGCAGGCGTTTTTTGATATCTTTTTTCCGTTCCCATGGTTGAGAGCGGAGGTTCAGTTCACGGACTTAATTCCGTCGTTGATCTCCAAAGTGGTACGTTCTTCTTGTCTTTATTTTATTTATTTCTTCCTGTATTCTTATTTATTCTTTTCATTAATGTATAGTTTTTTAGAAAATTTTTTATTTTTTATTTTCTATTTTTTTATTTTTATTATTTCTTTTTTCAGATAACGAAGTCAAAGAATGTTCAAATTGGAAGGAAATATGGCCGTCTACACCACTAACGACGTCGAAATTATTCTGGTGAGTTTTTGAAAATTACATTTCCTCTTCATTGTTTTATTTTATTTATATTGTTCATGACTTTATTTTAATTATTTATTGACTTATGACTGCTTATTTTCGTTCCTCGCTGTATTTTTTTTTCATTGCTTGTTATTTTATTTGTTTCAAGTTCCTCGAGTCGTCCCAAGGGCAGTTTGTTTAATGCCGCCTTCCTGGTGGCACAATTTTGTTGCGCACGCGAAAGACGTGCGTCGTCAGCGTCGACGAGCTCGCGAGGCGCTCGACGTCCTGTGGCGAGATGATGCTCATTATCGTACTATTGAAAGTTTCGCCGCGTGTGGCGCCACGATTTTTAAAGATTCTTAATAAATGGCATAATTATTTTTTCTTTTGAAAAAGTATCGTTTCTACTTTTCGTTTTTTCCATTAGTTTTAAGTTTTTAGTTTTTTCAGGGCGCGACTTTTTCTTTCTTTTCGTAATACTTTTCTTTATCGTTTAAACATTAAACAAAAATTCTTCTCTTTTATACTTATTCATTTTTTTTTATCGTGAAAAATTTATTTCGGTTTTTTTTTTTCATTATCTATTTCGTAAGGTATTTTTCGTTTTTCGCACGAGTATGTGCCGTTACTATTCGCTGGATCGGTGTTCGTTGGAAACGGAGAGGTAGGTATCAGCGAAATATGAAGCGGGCCGCAGTCTGTCGCTGGCTCGTCGTAACCTCTTTTTCCCTACTTCTCTTCGTCTTAGTGTTCGACATAATGCTTGAGACGATTGATATGAATTTTTCGTTGCTTTTTCCCGCGACGAATAATGTAGGTAACGGGTGATTCCTTACCCATTATCATATAGGGCCCAATCCATTTTGCCGTTAATTTTCCTGATCGTCCTTGGCGAACTACTGGGCTCGATAATAATATTTTATCTCCTACCCTGAAATTTTGTTCTTTAGTTTTTTGGTCATAATATTTTTTTGTTTTTAACTTCCTTTCCATTAAATTCTCTTTTGCTTCCTGCCATGCAGTTCTCAATTTGTGTTTGAGATTTTGCAAATAATTATCGTAGGTGTATTGTGTGCTTGGTGGTGTTTGGAGCGCGGTCGGTAGCACCGCGTTTCTCCCGAACACCAGTTCGTGTGGCACGAATCCCGTGGCTGTGTGTGGCGTAACGTTATACACACACATGGCATATGGTAGTCATTGATCCCAGTCCGTTTGATCCTTATTCACAAATGCCTTCAGGTATTCCGCCAATGTTTTATGCGATCTTTCTAGCGCACCGTTGGATTCTGGATGGTATGCTGTTGTTTGAATCTTTTTTATTTTGAACAATTTGCATGGATCCTTGAATATTTCACTTAAAAAGTTCGTACCCTGGTCCGATAAAATGACCTTGGGTGTTCCATATTTGCAAATTATTTCCGTCGCGAGTCCTTCAGCGACGCTTTCCGCTTCTTGATTTTCCAATGGTATAGCTGCGCTGAATTTTGTTAGCAAATCTTGGAATGTCAAAATATATTTATTTCCATGTTCGGTTTCGGGCAATGGTCCTACTACATCAACAGCGCATTTTTCGAATGCATGTTCCGGTGTGTCGGTAATCATTAAAGGTGCATTTTTCCTGTATGCCGTCTTATTCCGTTGGCATTTATTGCACTTGGTCACGTATTCTTCTATTTCTTTCTTCATTCCCGGCCAGTGGTATATTTTTTTAATTCTGTTTAGCATGCGTTGAATTCCTTGATGACCGCCCAACGGTGTGTCATGGTATTCTTTTAAGATTATTTTTCTTTCATCCACGGTGGGACTAACATATGACCAGTTATCGTCATATTCTTCATTACAGCTGATGTCGCTATCTTCTGTTTCTTGGTTTTCATTCTCTGTTTCTTTCTCTTTTTATCCTTCGTCTTTTGCCTCCTTTTCCTTTTCCTCGTGTTGCTCATTCTCCGTCTCCGAGTCGGTGACGGGTGGGGGCGTCGCGCTTCGCGGTGTTACCTAGCGCGGTCTCCCTCTCTTCCGCGGCCCCGGGTGATCGCAGGCGGATGTCGCGATCGCGCGAGCGGCCTTACGCGGCCTTCCCCTCCCTCTTTTTTCTACTATCACCGTATCACTCGCTCCACCCGGCTGTTGCAATGCGAGTAGGTGCAGCCTGCTGAGGGCATCGGCGTTTGTGTTTATTTTTCCAGCTTTGTATTCGACTGTGTAGTCATATTCTTCAAGTTTTATTCTCCATCGCATTAATCTCGATCCTGGGTCTTTTATGCTGAATAACCATGTGAGCGGTTTATGGTCTGTGACGATTGTAAAGGCAGTTCCATATTCGTAAGGTCGAAATTGAGCTACCGCCCATACTATCGCTAGCATCTCTTTCTCTGTTGTAGAGTAATTTATTTCGGCTTTATTCAGTGTCCTACTCGCGTAACATATGGGTAAATCTGATCCAATTTTTCCTTGCGATAATATGCCTCCTATTGCTTTGTCCGATGCATCGGTCGTGATAATGAAGGGTTTCGAAAAATCGGGATACTGCAAAATTGGAGCAGTGATCAGTTTCTCTTTTAATTTTTCGAATGCGAGTTGACATGTTTCGGTCCAATCGTATTTTTTATCCTTTTTTATTAGCTCAGTGAGAGGTTTTGCGTGTTTTGCGAAATCCAAAACGAATTTTCTGTAATATCCTATCAGTCCCAAAAATGATTGCAATTGTTTCACGTTTTTTGGAGCGGTAAAATCCTGTACTGCCGATATTTTTGAAGGGTCTGGTTGTACCCCTACTTCCGTTATAATGTGTCCCAAATATTGTGTTTCCTTTTTCAGGAACTGGCATTTTCGAGGCTGTATTTTCAATTTCGCCTCTCTCAGTCGCTCGAAAATTTCCTCGAGTCGATCGTTATGTTCTTTGAACGATCTTCCGTAGACGACAATATCGTCTAAATATACGTAGCATTTTATACCTTGTATTCCTGCTAATACGGCGTCCATTAATCTTTGGAACGTCGGTGGCGCGTTTTTTAAACCGAAAGGCATGCGATTGAATTCGTAGTGCCCTAACGGGGTGGAAAACGCGGTTTTACCCTTGTCGTTTTCCGTCATTGGCATTTGATGAAAACCCGATGCGAGATCTAGAGTCGAGAAATATTTTGCTTGCCCCAATTGGTCTAATATCTCTGTGATATTGGGCAGCGGGTATGAGTCGCCTTCGGTGACGTCATTTAATTTGCGAAAATCGACAACGACTCTTTTTCTCATTACGCCGTCGGCACCGGTTTTCTTCGGTACCACTAGCAATGGCGCATTCCATTGGCTTTTACTCGGTCGAATAATTCCTTCTTTTAGCATTTCCTTTATTTGTTTCATCACTTCCTGTTTGTGCACTTCCGGAAGTCGATAGGGACGTACTTTGATCGGTCGAGTATTTTCCTTTACGTGTATTTCGTGCTGCACTTTGTCCGTGCCATATAGGGGTTCACCCTCTATATGAAATACGTCTGCATATTCCTGGCAAAAATTCCTGAGATATTTTTCTTCTTCCGGGTTGAGATAGGTCTCTCTCGTAATTTCTTTCCATATATTTTTTATACGCTCATTCGCGTAGTACGAGTTTACTGTATTTAACGCGGCTGTAGATGCTCGGGTTTCTGCTGCGTCAGCGGAGTCTCCTCTGTCCTCCTCGAGCTCGACCGTCAGTCTCTCTATCTCGAGCAAATATTCATTTGTATTACAAATCACGGTTAAACAACAGTGACCGTTACGTTTGGCAAGCCCTTCGCCAAGTTGCACGCCCTTTTCCAAGGTTCGTCCTGCGATGATTCCTTGCGTCGGGCCGGTCGCCTTTGCGCAAATTAAAATTTCTGCTCTTGCTGGCAGGGACAATTTTTTCGATCCATTTATTGAGGGCATACAGTGCCCATATATTTTAATCGTCTCTCCATTTAAAATGTCGACTTTATGTTTTTTCAATAAAAAGATTCCCATTAGCCCATCTATTCCTAATGGTGCATCCTCTTCAAGAACAAAAAATGGGTGATTTATTTTTGCTGTAGGAGTCTCCAATTCTAGCATGATTTTGCACAATGCACGGAACGTCATTCCGGTAACTCCTTTAAATTCAACGATTTCATCTATTATTTCGATGTTTTGATCGAGCACGCCTTTTTTGATGACGCTGCACTGCGCACCTGTTTCTCCTTTCAGTGTGAGCATTCCACTCTTCGCATGCATTGAAGGGATAAAGAAATCGTTGGCTGCTTCTTCTGTCGTCGGAACATCCATATTAAAAAAATTTTCCGTACGTCCTCGCTGCAGATCGTATTTCGTCTTCTCGGGCGCGTTATCTCCAACGTCACGTAATGTACGTATCGTTGACCTCACAGCTGTGCCCGTATTATTTTTCCCTTGGTTACGAATCAGCATTCCAATGTCGAGTGAACTTAGGGTTTTCTTCTCGGCTATTCCTTCTCGTTTTTCGTTACGAGATTTTTCTTGTTCTCGATTTTTCCAGCTCGTATCCGTTTGCGTTTGATAGTCTTTTCTTGGTCCTTGATGTTTTTGTTGTCCTTGATTATTTTGTTGCCCTTGATCTCGCATTCGACTGCGACAATCCCTTTGATAATGTCCTGGCTTCTTGCAGTAATGACAGGTTACTTCTAGTTGATTCATACCCTTTGACGATGCTGCCGGAAGACTTTGTCTCCCATAACCGGAAGTTGTACTTCGGCAGTCCTTGGCCAAATGTCCAATCCTGTGACACTTGTGGCACTTCGGTGAATCGTACCCTTTTACGTGCGTTTGACGATGGATTGAATCTCCTCCTTGCATTGATTTTTCCTCTTCCATTGCGCCTTTGAGCGCTGCGCTTAAATCGGTGAATCCTCGGGCCTTAATTATTACCTGATATTCCCTTTTTAATCCTCTTTCGAAATTATGCAGAGCTAGTTGACGTACATATGTTTCGATCGTTTGTTTGCTCGCGGCTGTGGCTTCGTTTATCGTACTTGCGTCGATTAATTCCATCATTATTCCCTCAAGTCTTTGACCGTAAGCTAATACCGTTTCTCCTTGTTTCTGCTTACACGTATTAAATTCAAGTTGCAACGCAGCTACTGTACGTCGCGTGCCATATAGAGCTGTCATTTCTTCTTTAAATTGTCGGAACGAATTTATCTGTTTATATCGCGTATCTTTTCGAGCTTTTCCTACAACTTTTGTCGCTAATACCGATTCTAACAAAGACGCGCGATCTCGTTCGGCCACGCTTCTATCGGTATAACCGTACGCTTCAATTATATCGTCTACTTCTTCCGGCTTCGATCCGTCGAACCGGGGTACGAGGCTACGGGCCTCTTTTAGGGACATATATTCCGCATTGTCTACAACTTCTTGTCTAGACATATTGTTCGTCTGTCCGTCGATATTTAACAACGAAAAATCTATTGGGTCTATTTCTCGACCGCGTTCTGTTTCTACAAGGTCAAACGGGTCGGTTTCTACTTCGTCAAAGTCAATGTCTTCTGAGTCAGGGTCGGGTCCAGCTACAGTGACTCTCCTTTTCTTTTTTATAAATTTCGGACGTGCAGCTGGTACAGGAGTACGTGCAAGTTCCTCAGAACTGTCTGTCGCTCTACGTCGTTTTTTTGTGTCTTTGTTTGATTCTTCTACTCGATCGTAATCTAACGAACGATCAAAAAATGAGTCTAACGATCTAGAAATTGATTGATTTCCGCGTAATTTGAGTCTGTTTACTAGCTCGTCGTCTGACATATGATTTTAAAAAATTTCTGGCTTTGGCGAGTTACAAAAATTTGTTCCGTCACTTACAGTATGATGAGAAGACGCATGATGATCTTAACCCTCTTCGCGTTGATTTGCTGGACTACTGATTGTCGTCTTCAACGATGTCGTCGTTGGATACCAAGTGCCTCTTCAGAGAGTCTTCGGTTCGGTTGATCGTCCTTCCTTCATTCCTTCCTTCCTGGATCCTCAGATCCTTGGTTTTTTTGTCGTCTGGAGTCTTGGAGTATCTTCTCTCGTCCAGTTTCTCGTAACATCGATATTGTATCGATTATCGAACTTTTGGCATCCCACCGCTGCCACCAATGTTGTGGCCTCGAATTTCGACTCAACTCGAGAGGAGAAAATGAGGTCCGGATTTGTGGGTTATTTGCCAAGGCAAATGAATTTGCTCGGTCCGACGTAATTTAAAAGCACGTTGACTTTATTGAGAAAAAACCGGGATGATTAATCTAATGATTAATATGTAATTAGAAGTGGGGTTTAGTGATCGACCAACCGCTTCGAGAGTTCCTCGAAGACTGTCGAATTTAGTCGTGAGCTGAAGGCTCACGATTTTGGATAATCGCGTTTCGTCATTTGTACACGCGCTGCATTGTCAGCAGCGGTCAAAGACCTGCAATTTATTTGTTAGCGTTAACAAATCGAATATTCTGGAACGTCCGGTCAATACTCTTGCTATGTGGCAATAACGTATTGTTGCAACCTGCTCAGGGTACAACACATCTCATTAATATCGTTGCAATTTACTCGCAACGTTTCAACAAAATATCATTGCACATGCAATATGATAACATTGCTGCAACATTGCAGCAACGTTTCAACAAAATATTTCAGAAATGTTGCTTAGGAACATTCTCGAAACATTGCTGAGAAGTTTTAGTGCAATGTTGCGTAGCAATGTTACCGCAACATATCTGCAATATATCACTGCACGTGCAATATGACGACATTGCTGCAACATTGCAGCAACGTTTCAACAAAATATTGCAGAAATGTTGCTTAGGAACATTCCCGAAACATTGCAGAGATGTTTCAGTGCAATGTTGCGTACGCAATGTTTCCATAACATGTCTGCAATATTTCATTGCACGGGCAATATGACAACATTGCTGCAACGTTGCAGCAATGTTATGTGCTGTAGGGGATATGTCATACTCCTATATTGCTAGCGGCCTATGCTTCCCTATAAGCGGTAGGTGAAACAGAAAAGAGAGACAGAACACTTGAACGGGGTCATACTGCGCACGCGCGACCCACTACGTAGGCATAATATATAAATGTTATTGGCTGGGGCACTCCCGCTTTCATTCGCGCTTGCGCATTGCAAGAGCCAGAGAGGGAGAGAACGATATTGTCTGCACAGTAAAGTGTTCACAGAGTTTCGGCCAGCGCTAGCAATATAGGAGTATTACATATATGATTCAGGCAGGTCCCAATCCCCCACAATTGGCAAATTAACTTTCTCGGATCCGCGCAAAGTTGAGGAGCATATATCAGAAAAAACATATAGCTAGTGAGTTAAATTTGAAAAAATATAATTTATTAAATTTTGTTTCCTTCCATAACCATGAAACTGGTTGTTGCGAGTTCAAACTCTGATGGCGACGTCTAATTTTTTATTTCTTTTCATTCCCTAATATCATATAATGTTTAAAAATAATAAAATATTAATAAAAAAACCTTTATTTTATCGGAATTATAAAGAAATATAATATTACAAATAAAATAAAAATTGCATGTTTCGTTACGTAGGAATTACGTCAATGTGCTGACTGTGTTATGGCCAGTATAAATTGCCTCTTCCCGCGCGTTTCCGCTCTCGTGAATGCGAGAGAGATAGAACTAAAACTTTTAACACATATTTCTCGAAAACGACTGAATGGAATGAAAAAAGAATGGTGAGGCCACCTGTAAAAATTAATTACGCAAGTAGCTCCACTGTTCTTTTTTTATTCCATCAAACCATCTTCGAGAAAAATCTGTTCAAAAACTGTTGAGGTTATGTTGACCCCCTTAGACTCCCTTTATGGCTATGGGACGAGTTTGTTACATCTATGAGCTGAGAGTGTTACACCTATGAGTTGGGTTTGTTACATCTATATGAGTTGAATATTTTACATCTTGAGTATGAGTATGTTTCATCATTATTCCTCGTAGATTTTTCGTATCTGTGACTTGTTTAGGGGTTGACATATTTGAGAACAAACTCCACTTCATTCACGGAGTTTGTGACGGAAACGTTATATCCAATAGCACGCGTTATATAACATTTTCGTAACCATTTCGGGATTGTGTTTGCTGGGATTATACTTCCTTGCGATATTTCACAACATTCGTCCCAGAAGTGGGATTATTTCATTTCATTCGCGATATTTTTCAAGAAAAAAAATTACGCGAATATCGTGATAGTCGTAAGGAGGGATCGTTTTTCGTGACACGGAATATTTTCAGTGAAAAGCGACAAATTAAAAAAAAAATGGACCCACGTCAAAATCGTCAAACGACAACATCTCATGACCGTGGCAGTGGCGAACCCGATCTCATCGGCCAGTTTCCTGAAGAAATGAACCAAACTCTTCATGAGAATAATCGACTCGTCGATGAACTCATCGAAGAATCAGGACTAGCAACAATAGAATCGCATAATAATGAACAATGAGAAGCAGCGTCCATCGCACGCCGTAAAAAATGTTATTAAATTTAATATACAAAAGTATATTAAATTTCAAAAACAAATATATGAAATCGAAATTAATATACAAGGTATTTGAAAATTAACAATGTCATCTTAAATTTAATGTTTGTATATTAAAATTAAAAGTATACTTTTTCGCAATTTTCATTTACATTATTGAAAATTAATACACTTCTTTCTTAAAATTGCAATCAACCATTGAAAAATTTTTTCAATATTATAATGAAATTTAATATACCGTATATGAAATTTCAATAACAAGTATACGAATTCGAACTTAATATACATGGTATTGGAAAATGAACAAATCATCTTAAACTTAATATTTGTATATTAAAATTAAAAGATGAACGCTGAAAATTCAAATCCCCGTATATTAAAATGGTTTCCAAAATTACAATCAATGTCAGCAGCCGTGCTAGTTGACGGATCCACCACTATGCGTCGCATGCGCTCGGACCTCTGTGCCCAAGCGAAATAGGCTTATGACGGTGTTATGTACTGGACGGCCAGCGTGCCCAATATACTTACCTGTCTCAGAGGTTATACCGTGATGATTTAGGCGGTCCCTCCAGGGCGAAGCTCTTCCATTGCACTTTCGATCGAGCTGACCCTTGCGAATATTCCTAATGTGGATATCTTGGGTGTACAACTTTAGTTGCCCTGTAACAAATTTTTGTATTAAATTTAATAAAATAATATGAAGTTTTTATGCATATACAGTACACTAAATTTCATATACAATGTGTACAGTAATATTCCAATATAAGTATATGAAAAATCAAATAACTTCTTTTAATTTTAATATACAAAAGAATATTAATTTTCATATCTTTTTTCATGATTCTGTTTTAAAAATCATACTATGTATTGGAATTTTAATATACGAACTTATATTAAAATTAAAAGAAGATATTTGATTTTTCATATACTTGTGTTGGATCAAGAGTCGCGGTAGCGACTCGAGACAAGTACATTAAAACAAGAAGCGCACGAGACTCTTATACCCGACACATCCTGCTTATACACAGGAATATATCTGTATAAAAAAAATTCGTTTACCTCACGGAGAGAAATAGTTTTGTCACGACAGCAAAAGTTGGTTTGCTAACCATTTATTTGTTGTATTAGCAAATCGAAATGCACATATAGCAAATCGCTATGCACATAAAGCAGATTTCTTGCTTTAGCAGCAAACGAGCATTTGCTACTGTGACAAAAAATGAAAATCCGCAAATCTAGTAAAATAATATGTAAATGTAACAAATGATTTACTAGTGGTGCATATAAGCTTTGCTCGCGGAACAAATGCGAGCATAGGCGATTTTCAGTACCAGCAACTGGTTCATTTGCTAGGGCATGAAGAAATTTTAGCATACGTCATTTGTTAATCTAACTCATTATGTTTGCTAGCGAAGCCTTACACGATAACCTATTCACACAAACGAACGATTACCAATTCCTCGATATAATCTCCCAAAGCTATGAAAGGCAGTCACGATTATGTCTAGCTTGAATTTGCAGGTTATGTACTCTCTCTTGCTCCCGCATGATTCTTATTCTTAGCGCTGTTTGTCAACAGATTTTGAGATTATGTCGAGGTCTTAACACCACTGCGAATGTGAGATTTACATACACGATGACATCCTAACCTCTGTAACTGGAGAATTCGCTTTTTGACACAGATATGTTTTCTTGTGATACTTTGATAAATCATAACCTGCATTATAAACAAATTAAAAATTCATACATATATGAAAAAAGTCAAATTTTCCTTCCGGAGGACAACTAATATACATAAAACTCCCTTCGGGCGAAGAAAGTTTTATGCATTTCAAAGTTTCCATTCGGAGAACTATTTTTCACAAAATCCCTTTTGCGGATTGTAAATATCTTGAAATGGTTTTCTTCGCTCAATGACAAAATAAGAATTTTGTCATTAGGCGGAGGGAGTTTTATGCATTTTAAAATTTCCCTTTGGAGAACTATTTTTTTCACAAAATCCCTTTTGCGGATTGTAAATATCTTGAAATTGTTTTCTTCACTCAATGACAAAATTCATATTTTGCTAAAATTCATATTTTTCCATTAAGCAAAGAAAACAGTTTCAAGATATTTAGAATCCGCAAAGAGGATTTTGTGAAAAATAGTTCTCCGAAGGGAAAGTTCGGAATGCCTAAAACTCCCTTCGCCCAATGACAAAATTCATATTTTGCCATTAAGCGAAGAAAACAATTTCAAGATATTTATAATCTGCAAAGAGAATTTTGTAAAAAATACTTCTTCGAAGGGAAACTTTAAAATGCACAAAACTTCCTTCGCACGAAGGGATTTTTATGAATATCAGTTGTCCTCCAAACGGAAAATGTGACTTGTTTCACATATATATATGAATTTTTAATTTATTTAAAAAGGTTATGATTTGTCACAGTATTACAAGAAAACATATTTGTGTTAAGAAGCAAATTCTTCAGGTACAGAGGTTAGAAACGTACACGTCATCACATCAAGTGCTATATAATTTACGACGGAATGATTGCAAATGACACCAATGCAACTATTATATTATTTCAATAAAATGTTTTCCCAGTCGTCGGTAGCGTAATCGTTAGCGTGTGCATTAGTATAGGTAGTTAGGTAGGCAGGTATCAGGTTCGAATCCCCATATAGGCAGAAAATTTTCTTCGACATTATCAATTACCTACCCATTCCCAATAACAGAATATCTACAATAAAGTAATTTAAGGAAGTAAAATAATATTTTTAATTTGTTTTTGATTTTTTTTCTCCGGTTGGTTTTGCTGACGCAATAAGAGCATAGCGGAGAAAACATATGGCAGTCGTTAGCAAATCAGTTTGTTCTCCTAGCAAATCAAACGACGGCCATGTTGTTTCTCGGCGCAGGATTCTCGCACATGATTTGTTGCCGTAACATACCGATTTGGCTTGGGACCAGCAAGCGGTATTTGCTAGATTAGCAGATCAAACTGTAGTACGCCATTCTTGTAACTGCAATGTAGCAAATACTTCGCTGTCACCATGTTAACATAGAAAATTTGCTGCGGTAGCGTGCGATGTGCTGTCCTGACCAAAATATTTCTCTCCGTGCGATTATTAATTGATGACAGCATCTTGGAGATTATTCTGCGTACGCGTAAATTCGTTATTAATTATGCTCTTTCGATTGGGAATACAATCAGTGCTCTAGCTGAAAGAATATGGATGATATCGCGGATTTATTTTTCGTCCGTGACATCTCGTTTTCATCACTATAACATGGCGAGTTTTTCGTACCTCAATTTTTTCCATACGAAGTATACCTATGTTTTCGCACGGAGAATTCCTATACGATGTATACCTATTTTCGCACGGAGAATTCCTATTACGATGTATACCTATGTTTTCGCACGGAGAATTCAGTAGTGTAATAGGGCCGGTTCTGGATCAAGAACCCTACCCCGACATTTACCGACCTTTTTCAACCCGCGATTCGAGGCACTTAGCCGAGACACAAACCACTTAGCCGAGACACAAACCGTTGCGCGTCGTGAGTGGGTGGCTTACGGGTGGCCAGTGGGTGGTGGGTGGGCGGCTCAGGGGGGGGGGGGATTTTTTCGTCCGCACATCTTGTGTGTATATACGTATGCGTGTGCATGTGTGTGTGTGTGTGTGTGTGTGTATGTTGCGCACAGGGGGTGGTGGGTGGTGGGTGGGCAGGTGCATCGCGGGTGGCAGGTAGAGAAGGGGGAGGGGAGGATTTCGAGATTTTCTGCCAGCATGTCTTGCGTGTACGTGCGGGTACGTGCGTGCATACGTGCGTGCGTGCGTGCGTGCGTTAGGGGGGGGGGGATTGTCGATGCCAGAGATTTTTTGAAGAAAGCATTAGGCGTCGTCACTGGCGTTGACTCATGCTCTCTCTCTCACCCTCTCTCTCTCGCACGCGCACTCTTTGTCGCCCGCGCTCTCACGCGCCGAGTGTCAAGTATCAAATTTACGATGTATACAACTCTGTATCCAAACATGATCCAAATTTTTTCGTCGCGACGCATATTATCGACACATAGCTGCATAGACGATCATCGCAATTCACAATTTTCGAGTTTTTTCAAGCAATTCTTCGGCAACGTTATTTCTCTCTCTCTCTCTCTTTCTCTTTATCTCTCTGTCCTCTCTTTCACTTGTTCTCCGTATTTCGTACGTCAGTGTATTCTAAGCTATGAGATTGCTAATGATTTAGACTTTTTGTAGTTCAAGCATGGTTTTTGAGGAAAATGTGAAATCAAATATTTTTGGTGAAAGGCCCATTGATATTCACTATTTTATTTGTTATCAATATCCCTAGATGGCATTCAAATGGAAAAAAGTTTTATCATGATAGATTGATATCTAGATATTTCAAAGCAATGATGATTTAATTATTTCAGCAAAAATTTCTATCGTGTTCTGCCCGCGGGTCCACTGATATTAGTGGTATATACAAATTCTATGGTTGATATAAAAATTGGGAAAACTTGTTTTTTCATGAAGCAATTGGATTTTTAGAAAATTTATTATTTTTTCTCGACAAAGGTCTAAGCATGTTAATGTAATTTTTTTCTTATCTTCTGCGAATAATATAGTAGTTTACTTTGAAATTAAAATCACGAACAATACAATCTTTTTTTTATACTGTCTTTCCAAGTTTTTTAAAATAATTTTTATAACTTTACGTAAGACTCCTATGCGAGCCGCAGAGGATGAGAAAGCATAAGTAATCATCACTTCCAAGGGCCCTCGTTCAGAAAAAAAATATATATATATTGTATTATTCAGAAAAATCTTGGATGTCTTAGCTTATTTTCACGAAATTTTAATGTCGTCGGCACATTACGAGAAAAATCAATTATATTTATATCTTTAGGTCTATGCTCAGAAACAAATATTAAGATTTCTCGAAAATGTGAATTGTCATAATTTTGAGGAGGGTTACTTTTCTCAAATATGAATACATTTTTATGTAATTATAACAACAATAATAATTTCCAAGAACCATAGGCTTACAGATAGGAAAATCAAAATTCTCGTAACGTTGAAACATCCGAATGAATAACAACATTTTAACTAACAATTTTTGTTCCGCACAATCCGTAGATTACATGGAAATCCGTGAAAAATATACATCATGGAGGAGCCAGCCCACTTATTCGATTTCTTTTTAAAGTTTTTTAAATAACTGCTTATAGCTTTGCATAAAATTTATGTTACATCCACAGAATATGAGCAAAGTAAGTAATCCTCACATCGACAACTCCAGATAAATATAAAATTAAAACAAAAATCACGGTTATTGTGAGTATGAAAGATCTGATTTTTTCATGATATTGGGAACCTAAGGAGAAGTATGACTTAATTCTGACGTCAGCAATATGGCGACGTAAGTAAATAGCTCGCTCGCGACTCGCATGCGACAGCGTGGTGTAGAGAGAGAGAGAGAGAGAGATTTGTCGTCGATTATTCTCAGCTCATTACAGATTATGCTACTCACTCCCGGACGCAAATGCAGTAAACGAGTAAAAGCAACTTCCGATCCTAACCTAAAAAATAACCACATTCTGCATCCAAACTCCGAACTTCATATCTATATTATTGTTACGTGGACAATCTCAACAATTTTCAGAATTTATCCTAACAAACCTCGACGTTTCGCATGGTCGACGGGGCTTTGCGCTCCCTACTTAGTCAGTCCTTAGGTTTCGCTCCCAGATGAATCTAACTTTGGATCCCCGATACATTATCCGGCATCTCCGTGTCAATCCTCGTAACATTTGCATATCATCTACAGATTGCGAGAATCATTAATATTAATGAAGGGCTCTCGATCGAAAAATATTTGCTTTCTACTTTTCTTCAAAATCGGAAAAAAAACATCCAAAATAATTTCAATTTTTATTGTAGTTAATGTCAACTTTAATTTGTATCATGATAAAACTTTTTATGAATTTTCATATATAATTGGCAGATTATAAAAAATAAGACATCAATATCGGAGGGTTCTCGTTCGGAAAAATATTTCTATTAGTCCCGAAAAAAATTAACCTTGAGTCTCATCATCGCCAGTATCATAAAACTAAACTATTATTTATATATGGTTTTTTCCGGTGATATAACATCAAGAGGGGACATTCACTCTCCCGCTTGATATACAAATGATTTTAGAGAGGGCCTGACTTCACGTGATTTCGCGTATAAAATTCAAACAAAAAGCACGGCTGAAAAAGTATAGAGATATTGACACTGATTCACGTAAAAAATCAAACAATGAATTTGAGAAAAACTTTTTTAAACTCATGAATAATGCAGTTTTCGGGAAGATAATGAAAAACGTTAGGCGACATCGAGATGTTAAGCTTGTGAGGAAATGGGGTAGAGCTTTTTGGTGCAAGGGCTTTAATCGCAAAGGTGAGATTTCACAGCTACACCAGCTGAAGTGAAATTTATGAAAACCGACATATGTGAAGTTTGCAATTCTCGACATTTTAAAAATCACCCCTTTTTAAGACTTTCGTTATAATTACCCTGGAAAGAAAAAATTTCGATATAGTAAAATAACTTTACACCGATACCGGCAGTCTGAGTATCACATTAGAATCCCCTCCCCGATATATACACCTACGATGAGGACGATTTGCCTTGATTCGATACGTCTGATTATGCAACCGACAATCGCTATGGCATACAATAAGTTAATAAATAAAAATAAATGAATAAAAATTATATAAATATAAGGGTTCACGAAGGATAAGAATAACGAAAAGATAATGGAGGAATTTACGGGTTTGAGAGCCAAACTATACACCCCGCCAAGTATATATATCATAAATTTTTTAAATAATATTTATATGTTCTGATAATCATTTTTATACATTGCATTTTCATACATTGCATTTAAAAATAAAAAAAATATATAGAAATCTATGAATTTCGGAAATTGAGAAAAAAAGGGTGTGTGTGTGTGTGTGTGTGTGTGTGTGAATGTATGTATGTGGATGTGTTTATACTCCTCATTTAGATTCCTCGACGAAGGGCTTTGTAGAGAGTGCACCCCTAGCTGCACTGTAAACCTCAATGCATCAGGGAGAGAGAGAGAAAGAGAATCAGTGTCAAATTTTCAGCATCGAACGGCCGTACAAAATCGAAAAATTAAAATGAGTACAGTACGAAACAACAGCGATATAACGGGCATTATTAAATTTCTGATCGAACGTTTTTCCCCACTGAGAGTGGCGTTTTATCCTCAAGAGTGCATACGCGATCTACGTTTGATTAATCGGGCAGCAGCATTGCGTAAACTGCGGAGGATTCTGTATGCTGCGCGAAAAATGGATTTTATAGCAGCGTTTAATCTCGGGCTGCTACATATATTCGATGTACTGGACTCAGCCGTTCAGGTGATCTGATTATTCAATTGGCAAAATATAAATCGTCTCCGACCAATTATTGATGCACATGGTAAGTGAATTTCAAATTCTCATCTCCCATCCATTTATATATTACTTAATTCTGTTTAAGTCGTTCAATATTTTAACAGAGAAAAACAATTTCTGTCACAGCGGAGATGTCTCGTCGCAGACGATCCAATTTGGGGGGAGAAGAAGAAGAAGAAGAAGAAGAGGAGGAGGAGAAGGAGGAAGAAGGAGAAGAAGAAGAAGAGGAAGAAGATGAAGAAAGAGAAGAAGGAGATGAAGAACTAGATGCTGATGATGAAGGGGGAGAAGATGATGATGAAGAAGAAGAAGAAGAAGAGGAAGAAGAAGAAGAAGAAGAAGAAGAAGAAGAAGAAGAAGAAGAAGAAGATAATGATGATGATGATGGAGAAGGAGGAGAAGAAGAAGTGCATGATGCACTAAGACCACCAACACCACCACCACAGTCACCACCACGACCACCACCACCACCACCACCACCACCACCATACGCCGATGGCATTGATTATGAGAGGGCCCGAATAGAATGGGAGCATCGGCAAATCGAGAGAGCTGCCGGAACCGCAAGAAATGTGGATGAAGGTAAAAAGAATATGGGTGGGGTATTAAATTAATGATGCTCATGAGAGATATTCATTTCTATCCATCTTTTCAGGATATGAATCCGGTCAGTCCGATGAGCTGACATATAGAGCACTATTCGGGGACGATCTCGAAATGTTCCCCGGTATGTTTAGCGAAGAAGAGCTAAATGCTCAAGATGTTAACCTTAGTTTTTACAAACATTAATTAAGAGAATACTTTATAAATATTTATAGCATAATTTTTTTCAATAAACAACAAAATATAAATAAAAAATCTTCGATAATAATCATTTCGAAATCCTTCCTATCGCGAAAAAGCGTTCCTTGGGGTGAAAAAAAATCATAAAAACTGTAAATTTCACGAATCAGCTTCATTGGTCCATGTGTTGTGGGTATCATCAAATCTCAACCATTTTACAAAAATGTTATTACCGTGCTTTTGTAGAACTTTTACGAGATCAGATAAATTAAGAGAATACTTTATAAATATTGATAGCATAATTTTTTTCAATAAAAAAACAAAGTATAAATAAAAAATCTTCGATCATGATCATTTCGAAATCCTTCCTATTGCGAAAAAGCGTTCCTTGGGGAGAAAAAAAATCATCAAAACTGTAAATTTCACAAATCAGCTTCATTGGTCCATGTGTTGTGGGTATCATCAAATCTCAACCATTTTACAAAAATGTTATTACCGTGCTTTTGTAGAACTTTTTCGAGATCAGATAAATATCTGGATATTCAACTTTCAATAATTCTTGTTCGTAAAATCCACCGATGATGGGCTCGTTCTGATAATCTTCAATATTATACGTCACATGATTGGTATTGTTCACTCAGCTAATGGTAAATATTTCTGTCGTTCATTTTGGGATATAACCCTTCGCGAAAACATTCTTAAACTTGCGCATTCGCACTTTGTCGCCAATTTTTTCAATGTGCGATTAAATCAGTGGCAAATTGCTCTATGTCGAGTACATATGAATATTATATTTTTGGATGAGCGATTCAAAATCTGGATTATTTATTCCATAACTGTATAGAAACTCTGCATCGCCAAAACCAAAGTAACTCTGCAACGGGGATATCCATTCTAGTAGAAAATTCCGACTTCCCCTATCTGAACGTAAATGGCGTTATTTACCAGTATCATTGTGTATAAAAATATGTATGAGAAATGACATTATGCTTACGTTCTTTTTTTATCGAACCGCAAAAAAGTAAAATAAAATCAAATAAAATAAAAACAACAGGAACTCTGCAACGGAGATGTCTATTCTAGTTGCAAATTCTGGCGCGCCCCATCTAAACGCAAATGTCGTCATTTACCAGTATTACAGTATATACAAATTCGTATGAGAAATAAAATTATTTCTACTTTTTTTATATAAAAAATGAATTAAAAAATAAAAAAAAAATAAAAAAAAAATAAAAAATAAAAAAAAATAAAAAACAAAAAAAAACAAAAAACAAAAAACAGAAACAAAACAAAAAATAACAAAACAAAAGAAACTTTGCAACGGAGATGTCTATTCTATTTCTCATATATATTTGCATCCACAATAATACTGGTAAGTGACGACAGTTGCGTTCAGATAGGGCGGAGTCAAAATTTCTGTCGTCACTTACCAGTATTATTGTGGATGCAAATATATATGAGAAATAGAATGGACATCTCCGTTGAAAAGTTTCTTTTGTTTTGTTATTTTTTGTTTTGTGTTTGTTTTTTGTTTTTTGTTTTTTTGTTTTTTATTTTATTTTTATTTTTTATTTTATTTTTTTA
This sequence comes from Alloplasta piceator, assembly GCA_946863875.1. Lineage (NCBI taxonomy): Eukaryota > Metazoa > Arthropoda > Insecta > Hymenoptera > Ichneumonidae > Alloplasta > Alloplasta piceator. Next base: position 22,513,041 of record OX333077.1, on the reverse strand, counting down.
TTTATTTATTTTTTATTTTTTAATTCATTTTTTATGTAAAAAAAGTAGAAATAATTTCATTTCTCATACGAATTTGTATATACTATAATACTGGTAAATGACGACATTTGCGTTTAGATGGGGCGCGCCAGAATTTGCAACTAGAATAGACATCTCCGTTGCAGAGTTCCTGTTGTTTTTATTTTATTTGATTTTATTTTACTTTTTTGCGGTTCGATAAAAAAAGAACGTAAGCATAATGTCATTTCTCATACATATTTTTATACACAATGATACTGGTAAATAACGCCATTTACGTTCAGATAGGGGAAATCGGAATTTTCTACTAGAATGGATATCCCCGTTGCAGAGTTACTTTGGTTTTGGCGATGCAGAGTTTCTATACAGTTATGGAATAAATAATCCAGATTTTGAATCGCTCATCCAAAAATATAATATTCATATGTACTCGACATAGAGCAATTTGCCACTGATTTAATCGCACATTGAAAAAATTGGCGACAAAGTGCGAATGCGCAAGTTTAAGAATGTTTTCGCGAAGGGTTATATCCCAAGATGAACGACAGAAATATTTACCATTAGCTGAGTGAACAATACCAATCATGTGACGTATAATATTGAAGATTATCAGAACGAGCCCATCATCGGTGAATTTTACGAACAAGAATTATTGAAAGTTGAATATCCAGATATTTATCTGATCTCGAAAAAGTTCTACAAAAGCACGGTAATAACATTTTTGTAAAATGGTTGAGATTTGATGATACCCACAACACATGGACCAATGAAGCTGATTTGTGAAATTAACAGTTTTGATGATTTTTTTTCTCCCCAAGGAACGCTTTTTCGCAATAGGAAGGATTTCGAAATGATCATGATCGAAGATTTTTTATTTATACTTTGTTTTTTTATTGAAAAAAATTATGCTATAAATATTTATAAAGTATTCTCTTAATTTATCTGATCTCGTAAAAGTTCTACAAAGGCACGGTAATAACATTTTTGTAAAATGGTTGAGATTTGATGATACCCACAACACATGGACCAATGAAGCTGATTCGTGAAATTTACAGTTTTTATGATTTTTTTTCACCCCAAGGAACGCTTTTTCGCGATAGGAAGGATTTCGAAATGATTATTATCGAAGATTTTTTATTTATATTTTGTTGTTTATTGAAAAAAATTATGCTATAAATATTTATAAAGTATTCTCTTAATTAATGTTTGTAAAAACTAAGGTTAACATCTTGAGCATTTAGCTCTTCTTCGCTAAACATACCGGGGAACATTTCGAGATCGTCCCCGAATAGTGCTCTATATGTCAGCTCATCGGACTGACCGGATTCATATCCTGAAAAGATGGATAGAAATGAATATCTCTCATGAGCATCATTAATTTAATACCCCACCCATATTCTTTTTACCTTCATCCACATTTCTTGCGGTTCCGGCAGCTCTCTCGATTTGCCGATGCTCCCATTCTATTCGGGCCCTCTCATAATCAATGCCATCGGCGTATGGTGGTGGTGGTGGTGGTGGTGGTGGTGGTCGTGGTGGTGACTGTGGTGGTGGTGTTGGTGGTCTTAGTGCATCATGCACTTCTTCTTCTCCTCCTTCTCCATCATCATCATCATTATCTTCTTCTTCTTCTTCTTCTTCTTCTTCTTCTTCTTCTTCTTCTTCCTCTTCTTCTTCTTCTTCTTCATCATCATCTTCTCCCCCTTCATCATCAGCATCTAGTTCTTCATCTCCTTCTTCTCTTTCTTCATCTTCTTCCTCTTCTTCTTCTTCTCCTTCTTCCTCCTTCTCCTCCTCCTCTTCTTCTTCTTCTTCTTCTTCTCCCCCCAAATTGGATCGTCTGCGACGAGACATCTCCGCTGTGACAGAAATTGTTTTTCTCTGTTAAAATATTGAACGACTTAAACAGAATTAAGTAATATATAAATGGATGGGAGATGAGAATTTGAAATTCACTTACCATGTGCATCAATAATTGGTCGGAGACGATTTACATTTTGCCAATTGAATAATCAGATCACCTGAACGGCTGAGTCCAGTACATCGAATATATGTAGCAGCCCGAGATTAAACGCTGCTATAAAATCCATTTTTCGCGCAGCATACAGAATCCTCCGCAGTTTACGCAATGCTGCTGCCCGATTAATCAAACGTAGATCGCGTATGCACTCTTGAGGATAAAACGCCACTCTCAGTGGGGAAAAACGTTCGATCAGAAATTTAATAATGCCCGTTATATCGCTGTTGTTTCGTACTGTACTCATTTTAATTTTTCGATTTTGTACGGCCGTTCGATGCTGAAAATTTGACACTGATTCTCTTTCTCTCTCTCTCCCTGATGCATTGAGGTTTACAGTGCAGCTAGGGGTGCACTCTCTACAAAGCCCTTCGTCGAGGAATCTAAATGAGGAGTATAAACACATCCACATACATACATTCACACACACACACACACACACACACACACCCTTTTTTTCTCAATTTCCGAAATTCATAGATTTCTATATATTTTTTTTATTTTTAAATGCAATGTATGAAAATGCAATGTATAAAAATGATTATCAGAACATATAAATATTATTTAAAAAATTTATGATATATATACTTGGCGGGGTGTATAGTTTGGCTCTCAAACCCGTAAATTCCTCCATTATCTTTTCGTTATTCTTATCCTTCGTGAACCCTTATATTTATATAATTTTTATTCATTTATTTTTATTTATTAACTTATTGTATGCCATAGCGATTGTCGGTTGCATAATCAGACGTATCGAATCAAGGCAAATCGTCCTCATCGTAGGTGTATATATCGGGGAGGGGATTCTAATGTGATACTCAGACTGCCGGTATCGGTGTAAAGTTATTTTACTATATCGAAATTTTTTCTTTCCAGGGTAATTATAACGAAAGTCTTAAAAAGGGGTGATTTTTAAAATGTCGAGAATTGCAAACTTCACATATGTCGGTTTTCATAAATTTCACTTCAGCTGGTGTAGCTGTGAAATCTCACCTTTGCGATTAAAGCCCTTGCACCAAAAAGCTCTACCCCATTTCCTCACAAGCTTAACATCTCGATGTCGCCTAACGTTTTTCATTATCTTCCCGAAAACTGCATTATTCATGAGTTTAAAAAAGTTTTTCTCAAATTCATTGTTTGATTTTTTACGTGAATCAGTGTCAATATCTCTATACTTTTTCAGCCGTGCTTTTTGTTTGAATTTTATACGCGAAATCACGTGAAGTCAGGCCCTCTCTAAAATCATTTGTATATCAAGCGGGAGAGTGAATGTCCCCTCTTGATGTTATATCACCGGAAAAAACCATATATAAATAATAGTTTAGTTTTATGATACTGGCGATGATGAGACTCAAGGTTAATTTTTTTCGGGACTAATAGAAATATTTTTCCGAACGAGAACCCTCCGATATTGATGTCTTATTTTTTATAATCTGCCAATTATATATGAAAATTCATAAAAAGTTTTATCATGATACAAATTAAAGTTGACATTAACTACAATAAAAATTGAAATTATTTTGGATGTTTTTTTTCCGATTTTGAAGAAAAGTAGAAAGCAAATATTTTTCGATCGAGAGCCCTTCATTAATATTAATGATTCTCGCAATCTGTAGATGATATGCAAATGTTACGAGGATTGACACGGAGATGCCGGATAATGTATCGGGGATCCAAAGTTAGATTCATCTGGGAGCGAAACCTAAGGACTGACTAAGTAGGGAGCGCAAAGCCCCGTCGACCATGCGAAACGTCGAGGTTTGTTAGGATAAATTCTGAAAATTGTTGAGATTGTCCACGTAACAATAATATAGATATGAAGTTCGGAGTTTGGATGCAGAATGTGGTTATTTTTTAGGTTAGGGTCGGAAGTTGCTTTTACTCGTTTACTGCATTTGCGTCCGGGAGTGAGTAGCATAATCTGTAATGAGCTGAGAATAATCGACGACAAATCTCTCTCTCTCTCTCTCTCTACACCACGCTGTCGCATGCGAGTCGCGAGCGAGCTATTTACTTACGTCGCCATATTGCTGACGTCAGAATTAAGTCATACTTCTCCTTAGGTTCCCAATATCATGAAAAAATCAGATCTTTCATACTCACAATAACCGTGATTTTTGTTTTAATTTTATATTTATCTGGAGTTGTCGATGTGAGGATTACTTACTTTGCTCATATTCTGTGGATGTAACATAAATTTTATGCAAAGCTATAAGCAGTTATTTAAAAAACTTTAAAAAGAAATCGAATAAGTGGGCTGGCTCCTCCATGATGTATATTTTTCACGGATTTCCATGTAATCTACGGATTGTGCGGAACAAAAATTGTTAGTTAAAATGTTGTTATTCATTCGGATGTTTCAACGTTACGAGAATTTTGATTTTCCTATCTGTAAGCCTATGGTTCTTGGAAATTATTATTGTTGTTATAATTACATAAAAATGTATTCATATTTGAGAAAAGTAACCCTCCTCAAAATTATGACAATTCACATTTTCGAGAAATCTTAATATTTGTTTCTGAGCATAGACCTAAAGATATAAATATAATTGATTTTTCTCGTAATGTGCCGACGACATTAAAATTTCGTGAAAATAAGCTAAGACATCCAAGATTTTTCTGAATAATACAATATATATATATTTTTTTTCTGAACGAGGGCCCTTGGAAGTGATGATTACTTATGCTTTCTCATCCTCTGCGGCTCGCATAGGAGTCTTACGTAAAGTTATAAAAATTATTTTAAAAAACTTGGAAAGACAGTATAAAAAAAAGATTGTATTGTTCGTGATTTTAATTTCAAAGTAAACTACTATATTATTCGCAGAAGATAAGAAAAAAATTACATTAACATGCTTAGACCTTTGTCGAGAAAAAATAATAAATTTTCTAAAAATCCAATTGCTTCATGAAAAAACAAGTTTTCCCAATTTTTATATCAACCATAGAATTTGTATATACCACTAATATCAGTGGACCCGCGGGCAGAACACGATAGAAATTTTTGCTGAAATAATTAAATCATCATAGCTTTGAAATATCTAGATATCAATCTATCATGATAAAACTTTTTTCCATTTGAATGCCATCTAGGGATATTGATAACAAATAAAATAGTGAATATCAATGGGCCTTTCACCAAAAATATTTGATTTCACATTTTCCTCAAAAACCATGCTTGAACTACAAAAAGTCTAAATCATTAGCAATGTCATAGCTTAGAATACACTGACGTACGAAATACGGAGAACAAGTGAAAGAGAGGACAGAGAGATAAAGAGAAAGAGAGAGAGAGAGAGAGAAATAACGTTGCCGAAGAATTGCTTGAAAAAACTCGAAAATTGTGAATTGCGATGATCGTCTATGCAGCTATGTGTCGATAATATGCGTCGCGACGAAAAAATTTGGATCATGTTTGGATACAGAGTTGTATACATCGTAAATTTGATACTTGACACTCGGCGCGTGAGAGCGCGGGCGACAAAGAGTGCGCGTGCGAGAGAGAGAGGGTGAGAGAGAGAGCATGAATCAACGCCAGTGACGACGCCTAATGCTTTCTTCAAAAAATCTCTGGCATCGACAATCCCCCCCCCCTAACGCACGCTCGCACGCACGCACGTATGCACGCACGTACCCGCACGTACACGCAAGACATGCTGGCAGAAAATCTCGAAATCCTCCCCTCCCCCTTCTCTACCTGCCACCCGCGATGCACCTGCCCACCCACCACCCCCTGTGCGCAACATACACACACACACACACACACACATGCACACGCATACGTATATACACACAAGATGTGCGGACGAAAAAATCCCCCCCCCCCCCTGAGCCGCCCACCCACCACCCACTGGCCACCCGTAAGCCACCCACTCACGACGCGCAACGGTTTGTGTCTCGGCTAAGTGGTTTGTGTCTCGGCTAAGTGCCTCGAATCGCGGGTTGAAAAAGGTCGGTAAATGTCGGGGTAGGGATCTTGATACAGAACCGGCCCTATTACACTACTGAATTCCTATTACGATGTATACCTATATACATCTTTACACCACCCAACAACCAATCAAACAACGAAAATTCGGCTGCTAGTAAGCGCTTACTTCACGAAACGATGAAAGGAATCAAACAGAAATATATCTTTGCGCCTCTTAACAACGACGAAGCGAACCTAACAGAAAGCTACGCACCATCGTGTATAACCTTTCCTGAGTAATTTTTTGTTTACTTTAAAATAAAAAGTATTTGGCGAGTTCGTTTTTAACAGACTATAAGTCAAAACGGTTTTTCAGTAAACAGGTGAACACCAAAATGTCACCAAGTACTTTTTATTTTTTTGATTATTTTTGTTCATTGATAATTTCTCTTTGTTAACAATTTTCACTTGATTTGACTATTTTTTTTAATTTTACCGTTAACATTTGTACTAATTTTTTTATTTCTGCTCCGCTCTTAAAAATCATGATTGCAAAGTTAAAGTTACATTAGGAATAGATGTGGTTGGCAATGCGTGTTGTGAGTTCCATGTCTATTTATTTCACAACTTTTTGTAAGAAGACTAAACTAGAGATACTTTCGTAAATGTACTTGTCTCCAATTTTTGTACACCATTTTTGGTGTTTTTGGGGGTTATTACTATACACATGTATATGAAAATTAATATTTTGTATATGCATAAAAATCTCATATTTTTTTAATTAAATTTAATACAAAAATCTTTTACAGTGCAGCCAAAGAAGCCGTTTGAGAAACAGCACGTTTCTTCGTAGCAGAGCTCAACGCTGGAAGGAGCTCATCGGATTCAGATAATGTCCCTTCTTTTTTTTGCTTTCACTTCCTGTTCCAATGCCAACCTTACCGTTATTCCTACATCACTTCCGTAATCTCAATCAAAAAATCACGGAACACCGGAAAATTCTAACTCAATTTAGCATTAATCAGGGTTGGAATTTTTTTTTGTAGAACCAGAAATCACTTTTGCTAAAATCTTAGAAAATTGTTTGCTCGGTTTAAACTTTCTAAAAAAATCAGAATTAGTTGAAGAATTCGAATATTTAATTATTTAAAAAAAAACAAAATTTAATTGAACGTTGAAAATTGGTGCAAGAAATGTACCGTTTGTTTTGCCACGAAAGAAACAGAATCCAAAACTAAGGGTGAATTCCAAATCTACAAAGTTAGATGCCCTTTCGAGAGAATTGCGGTTGATATTTTGGGACCTCTTACTAAATCATCATCAGGAAATCTATTTATTCTTGCAGTGATAGATTATTTCACTTGATGGCCTGAAGCATTTCCGCTTCCGGATTTCAGGCCAAAACAGTTGCTGAAACATTGCGGTTTCACAAGTTATCGCTCGCTTTGGGATTCCTCTCGAAATATATACAAATCAGGATCGAAATTTTCAATCTAAACTTTCAAAAGAAACAATGAACTTATTAGGAATTTAAAAAACTGGGACAACTCAAACTATTCAATTAAACTATTCTCCAATATTTCTCAAAATTCGTTTCGGATAATCAAAAAGATTGAGATAAATAGATTGCTCTCTTCTTAGCATATCGCTCTTGAAAACGAACAACAACCGAATTTACACCGGCTATGATATTGATAGGATGTGAAAAGTGCCTGCCCAGAAAAATTCAGTCATTCACATAGATCGTCCAGCTTATTATGATGCATAGAAAATAGGATTAGGGGAGTCTTACAATTATTTAGAGGCATCATATCAGTGATAGTCAAGTCGGAAAGTGTGTTTGATTGCTTGACTGGAGCTTTGGGCGATTATTCCTATAGCACCGGGTAAAGTGTGGAATACTGTCCTGTTAAGAGTTTCCGGAGAATCATAAAGTGTTGCGAGCCCTTACTGAGCTTCATATTGGGGCGACGAGGGACACTTGAAATCAGTGATTCTAGGCTCAGCTTGACTGTGGAACCAAGATGTCTGCTATCTTATGATAGTAGTCAATTAATATTGCTGATCACAATATTTTTTTGAAAAGACGCTTGGGGTACCGGGAATCCCACCTTAGAATTATCGGAAGGTACCACCATCCTGAATGAGATCCGGTCGACACGGTGTCATTCATGAAAGGGATGGTCCGATGTGTAATTAGAATTCTTTCCTAACAAAAGACTTGATGACGGATATTCCGTTATTTTCCGATTCATGACTGATTCTTTCAAAACAGCAAATGAAAATGATAATTCTTGAATTATCATTATGTATGGTAGATGAATTACTTTTATAATGTAAATAAATTGTAAATAAATTTTGTTCAGTTGTCTACGCTTTTCATTTTTATTTTCTCAGATTTCCCTTGGTTTGAAGAATCCTGTTTCCTTCCACCCTCTTCCTAATCATCATCATTTAGAAGGTCGGAGGAAATATATCACCATCGTAGACATCTTCGCCAAGAGAAATGGACAATTGTGAAAGAAAAAGAACAAAAAAAGGACAAATGAAGAAAACATTAATAAAATTAAACACGCGAGACAGAAGACAAAGACTTAGGAAATACACTACTACCAAAAAATAAGGGAGCAAGAAACATTTCCAAATTTTTCTGTGATTTTTAACAGGCTGTATTTCAGTGAAAAATGGTCGAATCGAAGGCACAAAAAAGGCATTTTGAAGCTCCAAGATTCTAGATTTCAGATCTTTTGGTCAACAATTTTTAGGAGCTACGGTTCTTACGAAATTTTAAGAAATGTCGCAAAGGAAAATTTTCAACATTTTTTTACCTTTTTATTTTTGGTCCACCGGCTTGAAAATTTTTTTCCAGCCTATACATAGACCAGGTAGCCTGTTTATTCAGCTTCAATTTCCTTTTTTAAGGGGACCCGATGGTCTAGAAATTTCAAAAAATCGATTTTTTTTTTCGATATTTCGAAAGTATAGTATCTTAAAGATATACTGTGAAATTGTTATGCGGAAATTCCTAATATTATAGCTTCTACAGCCCATTAACCAGGTAGAGAGCGGTCCGCGCGCTCCTCATGCGTCTAGCGCTCGGAGCGCGGCGGTTGTCTTTAGACACCTACGAGCATCCACCTGCTCTGGACGATGAAGCACAAGAAATATTAAAACCTATTTATGAAGAATTGACAGCAGAGAATTTATTGGAAAGGTGTATTGGCAGTAATACGCAGAACAATAACGAAAGTTTCAATGCTTGTGTGTGGCACCTTGCGCCGAAACATCTGTTTGCCGGCAAAAAAATCATCGATATTGCCACCTATATTTCCGCTTGCATATTCAACGAAGGATTCGCATCGTTGTTAAAAATAATGGAGACCATGGGCATCACAATCGGGCCACAAGCGGAGCAACTCGCGCGAAACCGAGACGGGCGGCGAGTATCGAGCGCCAACCGTAGGCGCACCGACAACTCCAAAGAGGCTCGTACAGCTCGAAAAAATGAAAGCAGTGAGCAAATCGAGGAATACGAACGTTCCGAAAGGATCCTATACGGTGCCGGAATCGCGGATTAACTGTAAGTATTCAAAATTTGCTCAATTTTTGAAAATATCTGTACCTCAAACTTTAAACTCATTTATCTCGAAACGACTTTTTTAGGCACGGCGGGGGTGAAAACAAAAAAACTATTCAACCGAATCACTTGAAATTTGGATATGTTGTCCACAACATGTATGGCTATCGTCGGAACGAGAATTGTAATTTTATTTAAATAATTTCCTATTTTTTACACTAAAAACTAGTGAAAAAATACCCGATTTTACGAACTTTTTTTTCAAAAGCGCGCCATTTTGTCAATTTTTTCAATTTGTTCTAGTTCCGACCATAACTGCACTCTTTCTGATTAAGAATCTTCTTGAATTTTGTGTTTCAGATGAGTAGAAGTCTCGAAATCACCTACGCCGTCCGGGTCCGATTTTTCGAGAGGGTCATCTTCAGCGGCATTTTTATAATAATAAATATAGGTTTTGAAATAAAACATTTTTTTTTGTATGCTCAATAAACGTAGTAATAAGCACGAAAAGTTGAAAAATCGTTTTTTAAATTTTTAATGGCAAAAAAAAAATCGTGAAAATAGGTGAAATTTTCGTGCTCTAGTCCCCTTAATTTTTTCTCTACGTTGATTTCTCGCTGAGATATCCGACTTTGAATGAAAAAAGATCTTTTTGTCTTTGACCAGTGATATCTCAGCAACTAGTGGTCGTACAGAAATTATTCGGGCAGATTCGGAAACTGGAATAAATTTCCTACAAGATCCTTTCAAGAATATTGGGAAAATAATTTTTTTTCTACCTTCAATATTCAGTTGATAAAAGTACAAAAAGTTACTTTCTCCCTTGATTCGGTAAATCGACTGCAGCTTTGCTAATAGTGATGGGAAGGCTAATGTTTTGAGGAACTTTTACAGCTCAATGTACCCCCAATAACCTTGCAAATTTGCAGATCCATCCATGAACGGTTCTTCCGGACCGATTATTCAAAATTTCTAACAAAATTAAAGGAGCACGATTTTTGTTTCTGAACATCTGGAAATCTTTTTAAAAACGGAAAAATTGATTTCTTTTTGACTTCTTTTACAATTCTGCATCTGTTACCGGTTAAATTTCAAGCAAAAAGAACAAAAAAAAATTTCATGTAAAAAAATTTTTTGTTTGCCAATCGATTGATTGACTGGTTTTTCTAGACCGATTGATCAAAATTTCAACAAAAAATATGAAAGGAGCGAGGTTTTTGTTTCGAAACATCGGGTAATCTTCTTAAAAATGAGAAAATTTATTTTTCTTCGACGTTTTTTTAGAATCCTGCATCTGTTACCGGTTGAATTTTAAGAAAAAAAATTCAAACATTTTCAAACGATTTTTTTTCACATTTTATATGTAATCTACTGTCACAGAAATTCACAAACACGGAATATGAAATGCAAATTCATATATATGTATAGTAAATTAGAGAAGAAATATTAATTTTAATAAACTATTTGAAATTTAATATACATAGTATTGGAAAATCAACAATTATGTCTTAAATTCAATATTTGTATATTAAACTTAAAAGAGTGAACATTGAAAATGAATATCCCCGTATATGAAAATGGTTTTTATATACTTTTTCGCAATTTTAAGATACGTTGTTGGAAATTAATACACTCATCTCTTAAAATTACAATCAATCACGGTAAATAAGGTCGTCAAATTTAATATAAAAAAGAATATTTATGAAAGCGTCACGGTTTTTTTCAAACAGTTTTAAGGGTTTACACAACGAATGAAGGGTCAGGGGTTCTGAAATTAAGTTATGAGGGGTTACTTAACTTATGAGGTGTCAGGAATCCTGGAATTAAATTTTGCAGCTTTACAAAACCTACGAGGGGTCAGCGGTCACGAAATTGAGATATGAGGCGTAACTCAAGTTATGAGGGGTCAGGTATTTTGGAATCAAGTTCTGAGAGTTTACATAACTTATGATGGGTCAGGGGCCCCGAAATTGAGTTATGAGAGGTCACTTAACTTATGAGGCCACGGTTTTGTTCAAACATGTTTTGAGGGTTTACATAATTTATGAGAGGTTAAAAGCTCCGAAATTAAGTTATGAGGGGCCAGTTATCTTATGAGGGGTCAGGGATCATGGAATAAAGTTTTCAGACTTTACATAATCTACGAGGGGTCAGGGGTCGCAAAATAAAGTTATGAAAGATAACGTAAGTTCTGAGGGATCCCTTAAGTTATGAGGGTTCAGGTATTCTGGAATGAAGTTCACATAATTTATGAGGGGTCGGGGGATTCGAATTCGCAAATAAAAAATCTAAGTTTCATGGTTTATTGCCCATTCAAAAGCATATATTATTATTTTTTCGGCACTCCCGCATTCATATATCATACAAGTAGAGGGACTTCATAAGTAGTCGATAACGTAGTGGGTAGCGTGTTAGGTAGATAGGTAGGATGATGGTAGGTAGGGTCGAAGAATCGAATCCCGGTCTCAGAGAAAAATTAGATCGGACAATTCGTGCAGATTTTTGTTTTTTTTCTATGAATCTCTTTTTGCGGCCGGTAAACTGCATATTAAATAATTTTGCAAAGACTATATATTTTTTATAACATGTTTAATAACCATTAATTCAGCTACGGTAACGTAATTTTCATGAAATGAATGTAAAAATTCAGACATGTGTGATTTCAAAATAATCGCGTATATTAATTTGAATACACGTTTTTTGAATAATAATATACCTGAAATTGAAATTTCAACGGCATGTAGATGAGTTTTCAAATACATCAGTATTTTAACATTCAACTCCATACTTTTATTCTTCAAATTCGGGTCCATGAATACCGATACCGAGTTTTACAAGAAAAACGATGGAAGAAATACAAAAACGTCTTAGAAGACAAAAATCAATTTTTTTTATATTTTTATTGTGCATTTCCCCCCGTCTAGAGGCTTTCGCCTATTACAGGGTCGGCCCGGGTAGTAGCCAGTCCCCCCTGAGGATCTGGTCCGGATCAGTAACCAGATCCCCATACGGCCGCATCCGACTTCCCCCTCTATAGCGCATTTGCTATGGAAATTAATTTCCATCGACACAGGGAAACTGCGGAAAACCTGTGTCACTATAGCCGGTCCTGAGTTCGCTTTCCGATGACGGAGCTACGTCACGTTTCGTCGAGAAATTGTAAACATGGACTACAGCTATATACATGTGACTCACACCTGTACGAGTACTTGTGTATGCCACATATATATATCTGGAGCTTGTCACGCCCATATTTTTATTTCTCGACGAAACTACGGCACAGGGAATCTAACCCAGGACCTTCCGATGCTCTGGTTTAGAGGCGAGCACGCTAGCCACTACACCAGAGTACCGATTCAAAAATCAATATTTAATGATATAATTCATTGAAAAATAGTGATTTTCAGAATTTTTTTTTCGAAGATATGAAATATCTTCATATCTTGTTCAGTAAATGTTCAATAAATATGGGTTTAAAAGAGTACATATCTGGGCACCTTATATTAAAAATTCAGAATTTTTCGAATGATCTGTGTCCGTTTATCAGCGATAATGTGAATTTAATGCTAAAAATTGCGTTTTTGAACGGCCCGCGCGCTTTCTATATATCGTAAAAAAATCGAATCGATGCACTAATAGCGTTTTCAACTGGCTGCACTATGTGCACTAAGTGTACACCGAGTGTATGCTATACCTATATTTTTTATGGACGAGCGACAGAGACTGAGATAAACTGAGTGTACGCTCGCGATACCAGTTAAAACGCTATAAGGCCTTTATTTCAACGATATCTTTGATCAACAGTTTTCAAAATTTTCGATTCACCCTAGCGTATATAAAAAGGGAATAAAGTTTCGTTTCGTTTGCCGTTGCTTTTCATAAATTTGTGTCTAATTATTCTACCTTGCAATATTTCACAATAATGTATATGATTTCTATTTTCCTCTAAAGTTTTTATGTAAAAAAAACATATTGAAAACAAATTTCCCAGATTTTTTCAGAATTTTTTGGCCACGCTTTTTTTGATTAAAGGGACCACTTTGTAAAATCTGAAAAAATTTAGAATAATCTAATAAAATATATCAAAATTTTTGGGCTTTGTTCCGAAATGCAGATTTTAATACTCTAAGTAAAATTCTAAAAATTGTAAAAAAACCAAATTCATAAATTTCATAAATGTGTGTCTAATTATTCTACCTTGCGATATTTCACAACAATATATATGATGTCGATTTTCCTCTAAAGTTTTTATACAAAAAAAAAACACATTGAAAACAAATTTCCCAAATTTTTTCAGAATTTTTTGACATCGCTTTTTTTTATTTTTATTTTTAAAGCGACCTCTTTGTAAAATATGAAAAAATTTAGAATAATCTAATAAAATATATCAAAGTTTTTGGGCTTTATTCCGAAATGCTGATTTTACTCATAAAGTATTAAAATCTCCATTTTGGAACAAAGCCCACAAATTTTCTTACATTTTATTAGATTATTCTGATTTTTTTCAGATTTTGCAAAGTGGTCCCTTTAAAAAAAAAAAAAAAAAAAAACCGCGTGACCAAACAAATCTGAAAAAATATGAGAATTTTTTTTTCAATGTGTTTTTTTTTACATAAAAAATGTAGAGGAAAATCAAAATCATCAAGGCAAGATTTTGATCGAAATAGCGTTGAATGCCTCATATAGATATACAGCCCCGGTGTAACGAACAAAGCAGGGGTTTGCTCGGTGTACCTGAGCCACGGTCGTACATACAGGTCTGGAAACTCTAGTGGTGGGGGGTGACCCACTTAGTGTGACCATCTTGTAGTTGACATTATTCCCACCTGCAGCGCTGCACGCTAAAGATTTTTCAAAAAAGCCAATTATTAATTCCTAACTAAGAAATTTACATGTCAACAACGAGAATAATGCTCGGTTTATGCAGCGGCTGTAACGTAACTTTTAAAAATTGAAAGTATATATTGCCCTTGTGGCGTTTATGCAGAATTGCTAGCTTATTTGAAAAATCCTTGCAGCGCAGCGCCACGCACGGTCAGATGGCGAACCTGCGAAACAGCCACACTAAGCGGGTCAAGCCCACCACCGAAAAAACAATAGTTTCCAGACCTGTATGTTTGACCGTTGCCTGAGCGCATATATATAAATATAGTAATCTCAACTTTGCTCATTATAGAGAGGCTCCAGTGTAAATCGAGGTGATTCTTTTAAATTGAATATGGAAACTAAGCAAGATATGACTTTTTTGCAAGACGTAATTCTTTTTACTTTTTTGTTACTATAAGACGTGATGATTAATATTCAAAAAATTTCAAATTTTTCATTTTTCGAAAAATAAAAATTGATACAAACATGTTTGCGGGCTTCGGCCCACTTTCTAATCATGACAAAAGTTACTGTTTTTAGGTGCGGAATTTGTAAAAAAAAATCATTAATATAAAAAAGGTCGTTTTTCATGTTTCCGCTTGTATCAACAAACGAAAAACACATGGCGGAACGACAAGGAGGGGAGGGAAAAATCCCCAAATAAAAAGTTGGTGTGTCACGAAATTACTATGTTCGGACTGAAGCCGTTTTATTCGTGCTGTGATTGGTCGGTTGGGCTGACTCGGGCGCGACTTCATACCTCGCGTGTGCGTGACTTCACACATTGCGCGAGTCTCGGTCGAGTTTGACAGTTGATCGCGGCTACACGTCTGTCACGATGGACGGAGAAATCGGTTAGTTACACATTACGCGTAATACGGGTAAAGGATCTGCGCGTCACTTGAAAAGAGTCGGTGAGATGATTCCAAGAGGAACACGGGTATCAATCACGTATAACGATGGTTTGTGTGTGCGAATTCGTACATCGCGAGTCGCGCGCGATGTTTTGACAGTCGGTGCGGGGTTATACGTCGTCTTGATCGACGAAATCGCTTGGAAAAGATGAAGCTTTGGTGCAATTTTTTGCAATCAACGGTTAGTAGTATTCAATTTGCGAAAAAAAACTTTTCATTATCAAATCAATCATTATTCATATCAGTAAACAGTAATTTTGATTTCTTCATTATAACTTATTATTCCCAAGTATGAGTATATCACCAGGATTCCGTTCTGGCCAGAATACTGCTTTAATTGTAAAAATTTTATCGATGGTCATCCATAGATCTAACAGAATATTTGGATAACGATTTTGGGCCAATAATGTACATCGTCTGTTCGAAAGTGTCTCAAATGAGTTTGACAGTTGATGCGTTCGAAGATACGGAGCGTCATGTCAGTCACATCAGAACGACAAAATCGGTGAGCTATGATGAATAGCTTATTCGTGTTCCCCAGAAAATTTCCGATAGATATCACACGCTTTGATAATCTTTCAACAACGAACAAACATTTTCCCATGCCTAGATCTGCCGAGGTTAATTTGCAAACCTACAGGTCGAAAAAGGTTTTTGGCATATATAAACATGTTCCGTGAGGAATTATTCCATCGCAAATAGCTTATTCGAGTAGCCCAAAAAAATTTTTGGTTGAAAACACACGCTTTAAAACTTTGAACAACGAAAAAAAGCTTTCCTCATGGCCCCACGCCCGGGTTAGCATAAGTCCATTTACAAATGGACGGGCCAAACGATTTTTGGTATTTATGAGCATATTTCGTAAGGAATCTTATAATCGTAAATGGCTTATTCGTGTTCCTCAGGAAATTTCCGATCGAGAACACATACACTGAACCTTTAAATGACGAAAAAAGCTTCTTCGTGGAATAGAATGGAATGGAATGGGATTTTCGTTTCAAAACACAGGCTTCAAATCTTAAAACGACGAAAAAATCTTTTTCGTAAAATGGAATAGAATGGAATGGAATTTTCGATCAAAACACAGACTTCACACTTTCAAACGACGAAAAAAAACTTTTCCGTGGACTGGAATGGAATGGAATTTTCGATTCATAACACAGGCTTCAAATCTTAAAACGACGGAAAAAAACGTTTTCGTGGAATGGAATGAAATGAAATTTCCGATTCAAAACAGACGCAGGGTTCAAACCTTGAAACGAGGAAAAAAAACTTTTCTGTGGAAGGGAATGGAATTTCCGATTTAAAACACAGGCTTTAAATCTTGAAATGACGTAAAAAAGACTTTTTCGTGGAATAGAATAGAATGGAATGGAATTTCCGATTCAAAACACATGGCTTCAAACCTTGAAAAGACGAAAAAAACTTTTTCGTGGAATGGAATGGAATTTTTGATTCAAAACATCAGCTTTAAACCTTGAAACGTCGAAAAAAAAACTTCCTTAAAACGACGAAAAAAAAACTTTTTCGTGGAATGGAATGGAAGTTTCGATTCAAAACACAGGCTTCAAATCTTGAATCGACAAAAACTTTTTCGTGGAATGAAATGGAATGGGATGGAATGTTCAATTTAAAACACAAACTTCAAATCTTAAAACGACGAAAAAAAACTTGTTCGTGGAATGGAATTGAATGGATTGGAATAGAATCTTGGATTCAAAACACAGGCTTCAAACCTTGAAACGATGAAAAAAAACTTTTCCGTGGAATAGAATGGAATGGAATTTTCGATTCAAAACATAGGCTTCAAATCTTGAAACCACAAAAAACTTTTCCGTCGAATGGAATGGAATGGAACTTTCGATTTTAAACACAGGCTTCAAACCTTAAAACGACGAAAAAAAAACTTTTTCGTGGAATGCAATGGAATGGAATTTTCCATTTGAAACACAGGCTTCAAATATTGAAACGACGAAAAAAAACTTTTTCATGGAATGGAATAGAATAAAATGGAATTTTTGATTCAAAACACAGGCTTCAAATATTGAAACGACGAAAAAAAACTTTTTCATGGAATGGAATAGAATCGATTCGGATGGACTTTTCCATTCAAAACACAGGCTACAAATCTTGAAACGACGAAGAAAAACTTTTTCGTGTAATGGAAGGGAATTTTCGATTCATAACACAGGCTTCAAATCTTGAAACGACGGAAAAAAACGTTTTCGTGGAATAGAATGGAATGGAATAAAATGGAATGAAAATTCCGATTCAAAACACAGGCTTCAAACCTTGAAACGACGAAAAAAAACTTTTTCGTGGAAGGAAATGGAATTTCCGATTTAAAACACAGGCTTTGAATCTTGAAATGACGAAAAAAAAACTTTTTCATGGGATAGAATGGAATGGAATAGAATTTCCGATTCAAAACAGATGTCTTCAAACCTTGAAAAGACGGAAAAAAACCATTTCGTGGAATGGAATGGAATTTTGATTCAAAACACCGGCTTCAAACCTTGAAACGACGAAAAAGAACGAGTGCCAAGGTACTCGCGAGAATTGATGTGTAAACATGTGAGCTCGTATCAGTTCGGCTTGGGAGAATTGAGGAAGTGCACTGGTTTTGATGAAAATGTATTTTATAATAAAAAAATGCGAAAATAGCGTAGAGAATGAAATATCAAAATTCATTTTTCAATTTCTTTTATACATGAAATTATGGGTTTGTCGTAACTGAAATAAGACACATACACCTGTGATTGTACTGTTTCCAAGTACCGCGAGAATACAGCATCAATTGTAGTATTTGAATTTGTTGTTGGAATGTTTTTGTTTGTATTCATTCGGTACTTGGAAACAGTACAATCACAGGTGTATGTGTCTTATTTCAGTTACCACAAACCCATAATTTCATGTATAAAAGAAATTGAACAATAAATTTTGATATTTTATTCTCTACGCTATTTTCGCATTGTTTCATGACAAAATACATTTTCATCAAAACCAGTGCACTACCTCAATTTTCCCGAGCCGAGCTGATACGAGCTCACATGTTTCCACATCAATTCTCGCGAGTACCTTGGCACTCGTTTTTGGTTTTTTTTTGTGATTTTGTTTTGAGATTTATCATACTATAATACTATATATGAACTATATATACTATATGAAAAATTCTATTCCTCATAGTATATTTTTTTGCTTGCGCTAATAAATTTCTTCCAGTGATAAAAATGTTTATGCACTGGAAGAAATTCATCAACGAAAGCAAAAAAATATACTATGAGGAATACAATTTTTCATTTCGCTGATGAATTTTATTGATCGAATAAAATTTTTTATCGATGAAAGAAATTCATGTGCAGAAATTAAATGACTTTTATCTGGCGACGGCCAGATGGTAAAAAAAAAACCATCGGAGAAGAAGAAGAAAAAAGAACACACACATTGACGCGCTCTCACATGGACCTTACGGTGACGCGCTTCACGCTGCTCACGTACACATAGAAGTATATATCTATATAGATCTTACGCTGACGTCATCTGACGGTCGAGTCTTTTCGAGGAATGGAATGGAATTTTTGATTTAAAACACAGGCTTCAAACCTTGAAACGACGAAGAAGAACTTTTTCGCGAAATGGAATTTTCGAGTTAAAACACAGGCTTCAAGTCTTGAAACGACAAAAAAAAATTTCGTAGAATGGAATGGAATTTTCGATTCAAAACACAGGCTTCAAACCTTGAAACGACGAAAAAAAACTTTTCCGTAGTATGGAATGGAATTTTCGGTTCAAAACACAGACTTCAAACCTTGAATCTACGAAAAAAAAAATTTTCGTGGAATGGAATAAAATGGAATGGAATTTTCGATTTAAAACACCGGCTTCAAATCTTGAAACGACAAAGAAAAACTTTCGTGGAATGGAATGGAATGGATCGGAATGGAATAGATCTCTAGCGGGATTTGCAATGCTCAGGACAACTCGGTTTGCAACGCGTTGCTTTGTATCAAAAGGCAACTCGTATTGGAACGCTGTCGCGACACATCGCCGCTGGTACCCTCGAAAATTGCTGATTCTTCAGTCGGTACCCGTGGTAAAAAACTCCATTCGTCGGCATTGAAAAATCCCCATTCATTCCCCATTGCCAAAATAACCAATGGAGATGAATGCCGAATTGCCTAAGGGGATTTTTGCCATTGAATTCCCCATTTGAAACGGAATGGGGATTATCTAATGGGGATTCAATGGAGACAATCCCCTTAGGCAATTCGGCATTCATCCCCATTGGTTATTTTGGCAATGGGGAATAAATGGGATCATCAATGGAGATTCTTTCATATGATTGCTATATATACATGGAATTACGCATTAAATAATCAAGTAAGTTATCAGTAAGTAAGGTTAATCATAATGCTAATATTAGCATAACGACCAATAATTATATCATATATCATATATAGCAATCCTATATATATATATATGTATATATATATATTACATTTAATAGAAATTATTGAAGCTCAGAATTGAGAAAATAGATTGTAAGTGTATTCAGATGACGATTGATAATGAAAGTATATACGTTTCTCCTCTCACAAATCGAGTTGAGAGGGACTGATAAAATTATGCGTATATGTTAAAAATAAACGGTTTTAAAAATCATTTATCGCAAACGTACGCGTACTTGATGAGCAGTATATAATATATTTTTTTAAAATATATTATATTATATTTTATTTTAAACTATTATATTATATTTTAAACTGATTGACCATCGATATAATCATCAGCATTTATTACAATTGAAGAAAATATTTGGTTCATAAATGAGAATCAGCGACATCTACTCTTACTTAATTTTATTAATTCACCGCCGTTTGAGAAATATCGCATTCGGAAAAATTCTCATCGATCGATGGGTTCAATTGTTCTGCATTGAACCTCGAATATGGATTGCAACATCGTTAACGAATGCTGCTCATCATTCGATCAGTCGTCAATGAAGTGACATTATTGATAAATGTTGATCATTGTATAATTCGTAGTTACTTATTATTCAATGGGTATCCTTGGTAAATGCTGATCATTTCATCGTTAGCCGCATTTGGGTTCCAATGAACATCTGTGGGAAATGCTGATCTTTCAGTTCATCCGCATTGACTTTCCAATGGACATCATTGGGTAAAGCGGATCATTTCGTTCATCAGCATTTACCTTCCCATGGACACCATTGGGCAATGCTGATCGCTCGATACATCCGCATTGGCTTTCCAATGAGCATCATTGAGTAATGATGATCATTCGATTCATCCGCATTTGATGTTCAATGGATACCCATTCACTGATCAATGGTCAGCCCTGTACGCCATTGACAAATGCGGAAATCTCAATGGGTCCCCATTCATTGTCCAATGGAGTCGTATGAGGACCATTGGTTGCCATTGGCGATTCAATGGAGTTTTTTACTACGGGTAACATTTGGAAAGAGCGTTGCTCTGGCGTTGCTCCGCGAGTTGCTCGCACCGTTGCTTTTTGACATAACCTCAAAAATGGCCGATTCCTCAGTCGGTAACATTTGCCAAGAGCGTTGCTTCACGAGTTGCTCGCACCGTTGCCTTTTGATACAAAGCCACCCGTCGTCTTTCCGTTGTTCGCTGAGTTGTTTTCACTGAAACAACGCGTTGCAAATCCGACTAGGGATTGGAATGAAATGGAATTTTTGATTCAAAACACAGGCTTCAAACCTTGAAACAACGAAAAAAACCTTTTTCGTGGAATGGAATTTTCGATTTAAAACACAGGCTTCAAGTCTTGAAACGACGAAAAAAAACTTTTTTGTGGAATGGAATAGAATTTCTGATTCAAAACACAGGCTTTAAACCTTGAAACCACGAAGAAAAACTTTTTCGTGGAATGGAATGGAATTTTCTATCCAAAACACAGGCTTGAAACAATCTTGAAACGACGAAAAAAAACTTTTCGTGGAATGGAATGGAATGGAATTTCCAATTCAAAACACAGGCTTCAAACCTTGAAACCTTGAAACAACTGACACCGTTTTTACCTGGAAACTATGAATTTATCGATAAAAAACATTGTTTATCTAAGAACAGACGAAATTCTAAATTTTCTACGAGTTCTCTCACGTGTTCTCTTCATCATGTACAACTGACAATGTTTTTCCTGGAAACTATGAATTTATTGATAAAAAAAGTTCATAGTTTCCAGGTAAAAACTATGTCAGCTGTACATGAAGAAGGCAACACGCTGAAGAACCCGACAAAATATTTAAAATTTCGTCTGTTCTTAGCTAAGCAATTTCTTTTTATATCGATAAATTCATAGTTTTCAGGTAAAAACTGAGTCAGTTGTACATGAGGAAGAGAATACGCTGAAGAACTCATCGAAATATACGACCGCTGTTCCGACAAACTGTTCCGACTCCAAGTACGACCGAAAAATTCCGGTCGACAGATCCGCTAGGGTTCGAGGCACGCATTTTTTCTCGGGTATGAATTTGAAAGTTGCCACTCGGGGTTTCTTAAAGTCACACGGTACATATCTGAGCTTAACATTTAGAAATATGTATGTTGTATGATGAATCGGCTTCGATTCGGCCAATAATTCCAGGTGTTATCGGAATGGTTTTTTCACAATTTTTTTAACGTTTCGATCCTGTTTAGGATCCTCTTGGATTATTAGCCGAATCGAAGCCGATTCATCATACAACATATTTATCTACACGGCCGCTCAACGAATCAACAATTTAGAAATATGTACTTCAATTCCTAAATATTAAAGCAATTAATAAATTTGAGATCATATTCAAGGTCGAAGCGCTGCAGCGCTGACGGGCAGCCGCTCGCGCGCTAAAGCGCGCGTGACGGACCCTAGTCCTCTTCTAAAAAGTTGGTGAGTAACGCCTGAAGTTGGTTGTTGTCACCGTTTTATTCATGCTGTGATTGGTCGGTCAGTTTGACAGATGTGCCGTGACAGTTTGACAGTTGTTTTGAATGTTGTAATTTGGGCGCTGCAGCGCAAATAAAACCCTGTACGCGCGCTTCAGCGCGCGGTGGGTGACCCTAGTCCTACATTAAAAAAACCATCCTGAAAATATCTCGCAAATTCGATAAAGTATTGTTGTCGTTTTATTCGTTCGCTGATTGGCTGTGGCATCAAGCTGAAGTTTGTGTTCGATGAACAACTTCATGCTTACCCTCGTGAGTGCGATCTGTCACATAATAAATATTGACAGCTGCGATACGCGGATATACATAATCCATTTTCTTCTCATTTTCTACTTTAATTCAAAACATATTTAGTATGACTGATACGGTGTTGAAGATGTGAGTGCGGAATATTGCGACATGAATAATTTCTTTTTATTATCGATAAAAGTTCATGGTGTTTTATATACATTATGTAGTATCAATTAATCTCCATGTTCATTGGAGCTGATTTGATATTCGGTAAGTAAAATATTCCGTAAGTAAACAACAACATAACATTTACTGCGGAATAAAAATCTTTACATATTTAAATACTATATATTGTTCAGGATGTGAATGAAAGAAGTTATAGACATACAGTCTGGGGTCGAGGCAAAGGAAGTATAGGCTCGACTTATGCATGAATAGGTTGAAGTCGTTCGGTAAAAAAATATATGTAAGTAAAATCATATTAGTTGAGTATAAATGTATCAATCCCTATCAATTCAACAGACGTTTCGTCGGTGACCTCTTCGATTTTTTTTTATTTTTTAATACGTTATTGTGCGGGCAAAAAGAAGTATCCATTTAAATTTTTAGCTCTCTATCTTAACCCATACCGAAGTTATTGATTTTTGAAAAAATATTTTAAAATATTTTTATTTGTTGAGAGGTCATTTTTTTTGCAATGTACTTTTTGAAAAAAATATCGAAAAAAAAAATTAATGTTCTTTTAGCTGTTTTAAGATAAATTAAGCAAAAAAATTGCATTTTCTTTCAATCTGACACCTTCAATTTTTTCAAAAAAAGATAATAAAATTCTACGTGAAAAAATAAAATTTCTGAGATTTTACTGAAGAAGGGATTCAAATGACTTCTTATGAAAAAAATTTTTTTCGTTTTTTTTTCTTAATTTTGATCTTTTTTTCTTCTATGACCACAATAGTTGATTTCAATTATGTTAAAATAAATAATTTAACTTCTCGCACATATTTCCTCAGTAAATTATAATAATTAACATTAAGAATTATACTTTTTATGTAAAAAAAATGAATCAAGTGCAAGACTTGCTTAAATTGTAGTTCATAATGTTAATTATTATAATTCACAAAAGAAATATGTGAGAGAAGTTAAATTATTTATTTTAACATCATTAAAATTAACTATTGTGGTCATAGAAGAGAAAAATATCAAAATTATGAAAAAACAAATTTTAATATGAAGTTATTTGAATCCCTTCTTCAGTAAAATCGCAAAAATTTCGTTTTTTATGCAGAATCTTTTAATTTTGTTCGGAATTTTTTTTTAGTGTAATTAGGCTTAAAACAGCTAAAAAAAACATTTAAAGAACTAGCTGTTATGTACTCGGCGTTGCCCGGATTGAAATATATCGCAAACTGGAACTAACAGACAGTTGTTAACATTGTTGCCAGGTCTGAGGAAATGTCCCCAAATTTGAAGAAATTAGTGAGACCGTGAGGAAATTATGAAGATTTTAAGAAATTACATAAAAATCTGACGAAATTTTTTAGTTTTGAAGAAATTGCATAAAAATGTGAGGAATTTTTGACGATGTGAAGGAATTGCATACAAATCTGAGGAAATGTTGAAGATTTTAAGATTACATAAACATCTGAGGAAATTTTGAGGATTTGAAGAAATCTCATAAAAATCTGCGGAAATTTTGAAGACATGAAGAAATCATATGAAAACCTGAGGAATTTCTGAAGATTCGAAAAAAAAACATAAAAATCTGAGGAAATTCTAAAGATTTGAAGAAAATACATACAAATCTGAAGAATCTTTGAAGATTTAAAGAAATTACATAAAAATCTGTGGAAATTTTGAAGATTTGGGGAATTACATAAAAATCTGCGGAAATTTCGAAGATTTGAAGAAATTACATAAAAATCTGAGGAAATTTTGATGATGTGAAGGAATTGCATAAAAATCTGAGGAAATTTTGAAGATTTGAAGATTACATGAACATCTGAGGAAAATTTGAAGATTTGAAGAAATTCCATAAAAATCTGCGGAAATTTTGAAGGCTTGAAGAAATTACCTAAAAATCTGAGGAATTTTGTGAAGATTCGAAAAAAAAACATAAAAATCTGAGGAAATTTTTAAGATTTGAAGAAAATACATAAAAATCTGAATTTTTTTTGAAGATTTGGAGAAATTACATAAAAATCTGGGGAAATTTTTAAGATTTGAAGACATTGCATAAAAATCTAAGGAAATTTTGACGATGTGAAGGAATTACATAAAAATCTGAGAAAATTTTGACGATTTGAAGATTACATGAACATCTGAGAAAATTTTGAAGAAATTCTATAAAAATCTGAGGAAATTCTAAAGATTTGAAGAAAATACATAAAAATATGAAGAAATTTTGAAGATTTGAAGAAATTACATAAAAATGAGGAAATTTTGGAGATTTCGGAGACATTGCATACAAATCTGAGGAAATTTTGAAGATTTGAATAAATTACATAAAAATCTGCGGAAATTTTGAAGACATGAAAAAATTACATAAAAACCTGAGAAATTTCTGAAGATTCGAAAAAAAACAAAAATCTGAGGAAATTCTAAAGATTTGAAGAAAATACATAAAAATCTGAAGAATCTTTGAAGATTTAAAGAAATTACATAAAAATTTGGGGAAATTTTGAAGATTTTAAGAAATTACACAAAAATCTGAGGAAATTTTGAAGATTTGAAGAAATTGCATAAAAATCTGAGGAAATTATAAAGATTTTGGGAATTACATAAAAATCTGCGGAAATTTCGAAGATTTGAAAAAATTCTATAAAAATCTGAGGAAATTTTTACGATGGGAAGGAATTGCATAAAAATCTGAGGACATTTTGAAGATTTGAAGATTACATGAACATCTGAGAAAAATTTGAAGATTTGAAGAAATTCCATAAAAATCTGCGGAAATTTTGAAGACTTGAAGAAATTACATAAAAATCTGAGGAATTTCTGAAGGTTCGAAAAAAAACATAAAAATCTGAGGAAATTCTAAAGATTTAAAGAAAATACATAGAAATCTGGGGAAATTTTGAAGATCTGAAGAAATTGAAGAAAAATCTGAGGTAATTTTGAAAATTTTAAGAAATTACATAAAAATCTGAGAAAATATTGAAAATTTGAAGAAATTACCTAAAAATCTGTAGAAATGTTGAAGATTTTTGAAGAAATCACATAAAAATCTGAGCAAATTTTGAAGATTTTTAGAAATTGCATAGAAATCTGAAGATATTTTGAAGATTTGAAGAAATTACATAAAAATCTGAGGAGATTTGGAAGATTTAAATAAATTACATAAAAATCTGGGGAAATTTTGAAGATTTGAAGAAATTACTTTAAAATCTGAGGAAATTTTGAAAATTTCAAGAAATTACATAAAAATCTGAGAAAATATTGAAGATTCGAAGAAATTACCTAAAAATCTGTAGAAATTCTGAAGATTTTTGAAGAAATCACATAAAAATTACAAAAAAATCTGAAGAAATTTGGAAGATTCAAATTACATAAAAATCTAAAGAAATTTTGAAGATTTGTAGAAATTACTAAAAAATCTGAGAAAATATTGAAGATTTGAAGAAATTACATAAAAATGTAAGAAAATTCTGAAGATTTGAAGATTATCATTTTTTTACACGTATCTTTCCTTATCTTATAATCACACTTTTTTGGGCGATACATTTTTGTTCTACTTCTCCTACAAGTCGTACAAGAACATCACCAACGATTCCCGGATTGTAACAAAAAAAACCTTGAAATATTGTCATCAGTTTATTCTATAACAACTTTTACACTTTAAATGAGCAATAAATTTTCAAAAAGTAATGTTGAAGAAAATTTATATGTAAGATCTAATTGTTCTACCTTCGTGAATATTAAACAGTATTTCTTTTAGAATTGGCATCTTTTCATCAACTTGATATTTTATTGTAAGAAAATAGTTTTTTTGACAAAAAATGGGGATGTAGAACGTGGAACTGTTAAGCTTTACGAAACGAAAATTGTTAACTGACTCCTGTCCTCATGAAAAATCACAAATTATAGAATTTTCCAAAAAGATTTTAATATATTTAGTAATAAGTTGTAACATTTTATCGGAAAGTGAAGAAAAAAAGTTAAATTTACTGTAAATTTAACTTTAACCTTGAATAACTTTTGAAGCGGTAAGTTTATCGAAAAATCATGGGAAACCTCTTTTGTAGGGCGTTCAATTCTCCACAAGAACATGTATCGCACATTTCGGTACATTGACTTGAAGCCAAGGCATAAAATTTTAAAAGTTTAAAAAAATTTACCTCGTGTTATTTAAATGGACAATAGAAATTCGCGATGAAGGACCTCTAAATATAAAAATTAGGAGCTCTGCTTTTCACAGGAATCTTTTTTCACCTCCCTGAAAGTATTTAATAGCGGATTTCAATAAAAAAAAGTATCGCTTTTTTTGAATCAATCTAACGTAGAACTACATTTGCAGCAAAGGATTTCTAAAAAATCCCAAAATTGATGGAGGTATAACGATTTTTTTTTATTCTGTTAAGATGGTGTATAATATATGGTTTTTTAACAATACTCAAACTTCGAGGACTTTTACATTCCTCGCACACGTTATTCTCAAACTTTTACATTCCTCGCACACGTTATTCTCGATATTTCTGTAAATGTCTGTTCACAAAATATTCAGATCAATAATAATTAGACTACCAATGCGAATGTGAAAAATCCTGAGAGGAAATTTAATAAAACTAGCTCACGCGTGCGCTACGCGCGAAGAAAGAGAGGTTGGAGAGGAGTCAAGAGGAGCCGCGCGATAGGAAAGTTTAGTGCATTGGACAAAAAGAAAGAAACCTGGAGAAAGCTCCCTCGCTGAAAGGGACATGTACCGACTGGGTTTGGGGATGGGGAATGAGAGAAGCGTGGTTGATTGTTGGGTGTTGTAGGAAGAAGGGAGAGAGGAAGGGGGGATGTAAGACCAATGCGAGCAAAAGAAAGGCTTGGGAAGCGGTGGGATAAAATTTGTGCTTGAATATTTGTCGGTATAAAGTTTGAGGGAAACGTAGAAATGTAAAAAAGAAAAACAAGAAAGGGTGTTGGAATATTTAATTATATGTTCATGTTATTAAATTTTTTTTGTAAAAGTCAAAGATATTTAAGAATATGTAAGAGTCAATATGTAAGGGTGTGTGTGAAGAAGACAGGCAAAGGTGCCAAGGAGGGGATGAAAGGAGACTGTTGAGTTAATTGTAGCGAGTGTATGGATCAATTTCAAGGGGGGGCTTTTTTGTGGATAAGGAAACGCGAAAATGATTGAGCGATGATTGAGGTTTGGAATGGATAAACGGTCATATCTATGAGGAAGGTTGATACTGATGTGTTTGTTAAAATCAGCTTCTCAAAATACGTTGTACGAATAAGATTTTATTATTCGAAGTAAAAGATATATATGTGATAACGATGTGGTATGAGTCATAGACATAAAGTATGGACTACGCGATCCGCACTGGAAGCCATTGCCCAAAGTGTCCGCCAGGGTAGACAAAGAGAGAACGAAACGGTGGCCATAGCTATCTCTTTCTAACTCCCTCATTGGCTACTGTTAGAAAGAGACAAGACTTGGCCCGCGTTAGTCGCTATCTCTTTCTCTCGGGTGACGCTCTATGCGTAGTCCATACTTTATGTCTATAGTATGAGTTAACGTGTAAAGGTGTGAGTGGAGAGAACAGGGAAAAGAGGTTAAAAGGCAAGGAGACGAGAGCTGAGTTAACATTATATGGGGAATCAAGAGAAAACAATAAAAGAGTAGAAGAACGGATAGAAGAAATCCACGAGAAAGCGATAAGAGGGGAAAGAACGAATATGTTGGGAGGGAAACGAACAAAAAGGAATAGGTGCGTATTTTAGGGAATATGATGCTAAAAAAGGGGAGAGCGAAAATGATAAACGAATGGGCAGTGGAATTGAAGGTAAATGAAAAGAATTGTTAAACAGAAGTAATGCAGAGTATAAATAATATGGTCATAAGCAAGAAAATATATGTTGTAAGAAATAAGTTTGTAAAAAACTTTTTTAAAAGTTATGTGCAAATGAAACTTCATTGATCGATTGATCTGAAAGGTTTGTCTTAAGGGCAGGCGAAACACCCTCCCCCCGCCATTCCGCTCTTGTGAGTGCAAGAGAGAGCACCTATAGGGGTACTGTGAGAGCGAGAGAGAGGTTCTTTAGCCTGGCCTTAATGCAATTATCTATAGAGATACTTCAATCAAGCGCGAAATAATTTCTTTTTGTTCTATAAATCTGTTTTTTTCTAAAGTTCGAAATGAGACAACGAAAAATACATCGTTTTCTAGAGGAAGAGGAAAAATTTCATTGTATTCGCTTAACGAGAAATATTGAAAATCAACGACCTTACTGAGCAGCGCAATAAGCAGAAAAGGCGTGTCATTTGCATAATAATACCAAAATGCTTTTCAGATGTAGAAATGAAAAAAATGTTGCTCGGTAACGTTTGTATTGTGTTTTGTATCTTTCCTGACACCGCTTTAGGAACAGTGACATAGTTAATGTTGCGTCCATAACTCGCTAGATGGTATTGATCACTGACAAAATCAAAAGGGTGGTTAACGCGATCTATAGCGAGTTATTACTGAAGCAAAAACTATAAAATCAATGTGGAAATTTCTCTCTATAAAATTATATTATGTACTTATATGCATTCATATACACATAGGGGTCAGAATTTATCTCGGCTAATCATTAAGACATATTTTTCGCTCGTTGTATTTTTTGCACGAGTATCCTGGAAGCTTACCGCGCACGTAGCGCGCGCGTGAGCTAGTATGATAAAAATCAGGGCTAATTTGGGGCGACATAGAAGCAAAAAAAGCGACAAAAAGTGTCGGGGGTGAGGGAGATCACTCGCTGGCTTCACTTGGAATGCCCCATATACACAGAAAATTTCATGTCAATTCGAAAAACATTTTCGAAGTGATAGGCATATATGTACATTTGTAATTACTATGCGCAAACGTAAAGTACGTTTAAAACTTTGAACGCGTTTTTCTCAAAACTGTGTTTTTAGGGTTCCGTACCCGAAGGGTATCCATCCGTCCGTTCGTCTGTCTGTCAGCGGGCTATATCTCATGAACCATAATAATTAGACAGTTCAAATTCTGGCAGAATGTGTATTTCTATTGCCACTATAACAACAGATAATAAAAAAAATAAAGTTAATAATAAAGGGGTCTTCTATATATATATTTGACTGATTTAAAAAAGCGACTATTTTTTGTTTTTCAAAGAAACGCATTTAATACTTTCGGGAAGGTGAAAAAAGATGCCTGTTAAAATTAGAGCTCTTAATAAAAATATTTAGAGATCCCTCTTCGCATATTTTTATTTCCCATTTAAATAACACGGGAAAAGAAAATTTCAAACTTTGACATTTTATATCTCAGCTTTAAGTCAATGTACCAAAATAAACGACACATAGTCTTGTAGAGAATTGAACGCTCTACAAAAAAGATCTCTTATGATTTTTCGATATACTCACTCCTTCAAAAGTTATTCACGTTCTAATATATATGTAAATTAAACTGTGAATATGGGTGAACTTATGTTGGTAATTTCTTTAAAAAATAAGAAATTTATGTTAATGCAATTTAAACTTTTGTTTCAGGAAAGATTTTACGATATTTAGTAATAAGTTTGAACATTTTTCCGGAAACTAAAACAACAAGTGAAATTTTCTCTATTTTTAAATTTAACCTTGAATAACTTTTGAAGGAGTGAGTTTATCGAAAAATCATAAGAGATCTTTTTTGTAGAGCGTCCAATTCCCTACAAGAATGTGTGTCGTTCATTTTGGTTCATTGATTTCAAACCGAGATATAAAATGTCAAAGTTTGAAACTTTTTTTTCCCGTGTTATTTAAATAGGAAATAAAAATATGCGATGAGGGACCTCTAAATATTTTTATTAAGAGATCTAATTTTAACAGTTATCTTTTTTCACCTTCCCGAAAGTATTTAATGCGTTTCTTCGAAAAACAAAAAATAGTCGGTTTTTTGAATCAGTCTAATATATATATACTATACTCACTACACCACGCCTTTTCTCTCGGTTCGACAAGAGTGGGGAGGCTACGAAGCACTGCACAAAGAGAAGACGAAGAGAATAGGAAATACTGTATAATCTGTATTCTATCTCATTCTCTCGCAGGCTAAAATACTATAGATGTATATGTTTGTCTCTTTTTTGTCTAACTCGACTGGGCTAGATGATACCGGAACCCTTCTATAGTGCGAGTTCGACTCACACTTGGCAAGTTTTTAAAGTCGGCGAGCAAGATTTCTCAGAAACGTCATAACCAATCAGTCTCAAATTTTTACACAAGCTTTATAAATTTATTTTTTAGTAATTAATCGACGGTTTTTCTTACTGAAAATTATTTTCCATTTTATAAACAATCTAAAGCAAAAATTTTCATCAAACCTCGATTTTTTTTAGAAGCCGCCATTTTGTTAAAAATAAATATTTTGCTTATTCCTTCGGTCAAATACTAGATTATACCTTATATTAACGAAATCTTTATTCTTTCATAGACTGCCACCATGTTTTCCTCGCTTTTTCGTGTGTGCTTACTGGGGCAAAAAAAGGCGTTTTCGCCCCTGCCGCGATGTATAAGTGGTGAAAGATACTTTTAATCCCTAGGTATTAAAAGAGCAGCCCTTTGAATCCCTTCTTAATCCCTAGATATTAAAAGAGCACTTTTAAGGCCATCACACACACTTTCGCATAGCATAGCATAAGAGGTTTTGACCAATCACGTAGTTCTATTCACGTATATATAGTACAACGCATAAGAGCCATAGCATAGCATAGCATAAGGTTGAAAAATCCGTATGGTTGAAATTTTACGTTATGTTATGCGCTAACGGAAATATGACAGCCAATCGCAAACGCGCATAGCAACAGTCTCTCTCTCTCTCTCTCTCTCTCTCTCTCTCTCTCTCTCTCTCTCTCTCTGAACCACGGTCGTGCTCTGAACGCGTTAACGCTGAAACGAGTTAACGTTACAATCGTTTGAGGTTATGTTTACTTTGTAATCCTCTGCGTTGATAGTTTCTTCGATTATTAAACAAATGGATCACACATCCCTAGCAGATTCATCGACCCGAAATTTAGGGTCGTAAACAGTTTCGGTCGAAAGTGGTCGTTTTGTCGTCCGTAATTTTTTGGTCGTATGAAGGATCGTCGCAGTCCGCTCGTGGGTCGTTACGACTGAGAATTATTATTCGTAACGACCCATTCCGAGGGCCAGTTGGCTGGTCGTTACGACTGAGAATTATTAGTCGTAACGACCCATTCCGGGGGCCAGTTGGCTGGTCATCACGACTGAGAATTATTAATCATAACGACCCATTCCGGGGGCCAGTTGGCTGGACGTTACGACTGAGAATTATTAGTCGTAACGACCCATTCCGGGGCCCTTTGCTGGTCGTTACGACCCGAAATCCTTAGTCAAATATTTTTTTCCCAGCGCAAATTAATACAAAAATTTGTATAGTTTATTCCAAAATAGCACCCATGCAATCGGAACTAATAAAATTGTACGCCCGAGATATCTACATTAGGAATATTCGCAAGGGTCAGCTCGACCGAAAGTGCCATGGAGGAGCTTCGCCCTGGAGGAACCGCCTTAATTAAGTACTTGACTTGACACGCTGGCTGTTCGGTATATAACACCGTCATATGCCTATTTCGTTTGGGCACAGAGTTTCGAGCGCATGCGACGCATAGTGGTGGACGCGTCAACTATAGTTGACGCGTCCACCACATTGACTACGACCGAAAAATTCTGGTCAACAAATCTGCTAGGTAGCGCTAGTTGACGCGTCCACCACTACGCGTCGCATGCGCTCAAAACTCTGTGCCCAAACGAAATAGGCATATGACGGTGTTAATATATACCGGACAGCCTGCGTGCCAAGCCAAGTACTTACCTAGCGCAGAGGTTACCGTGATGATTAAGGCGGTTTCTCCAGGGCGAAGCTCTTCCATTGCACTTTCGGTCGAGCTGACCCTTGCGAATATCCCTAAGTATTGTGGATATCTCGGGCGTACAATTTTATTAGTTCCGATTGCATGTGTGCTATTTCAGAATAAACTATACAAATTTTTGTATTAATTTGCGCTGAGAAAAAAATATTCGACTAAGGATTTCGGGTCGTAACGACCAGCAAACGGGCCCCGAAATAGGTCGTCACGACTAATAATTCTCAGTCGTAACGACCAGCCAACTGACCCCCGGAATGGGTCGTTACGACTAATAATTCTCAGTCGTAACGACCAGCCACCTGGCCCCCGGAATGGGTCGTTACGACTAATAATTCTCAGTCGTAACGACCAGCAAACGGACGCAGGAATGGGTCGTTACGACTAATAATTCTCAGTCGTAACGACCAGCAAACGGACCCAGGAACGGGTTGTTACGACTAATAATTTTTGGTCGTAACGACCCACAAGCAAAATGCGATGCTTTTTCTGACGACCACAAAAGTACGGTCGACAAAACGACCATTTTCGACCGTATGTACGGTCGTCGAATCCGCTAGGGATATCAGTTAAAATTGTTTGCAGATGAAGTTTATGAGGCTGTTGAAAATCCATGATCAAAACTGAAAGTAAAAAAAATGACGTTTAACGTTATCTCCATGAACACCTACGGGAATAATTTTTACACGTCAATCTATACTTATCATAGTTATGAAATCAACGAGATAACAGATAAATCACGAACATTCGTTTCACAATGTCTTATATTTTTCCTATTTTCAATCACTGTACAATGTATTTTTTTGTTGCCTATATGGCTCGCCCTCGACAAAGGGCCTGTGCCACTCTCTAGTTGCCTCCCTGTACAATATTTTGTTTTCGAACATTTCTCGCACAGCCGCAATTTGGCATCTGACCACCTGGCGGTTGCTAAGAGAGTGTCTTAGCAACCGCGTCTTATGATATGCGTTTGTGTGTCTTGAATTACGGCATAGCATAAGAGGTTTTGACCAATCACGTAGCTCTATTTACGTATACATAGTACAACGCATAAGAGCCATAGCATAGCATAAGGTTGAAAAATCTGCGTCGGTGAAATTTCACGTTATGCTATGCGTTAACGGAATTAACGCAGCCAATCACAAGCGCGCAGTTCTACTGGTGTGGCATGGGAGCACAGATGTACGACCGTGCATGGGAGTCAACAACTTTAAACGCTTTTTTGACAGAATATGTGAGCTAAATATACATAAATAAATTTATACGAAGATCGACTTTCCAGAATATCATTTACTGTTTCAGAGTTTATAGTAACGTGAGTTACGGATTATACGAAACGAGTTAACATTACGATCGTTAAATGAGGTTATGTTTACTCTATAATCCTCCGCGTTGATATAGTTTGTTTGATTATAAAAATGAATCACACATATGGGTCGGAATCGTTTGAAGATGAAGCTTCTTTGATATAATAAGAAAAGTTTGCGAAAAATACATGATAAAAACTGAAAGTAAGAAAAATTACCCTCTAGGTTATCTCCATGAACAATCCTACGGGAATCATTTTCACACGCCAATCTATATACTTATCACAGTTATGAAATCAACGCGATAAATCACGAACATTCATATATCATAATGTCTTATTTTTTCACATTTTGAATCATTGTACAATATTTTGTTTTCCATCATTTCTCACGCAGCCGCAATTTGCCATCTGACCACCTGGTGCACCTGCTAAGAGAATGTCTTATGCGATGCGTTTGTGTGTCTTGAGTCACAGCATAATTTTCCTTATGCTATGTGGAGCGTCGCATGAGACGCTATAGAAATAAAATATTTTAATACATAAGTTGAACGCGAAATACCAAACCGACGAACAGGACGAAGCACATAGATCCATAATGTACAATACACATATACACGGCTACAGGCATGAAATTCAATCCGACAGACACGAGCTAGAGTAAAAGTAATAAAAACTCGTTTTTCGAGAATTTCCGTTCGAATCTTAATCCGCACATTTTCACTGCTATAAAAGCCTTTCAAAAATCGTACCGTGTTGTATCGGGGAAAAACGTTAATTATTGTCTGGCGACCAGATGTTTTATTGCAGAGCGGACCTTACAGGCAGTTGATCGCCGCGGTATACAAAACACTTATTACGGTCGCGCTCGGCGAACCAAGGGTATTATTCCGAGCCCGTCACAATTTTCTTCCCGTAAAAGACAAGCGGATTAGGAGCTAGAGGCTCTCCCAATTTGTGGGTGGTGTCAACCCTTAGAAAATGCACCAATCAACAGTCTCAAAATTATTTCACATTCAATCAGCCAATAGAAACAGTCGAATCAATTTTCTCATGTCCTTTTTCCCTCTCCACATCAAATGCTGGACTTTGAAAAATATTCTCTTTTGAAAATGCAAGTTAGTACAACGACAGACTCGAACCGATATACCTCGCACTAAAACCACCACGGTCACAATAGACAGTTACTCGTTTATCTATTATAAGCAAGTGTGTAAAGACTTTAAATTTAGTCAAAATAAAGTTTTGTTCAAACTACTATCCTGGATCCTCAACCTTTATGTAAACGAATGCGAAACCAGCTGACGCACGGTAACTCGAACGTTAGCGTCTAGGATAAATTTCAACATTTCAAAACATGTGCTGAAGCTTACAACTTCAGTGATGTGTTCAACATCGTGAAATTACCGTGACTCAACATTTTGGTCCTTCGAGCCGGATCCAGGGACAAGTTACACAGTTGCAGTTACAGACGAATAGACTCAAGTGCTAGTGAAAAAAAAGGGAACTGAGTGAACGCGAAGATTATCAGCATCGAGGAGTCTTTCGCCACCTACGACACACGAACGAAGGGAATAATTTGGACTCCGTTGGACAACACCAAGGGCTCAACAACAATCGGTAAGCTCGTTGACAATTACAATCACCGTCTCCTTGTATATTATTCCCTGGTCCTTTGAGTCTCAATATAATGGAAAATTCAGAGGAAATTAAACGACTCATTAAAAAACGTGGTACAATTAAGGCTCAGATCACCTCATTTAGAGCTTTTTTAACGGAACACCGCGAAGAAGAGCAAATCGATTCTATACGATTAAATTCGCGGCTGCAAAGGTTGAAGGAATCATTTTCACGATTCAACGACATCTGTGATGCATTGGATAATTTAGACGACATTAACGATCACACAGATCATAGAATAGCGACAGAAGAAAGTTACCTCGACGCCATAAGCGAAGCTGAAAATCTCTTGGCTACCACAAGTGCCTCTCAGCCTACAGAAAGGACAACAAATGCACCCCCCACTAGCTCTCGAGATCTGAGCAATGACTCACAACCACGCATGCCCCGGTTAAAGCTTCCGGACGCTTCTTTACCAAAATTCGATGGGAAATATGAGGAATGGCTGAGCTTCAAAGATTCATTCGTAGCAATGATCGGAGATCGCAGCGAATTAAGTCGTGTAGAAAAATTACAATACTTAAAGGCCTCATTATCGGGAGACGCGGCGCGCAAACTGAGTATATTCACAAGAACGAACGATAATTATAATCGAGCATGGGAGATGTTAGAACAATCATATCAAGATGAACGCCTTATCATTTCGCGACACTTAAGCTTACTCATACGTCTGCCAGTGCAGGAAAAAGACAGTGCAACAGGTCTGGTCAAACTCGCAGACGAAGCCCAACAACATATTATGTCACTGCGCTCATTAGGCGTTGAAGTCGGGGACCACATGACGGTACAACTTCTTGTCGAAAAGTTGAGCAGATCGACTCGTCAAAAATGGGACGAAACTCTCAAAAGAAATATCTTTCCGAAGGTCGAGGAATTGATGGAATTTTTATACACCACAGCGTCACGACTTTCACAATGGGAGTCCGAAAGTCGTGAGTCATCAAAGCTCACGCCTCAAAAAACGTCAAACCCTCGAGCTTTTAAATCCAGTAATTCGGCAAAGGCATTTGTTTCAACGAGCACACAAAAATGTCCAGCATGTTCCGGGAACTATCATCCTCTGTACAAGTGCGACAAATTCCGCGAATATCCAGTGCACAAGCGAATCGAGATCGTACAAAATGCGGCATTGTGCTCAAATTGTCTCCGATCACACGGATCCAACGAATGTACGTTCGGACACTGCCCCCGCTGCAACGAATGTCATAATTCACTGCTGCACCAAGATGCAGAGGTCAGTGTCGCAGAAGCTCAAAATTGACTAGCAGCCCCCGCAGGAATCAACAAACTCCACATTTCATCGACAAAGATGCCAAAATGTGAAGTCAAGGGCGAAAAAAATCATCTTAAACGCACATTCAACTCTCAAACGATCGATCACCACTCATCATTCACGTCTATCACGAAGGTGCGTGAATTGATGCCAAGTGCAGCGATCGATGTATTCAATTCAAAACGTGAACGAATGCGATGCCGTTCGCTACTCGACACATGTTCCACAGCCAACTTCATCACAGAAAAATTGGCCACGGCACTACAATTGCCGAAGAAAAGGCTCTCGATTCCTGTAGGGACGCTAAATGATTCAACAACAACAACAAAGCATGTTGTCACAGCCACAATCAATTCAATCCACGATGGATTTCAAAGGACATTGACATTTCTTACAATTCCACAAATTTCGAATCTCATACCGACAGAAAGATTTCCAAGGGAAAATTTAAAAATCCCGGCTAATCTGCGATTAGCAGACCCCGATTTTCATAAGCCAGCAGCCATAGATTTGCTCATAGGATCCGGGCCCAGTCTGTCTATGCTCTGCATCGGGCAAATTAATCTATCCACTCAGGGAACAGATCTCTTCCTGCAGGAAACTCGTCTAGATTGGGTTTTGGGAGGGGCAGTCTGTAACATACACACACCAGCGACATCGTGTTTTTTCTCAGAAGCTCAACCAGATTCAACGAGATTTTTGGAAATCGAGGAGGGTGAATCACCCACCCGCTTATCATCAGAAGAACTGCAATGCGAAAAACATTTCCAAGAACATATCACACGTGACAAAAACGGACGATATATTGTGGCTCTCCCATTTAAAGACCAACACGCGGAGCTTGGGGAGTCTCGGGGAAGAGCTATCAGACGACTTAACTCTCTCCAAAGAAAATTAAACTCCAATGAAAATTTAGGACGACAATATTCAGCAGTTCTTCAGGAATATCTACAATTGGGACACATGTCAGAATGTTCACGTGATGATGGTGATGGATTTTATTTACCACATCACGCAGTGATAAAGGAATCAAGTAACACCACGAAAGTTCGCGTTGTTTTCGATGGTTCAGCAAAAACTAGCTCGGGAATCTCTCTAAACGAAGCGTTAATGGTTGGTCCCACGATTCAAGATGACATTTTTTCCTTAATTCTTCGCTTCAGATTACATAGATACGTCATTACAGCAGACATCGAAAAGATGTATCGTCAATTTTTGGTTCGACGCGAAGACAAAAAATATCAAAGAATCTTGTAGAACGGATTAGACGGCCTCAAAGCATATGAGCTGAACACAATCACCTTTGGTCTCGCGTCAGCACCGTATTTAGCGATTCGTTGTTTACACCAGCTCGCAAATGACGAAGAACACAAACATCCAATAGCAGCAAAGGTTCTCAAGCGCGACATGTACGTCGATGATTTATTAACGGGAGCCTCGACAATCGAGGAAGCTCGCGAATTACGCGATGATTTGATTGCGCTTCTAAAATGCGGTGGCCTTCGGATGAGACAATGGGCAGCCAATGAAAGAAAAATACTTGAGGAACTTCCTGAAGAAGAACTCAATCACTCACTTCAACTCGACAAAGACCAATCCTTGAAAACATTGGGAATATCCTGGAACGCAAATGAAGACTACATAAATTACACAGTACAACCAGTTGTAATAAAAACAACAACCACAAAACGAAAGATATTGTCTGAAATCGCTAAGATCTTCGATCCTCTCGGACTGCTCGGACCCATCATTCTGTACGCGAAACGACTAATACAAAAATTGTGGTTGCTCAAACTGAACTGGGATGAATCAGTCCCTCACAGCATCCACACTGACTGGACCATGTATTGCAACGAGTTACCAATCTTGAAAAATTGGTCCCTAAAAAGATATACACTCATACCAGACGCGAAGACAATACAATTACACGGATTCTGTGATGCTAGCGAGAAAGGTTATGGAGCCTGTATATATATACAGTCCATCGACCAATGCGGAAAGGTTCAATATGAACTATTTTGCTCAAAGTCTCGAGTAGCACCGTTAAAGGTCATCACACTCCCTCGACTCGAACTTTGCGCCGCTCAATTATTAGCGAAGCTCTACGACCAGGTACAACGGACCATCACTATCCCAGTAAATGGGACGTTTCTGTGGACAGATTCAATGATTGCACTACATTGGATTAACGCCTCACCTCATACGCTAAAAACATTCGTCGCGAATCGCGTTTCTTATATACAGGAAAAAACAAGTTTCAAGGATTGGCGACACGTCCGATCCGAAGACAATCCAGCAGATCAGCTGTCCAGAGGACAGTTGCCGAGTGAATTAATGGATAATTCTCTCTGGAAAAATGGACCGTCATGGTTACTAAATACCGAGACAACATGGCCAAGCACACCTATCAAACAACCGGACGAAATTCCTGAAAGTCGAAAAATGACTTGCTTCATAATCGACACGACATGTGAAATATTAACACAATTCTCCGCATTCAAAAAAATTAAGACGCATCATAGCATACTGTTTACGCTTCAAGGCAGTCAATACATTTAAAGGGCTGCTCTCAACAGAAGAATTGAACCAGGCAGAAATAAAGATCATTAAACTGTCCAATCAACTACATTTGCCAAAGAAATATACGACCTCAACAAAAAAAGGAATGTCAACAGTAAAAGTAAACTTAAATCTCTCGCTCCATTCATGGATACCGACGGAATCCTCAGAGTGGGAGGAAGATTGGACAAATCCCGACTTCCGTACGCTCAACAGCATCCTGCTATTCTTCCTCGATCTCATCACGTGACGAATCTCATCATTGAATATCATCATACCCAAAATTATCATTCCGGTATCCAAACAACATTGTATTCAATACGTCGAAAATACTGGCTTATCGACGGACGAAGCCAAGTACGTCAAGTTCTCAGAAAATGTATTCGATGCTGTCGCGCCAATCCTTCGGCGGTCGAGTATACGATGGGACAGTTACCCAGCCTTCGAGTTATCCAAGCAAGGCCATTTTCGAATGTAGGTGTGGATTACTGCGGTCCATTTTATATTAAAGAAAAAAAACACCGAAACACCTCGTTGTGAAGGCTTCTCACATAGAAGTAGTGAGCGATTTAACTACGGAAGGTTTTCTTGGAGCATTGCGCCGATTCATCTCTCGACGCGGAAAACCCAATATCATCAGTTCAGACAATGGAACCAATTTTGATGGAGCCAACAATGAACTAAAAGAGTTATACGTATTGTTCAATTCGGAAGAACATCAAACAAATACAACATCATTTTTGACAGACCACGGAATTAAGTGGAAGTTCATCCCCCCACTCTCACCTCACTTCGGCGGGTTGTGGGAGTCGACCGTCAAGGCATTCAAACATCATTTAAAACGCGTTATTTCCAATGAATTATTCACGTTTGAAGAATTCTACACTCTATCAGTAGAAATTGAAGCTATATTAAACTCACGTCCCCTCACACCGCTATCCACTGATCCTAACGATTTAGGCTATGTTCCTTTTTAGACTGCAAGTACTGCAATATGCCGGCTATAAAGCGTACTGCAAGTGTTGTTCCGATATTACTTTTAGTCCTATACCGTACAATGGCACTGCTATAACGGAACGAGCTTCAGTGCACTTCAGTGTCCGTCCTGACACGAGCGCACAGCGCATGTGCGCTACGAATCCAACGTTACCATTGGACGAAATGAATTTCGCACGCCTCTCGTAGGCCGCCATGTTGTTGCTGGGAGTTGCCCTACCTCGCCAGCCGCAGTGATCACAGCAGGAAGTGACGACAAAAACTGTGACGTCATATGATCCCAAGTGCGACCACAAAGCGTACTGCGGCGTATATCGAAACGCGTTTGCAGCACTGCAAGTACTTGCAGTTAAAAAAGGAACATAGCCTTATTAGCACTCACTCCAGGCCACTTCCTTATCGGTGATTCGTTAACGAGTTTCCCTAGTCCAAGTTACAGCACGACACCATCGAATCGTTTGTCACGATGGCAACATTCGCAAAAAATACGTCAAGATTTTTGGGCTCGATGGTATGTAGAATATCTAAACAAATTGAACGTGAGAAAGAAATGGACATCCGGACAACATCAAATCAAGGAAGGTTCAATTGTGTTGCTGAGAGAAGACCACCTCCCACCAATGCAATGGTCTCTGGGACGTGTTATCGAAGTGCATCCTGGATCAGACGGAATAATACGCACTGTGACGATTAAAACCGCGAAAGGACAATTCGATCGAAATGTTAAAAAATTAGCACCTCTACCGATCGATGAAACGAATATAACGTAGAGACGTCGACGTGTTACCTATTAATTCATTCACAGTTTATTCTTTAAGGTTGATCGGAATCCTCTCAACGGGGGGAGTCTGGAGCTTCGCATGAGACGCTATAGAAATAAAATATTTTAATACATAAGTTGAACGCGAAATACCAAACCGACGAACAGGACGAAGCACATAGATCCATAATGTACAATACACATATACACGGCTACAGGCATAAAATTCAATCCGACAGACACGAGCTAGAGTAAAAGTAATAAAAACTCGTTTTTCGAGAATTTCCGTTCGAATCTTAATCCGCACATTTTCACTGCTATAAAAGCCTTTCAAAAATCGTACCGTGTTGTATCGGGGAAAAACGTTAATTATTTTCTGGCGACCAGATGTTTTATTGCAGAGCGGACCTTACAGGCAGTTGATCGCCGCGGTATACAAAACACTTATTACGGTCACGCTCGGCGAACCAAGGGTATTATTCCGAGCCCGTCACAGTTTTCTTCCCGTAAAAGACAAGCGGATTAGGAGCTAGAGGCTCTCCCAATTTGTGGGTGGTGTCAACCCTTAGAAAACGCACCAATCAACAGTCTCAAAATTATTTCACATTCAATCAGCCAATAGAAACAGTCGAATCAATTTTTTCATGTCCTTTTTCCCTCTCCACATCAAATGCTGGACTTTGAAAAATATTCTCTTTTGAAAATGCAAGTTAGTACAACGACAGACTCGAACCGATATACCTCGCACTAAAACCACCACGGCCACAATAGACAGTTACTCGTTTATCTATTATAAGCAAGTGTGTAAAGACTTTAAATTTAGTCAAAATAAAGTTTTGTTCAAACTACTATCCTGGATCCTCAACCTTTATGTAAACGAATGCGAAACCAGCTGACGCACGGTAACTCGAACGTTAGCGTCTAGGATAAATTTCAACATTTCAAAAAATGTGCTGAAGCTTACGACTTCAGTGATGTGTTCAACATCGTGAAATTACCGTGACTCAACACTATGAATGCGAAAGCAGCGAGCATAGGAGATAGGAGTACATGGAAGCGCAGGCCCCTTGTTAGCATTTGGCAGACTTTTTTGGGGTGATCTGTAGTTAATCACCCCAACAACTGGGAACATGGAACATGGAAGCGCAGGCCCCGTGTTAGCATTTGGCAGACTTTTTTGGGGTGATCTGTAGTTAATCACCCCAACAACTGGGAGCGCTGCGTGTAACGGACAACGGTGTGCACGAACACATCCCCACATTACCAAGCAGCTTGGTAAGGTGGCTTATGTATTCGTGCACACCATTACAAGTAGCGCTCCCCGTTGTTGGGGTGATTAACTACCGATCACCCCAAGAAAGACTGCCAAGCGCTCCCATAAGGCCTGCGCTTCCATGTACCTCTATGTCCACTGTTAAAAGCGTGTATGCAGGGGGTCCAAGCACAGATGGGAATGAGTGAGGCAAAGTTTCGCAGGGCCCGTCCGCTGGGAGCGGTAGTGTCGCTACCCTTAAGCCATTGCATCGATTTTCTTTCTCGCTCGTACACACGTACCCAACGAAATTTGCGCCATCTTGGATTATCGCGTGTTGCCAGAGGGTACAAGCCACCATAGTAAATGCTGAGGCAAAGTTGCGCTGGTGGCGCTCCTGGTAGACGGGCCGTGAAATAATGCCTTTGACATATATAAAGGTTTACCCCCACTCCACGACCCAAAGCAGATTTATTGTTATTATTATTTCATTTTAAATGTCCCAGGATACAAAAATATAATAAAAATGCCAGTATATTTGTGTTGCAATATATTTCAAACATTTCGTATGAATATTAATCTGAATATATGAATATTTAGAACATTCATATTTACACATAGAGATATTTAACAAGCGTTTATATATAAAACCAACTGAACAAATTTTTTTCTATTCGCGTATCACCTGAAATTAATTGGTTATAACTTTGCAAAGTTTTAACCGCACAATCAGTTTTTACATCACATATTTAACAAGCTTTTATGTAAAAAACAAACTTGACAATTCTTTTTCT
Organism: Alloplasta piceator; assembly: GCA_946863875.1. NCBI lineage: Eukaryota > Metazoa > Arthropoda > Insecta > Hymenoptera > Ichneumonidae > Alloplasta > Alloplasta piceator. The sequence goes on along the minus strand of OX333077.1, from coordinate 22,469,831 downwards.
ATTCGCGTATCACATAAAATTAATCAGTTATGACTTTGCAAAGTTTTAACCATACAATCAGTTTTTACATCACACATTTAACGAGCGTTTGTATAAAAAAACAAAATTAACAATTCTTTTTCTGTTCGAGTATCACATGAAATTAATCAGTTATAAATTTGCAAAGTTTTAACCATGCAATCAGTTTTTACATCACATATTTAACGAGCGTTTGTATATATAAACAAAAGTAACAATCCTTTTTCTATTCGCGTATCACGTAAAATTTATCAGTTGTAACTTTGCAAAGTTTTAACCATACTATCAGTTTTTACATCACATATTTAACGAGCGTTTGTATAAAAACACAAAAGTAACAATTCTTTTTCTGTTCGCGTCTCACATAAAATTGATCAGTTATAACTTTGCAAAGTTCTAACCATACAATCGGTTTTTACATCACATATTTAACGAGCGTTTGTATAAAAAAACAAAAGTAACAATCCTTTTTCTATTCGCGTATCACGTAAAATTTATCAGTTATAACTTTGCAAAGTTCTAATCATACAATCAGTTTTTACATCACATATTTAACGAGCATTTGTATAAAAACACAAAAGTAACAATTCTTTTTCTGTTCGCGTCTCACATAAAATTGATCAGTTATAACTTTGCAAAGTTTTAACCATACAATCAGTTTTTACATCAGATATTTAACAAGCTCTTATATAAACAGTCCAAAAAACACACGATAGACACACCCGATGCTCACTGTGAAGACGCGCAACACGCACGTGTATGATGGGCTTTAATCCCTCGGACAAACTGCGGCACGTGCGCATTTCTCACGTGACCTGCTGATTGTCGCACGCCATTGTGTGTAGAGATCCTAGTCGGTCTCGTACGTTAAGCGCGTTGCGCGTTTGAGTTGAAGCGTACATGAACGTATGTTCGTTGGTCCAGTTCTCGTAAGTCGGTCAGGAAGGAAGGAGGTTGGTAAAGAAGATCCCTCTAGACATTCTTCAGCGAAAAATATAGAGGAGGATCCTCTTAGCGTTTCGTCTCGGGTACAGTGCAGACTCATCAGTAGGGCTATGCAACTGTACCCTGCCCCAGACGCGCCGGTGGTGGCAGAGTCCGGAAGCCTGGAACCGCCATATATACGAAACGCTGGGTGACCAGTCGTTTACGAGAAAGGACCAGGTACAACTGCGGATGCGCGCGCCACAGCACTCCTCCCCAGTAACAACGTTACGAGGACTCCTGGAAGGAGAGTGGCGCGCGAAGGAGCGTACTGGAGCGAAGGTGCGGATAAGGCATGCTCGTGAGGAAGGTGCGTCTCGTGCTGAGCAGTGTGCGTGTGCCGGTCCTGTAGGTCCCTCGAGCTCGTACTCCGTTGCGTTGCTTTGAATTTTTGTGATTGTACTGTCTGTCAATCACGTCGGGGTCACCAATGTAGAGATCCAACGAACGTATGTTCGTTGCAGTTCGTTGCGAGTGAAATCAGTTTAGTTCAGATCATCAATCGTTGTCCAGGCTGAATTGAATCGTTTGAATTGATTTTTTTTAAATAATTAAATGATATAACAGAGTGGCCACTAAATCGGACGAAAAAAATTTCCTGACATTTTCGAAAATGTCCCTGACAAACCATTCGGATTTGTGAAAAAAGTGACAAAGTACGAACATCGTATTTTTCATAGAAAAAAAAATTGAAAATTGTAAATCTGCGCATCGCTTCCTCAATATTTTTGCATTTACATATCTTCCTCTATGATAGCCAAATAGCTTTCACAGTTTTGGCTTCCTCATAGAGGAAGCTTTGTAAATTCGAAAAATACTCTGGAAATGATGTGCAATATTACAATTTGCAAGTTTTTTTACTATCTCTGGTTATTGGAGTTACAGAATTATATCTTTATATCGTAAAATTTTTTATCAAGATTTTTTTTGAAAATTTCAAGATCGCATAAAATTTGCACTGCTCAAGCAATTTTTGCAAGATTGAATACCAAGTAACTTCTTCCATTAAACTATATGCAAGCTACAGGGATCACGCGTTTTTTGTAAAAAATTCAAAATTTTATAAACGCCGAACCCCTTGAGCAATTTTTGAGAAATTCAATATCAACAATCTTTGACACTCAAACTTTTGAAAATTTAAAAGTCGCAAAAAATACGCACAAGCCAATGAATTTTTGCAAAATTCATAGCAAAGAGTCTGTGGGGCTCAGCTTGAGTGCAAAATTTCGGCGCACTACTCTAATGTGGTCTTGAGATGTAGCTGTTTGAATTTTTCAGAAGCAGGCACACACATAACACACACACACACACATACATGCATCCGGACATTTAAAAAATTATGATTCTTCGATGTTTTAGGACATTTTAAACATACTGACATGAAAATCTCGAAAAAAAATGTCACGTAAATTTGCTTCGTCTATGAGGAAGCGTAACAGAAAAAATGTTGACCCAGCTTTTTTTTTCATCGGTGCGCAGGAAAAAAATGTTGGCCCATACACTTTTTTTCTCGTGATTTAATATTTCGTATTTTCCCTGACTGATATTTAATTCCCTGACATTTCCCTGATTTCCCTGACACTCAAAAAATTCCCTGACATTTCCTGGTTTTCCAAGTTTTCCCTGACAGTGGCTACCCTGCATAATTGCGTGATAGTAAAAAGGAACTTTTTACAAATAATTTAAGTATGATTAATATCCAAAAAAAAATGTAGTATAATTTTCATTTACAAGTTTCGAAATGTGTGAATATCAACACGTGTAAGATTTTTTAAACTTCATAAACAATAGAAATTTCAACATAAGAATATGTAAATGAAATTGTACATTAAAAAAAAAATAGATCCCATAGTTGCTTGGCTTTACGCTTTGCTCTCAAATGTTGCACATTCTGTTTCATCGTAAAATCTTACGTAAGAATGGCTTTAACCCCCCCCCCCCCCAGATAAGTTCATGTAGAGATTTTTCAAACCCCCCCTTCCCCCTCGAGACCCTTACGTAATTAATGAATGGCCCCTTATGCATGCATCGAAAATGAAGAATATTAGTCCTGGCCGTTTTTCCCTACAAAATAAGCAATAATTCTCACATTTTTTTATATCGATATATCCACACAACTTCACAATTAAAATTATTCAAATATTCAAAGACAAAACCGATTGAACGTTCACACATATCCGAACGGAAATCGTTCCCGAATTTCCGCTGACTAATTTCATCCATCCACTTATAAATAATCCTGAGAAAATACTGAAACCGTCGATCGTCCGATCAACCGGACGACGATATCAAATTCTGCTAATGGATATCCGCCAAAAATAATGCACGAGGCATCGCGCGATTTATCTGTCTTTTTCCCTATTCCCAAAAACCCATCTATCCGCATTTTCTACCGCTCACGCGTGGCATGCATCACGATCAGCATTGTGATTGTCAATTCGCGTTTACCTGATCGATTCCCTCATTTCTCCAGATCAGTCTTACTTCCAACTTACGACAATGAACTACTAGAAAAATCATAAAGTTTAATATCCCAGTCGTTTTGTAAGATATTAATAATTGTAAGTCCATATTTACCGCAAACGGCGGCAGAATAAGAAGTTTAGTTTAGTGCGTGTGCGTGCGTCCGTGCATGCGTGTGCGCGTGCATACGTGCGTGCGTGTATTAAAACTGCAATTTCCAACGACAATTTAATTTCCAAATGCTGCTATAAAAACGTTTAGTACCAACTCAACCAGCCACACCACTATCCGCGTATAGCCATCATCATGCGTGTATTTATATTAAAAGAGTTTATTACATTGGATAGAATGTGGTACGTAGGCTCATCATGCCGGATGCGTGGAGAATGAATCTCACCCACTGCTGGGAGGAAGTTTAAATTAACGTCAAGTCTTGATCGTCGTGATCACCGCTACATAACAGCGATCCTACTTGGTGGGGATGGGATAAAATAATACATCGGAGCTGGTGGTTCTATATCGTGTCTCCTGTAATCGTTATATTAGATATCGAAGATTTTATGGACAAAAATTACCGTATTTGAACAATTATGCAGTATCTAACCATTCTCAATTTTATAGTTAGCATTTTCATTTTTTCCCTATATAGTCATTTTAATTAAAAAAAATTATACTTACGAGGCAAACATGAAAAACTTGAATGATTCTAGTTAGTTCGTTTAAACAGGTGACGAAATACGTCTGTATTACCCACATTCATTCACGTTGGGGCACGCAGCAGGTGTGCCGGACCATCTCTTTCCCAAAATCCGAAAGCGGCAGGTTACATAAACACGAAAATGGACGGGGACCGTGGAATATGTTGTTTCGCAGATTTGATTAAATCGTGCGGTAGAAGCCTTTATAGGTTATGTGGAATACCACGTATCCAATGTTTATAAAACAAAATATCACGCACTTGACCCTATGCCGGAGGCCTCCACTACGAATCTACGTATCCCAGATTTTTTATTCTTTTTCTGTATGAATCGCTATTTTGGCATTTATTTTATCCCAATAATAAATAAGGCAATTAACAATAATAAAGTATTATTAATTACAATAAAACAGCGCGGTACTGAACTGAAGATTCAGTAGGAGAGATGACAAAAAAGACCTGTGCTTCTTCAGTGAGAAAACACATTTTTATATAGCGCAAATAGAAAACGGGATATTTCGTGGAGATCTTTTCATCTAAAAAATGTATCAGAGAAGACTCCGATGGCCAGTTGGTTTTGCTATTCCACGCTATGAAAATGGTGTCGTTTTCTCTATTGATTCGTGCGACTCAAAAAATCACAACCTACTTATCAGTGATCAGATCCACGCTAATCTCCATTTATTTAATCTGATCTGCTATATTGAGATGTCTTTGGACAATTGTTCCTCTCCTGTTGATGCCTTTGTCTTATCTCTCGATGAAATACTCGGTACTTACATTTTCGTGCAAAAATACGTTTTCGAAATCTTTCATACACTTATTATATTATTCATTATTATATTAGGTTGCGAATGAAACAAAATGCACATCAGGTTAATCATGAGATTACAAGGGAAACACGCGAAATCGCCGATCAAATTGAGAGGCACAACTTATGTACTCGTAGCGATGCATTCAAAATTGCTAATTGTAGCGTTTTCCAGTAGTAAGAGCATATATCTGCCATGCTGGCAGCTTAGGTTCGAGTGCAGTGTGGATAATTTTTTTCCATTTTTTATCAATTTTCGATAGACAACATGAAAAATCATGTTTATTTTCTGAAAATGTCACGAAAAATAATCAGAATACAGCATCGTGTGATGATGTCATCTAAATACGTTCACAAATTGTTGACCAATTGACCGCTCCAAAGTTTACTAAGATGTTGAAATACTAATGTTTTGCAATATTAATGAAATGTGCTTCCCTATGTCCTTGTTAAGAAAAAAAATGTATATGCAGCACTGTAGCATTTATACAAATACATCAAGTCTTTAGAAAATGAAAGTCACAGCGGTTGGCAAATATTGTTACACTCTGGTATGTGTTTGATGAATAAATTATGTTGTGCATTTACTAACAGCACTTTGCAGCTTTGCTTATTTCATATTACTTCCACCCGAACAGTTCATCTTCGGTAATGAAAAACAAAATAGAAAAAAATTATATTACTTTTAATACATAAAAATGAATTTTCACGTTGTTGATGAAAAACTGATATAAAATAAAATAAAGCATCGAAAGTAGGATTGAACCCAAACCACCAGCGTGGTAATCAGATATTCGCACCGCTGGGCCTTGGTCAAGTTGTGCTTTTTTCCGATCCGCAATTTTTCAAGAATAACTGAGCGTTGAGTCTTCTCTTGTACAGGGTAGATAGTAATCTACGATGTACAAATGTCAGGTCTAGTAAAGTGCAAAAATCACTCCTTGGAATTTTTTTCTTATGGCAGTGTCCTGTTTTAGAAGGTCCGATTTGTTTTGTATTGATTTTATCAATAGATACACTATCGAAACCATATATGAGGCGATCCATGACACTTCCGCCAGTAAAAAAAAACCCACAAATAATTTTGAAAAATCGAGTCACTTTATTGAAAAATATTCACCGAGTGACATTATTTAAAAAAAAATGCTGACGTTTTTTCTCGTTGATTACCATTTTTTAACATTTTTCCATTCAAATAACTGCATCTTTCGCCGGATTTGACGAATTAACATTTGTAAAAAACGAAAATCTGCATCTTTTTATGGCTTTCCAGAAAAAAGCTAATTTATATTTAATTGAGCAAATTGAACGAGCGTTTGAGGGCAAAATATGCAAAAATATTTTTTTTCACAAGGAAAGACACTCGTTATTTTATTTTCTTTAATTTCCCCGAATTGTGAATATGAAAAACGAATTTTTGGTATTTTTCATATAATGGGATTCCTAAACACCGTGAAATAACAGCTATTTTTTTTTATTAAGATATTGTTGTGAAATTACGCGAGGAAGAATTAATTCGGCAAACATTTATAAAAAGCAACGGCAAACCAAACGAAACTTTATTCTCTTTTTATACACACATCCGTTCGCTGTCAAATCTCACACGAGACTCTCTCTAATTTTTACGATCACAGTCACGTTCGTCATATGTTGAGTCAACTGTCTAAGTCGGCTATGAAATTAGATTGACTTAAAGCTGTATTCACAACACTACTCTCCTCCTCCCTGAGTTGCCGTCTTGTTTTTTATCTTGGACCTCTCTCAGCCTATACTGTTCTGGCATTTACCCAAAGTCCACAGGGAAAACCAAGACTCAAAAGACCTGGGAAGAACAGTTTACAATAATTTCCTTTGAATTTAATGAATTTAATGAATTTGATATTTCCTAAGTCTTTGTCTTCTGTCTTGTGTGTTTAATTTTACTCTTGTTTTCTTCGTTTCTCCTTTCATATTCTTTTTTCTTCTGTCCATTCTCCTTGGTGAAGATGTCAACATTTGAAATATTTCCTCAGATTTTCGAAAGGATGTTGATTAGGAAGAGGGTGGAAGGAAACAGGATTCTTCAAACCAAGAGAAATCTGCGAAAATTAAAATTAAAAGCGTAGACTACCGCACAACATTTATTTACAATTTATGTACAGTATAAAAACAATTAATCTACTATATACTAGGAATCGGTATTATACAAATTGATAATTCAACAATTATCATTTTCGTTTGCCGAGCACAACGATTCAATCATCAATCGAAAACAACAACCCGGAATATCCGTCATCAAGTCTTTTGTTAGGAAAGAATTTTCATTACACATTGGTGGTACCTTCCGATAACCCTAAGTAGTGATCCCAGGACCCCAAGCGTCTTTTCAAACAATATTGTGATCGGCAATATTAATTGACGACTATCATAAGATAGCAGACATCTTGGTTCCATAGTCAAACTAAACCTAGAATCACTGGTTTCGAGTGTCCCTCGTCGCCCCATACCAAGCCCAGTAAAGGTTTGCAAACACTCTATGATTCTCCGGAAACTCTTAACAGGACGGTATTCCACACTTTACCCGGTGCTATAGGGATAATCGTCTAAAGCTCCAGCCAAGCAATCAGACACACTTTCCGACTTGACTCTCACTGATCTGACACCTCTAAATAATCATGAGACTCCCCTAATCCTATTTCCTAATCATCATAACAAGCGAGTCGATCTATGTGATCGTTGTTTGAATTTGTTTTGGTCTGTGTTTTCGAATTGTTTGGACGAGATTGTTTGTTTTCGTAATAATTTTGATTGCGGGAGTAATCTCGTTGATTCCCTGAGTGTGAAACTTTTTCGAGAAGATTTACACTCTGTACTTCTCGTGCCCTGATGAGAGCTGACCGGAGGGACAAAATTTTCTCTAGACGAAGAGTTTTTCGGATACTGATATCGTTGATCCCGCAAATAAATTGTACGCAAGCAAGTTTATCTCTTGTCTCTTCATTCGCCTCAGGAAAAGCACATCGAGTGAGTCTCTTCAAATCATTCGCGAAAACAGCGAATTCCTCGTCGGATTTCAGTTTTCTGTCGTTAAACTCGTTTATCGAGTTTTGAACGAGCTTTTCCGTTCGGAAACTGAAATCAAGCGCTTCTTTTAGTTTATCAATATCTCGAGCCGCGTCGACAGTGAGACTGTCGAGAACTGCTCTCGCGGAACCGCGAAGAACAGAAGCCAGGACGATCGCTGCTTCCCCAGACGAATATCGATTGAAACCCGCTATCATTTCGAATTGTTTGAGGAACTGATCCCATGAACCGGTTCCGTCAAACAAATCGACTTTTAGACGATCTTGATGTCCTGATTCGATTGAGTGAGAAAGAGTTGTGAGTGTGACGTTTGGTACACTTGATGTGTGACCCTCACGAGGATTGTCAATAATCAGGTTAGAATTTGACGGTGTTCCGCGATTTTGTGTTTGAGATTGCGGAAGTGACGCAGGAACACCGGTAAGGTTAGCATCGGAAGAGGCAGCGGAAGCAAAAGAGGAAGGGACATTATCTGTAGTCGATGCGGTCCTTCCAGCGTTGAGCTCTGCTACGAAGAGACGTGCTGTTTCTCGAGCGGCTTCCTTGGCTGCGATGGATGCAGCTTCTTTTGCTGTTTGTAGTGCGACCTCTTTCGCTACAACCGATGCAATTTCTCGTGCTGATTCCAACGATGCGAGTCGAGATTCTTCGATGATTTCATCGACGTGACGATTATTCTCACGAAGAATTCGATGCATTTTCTTCGCGAAACTGACCGAAAAGATCGGGTTCGCCACTGTGATGATTCCGCGTTGCCGTAGTCCGACGATTTTTACGTGTGTTCATTTTTTTTTTTTTTAATAAATCTGTCACTTCACATTAAAAAAAACGATCCCTCCTCACGACTTTCACGATATTCGCGAAATTTTTCCGAAAACTATCGCGAATGAATTTAATAAATCCCACTTCTGACACCAATGTTGTGAAATTACGCGAGGAAGAATTAATTAGGCAAACATTTATAAAAGGCAACGGCAAACCAAACGAAACTTTATTCTCTCTTTATACACACGTCCGTTCGCTGTCAAATCTTAGACGAGACTCTCTCTAATTTTTACGATCACAGTCACGTTCGTCATATGTCGAGTGAACTGTCTAAGTTGGCTATGAAATTAGATTGACTTAAAGCTGTATTCACAACAATATTAATAAAAAAATTTAATATATTAATAAATAATATAATAATATAATTAATAAATAATTTTTTTATTCATATATTATTTAAAAAAATGAATATCTTAATGAAAAATAAAAAATACCAAAAATTCATTTTTCGTATTCACAATTCGGGGAATTAAATTTAAAAAAATAACAACCTGTGTCTTTACTCGAGAAAAAAAAATATTTTTGCATATTTTGCCCTGAAACGGAGGTTCGACTTGCTCAATAAAATCTACATTAATTTTTTTCTGGAAGGCCATAAAAAAATGCAGATTTTCGTTTTTTACAAATGTAAATACGTCAAATCCTGACAAAGATACAGCCATTTGAATTGAAAAATGTTAAAAAATAATAATCAACAAGAAAAAACGTCAGAACATTATTTAAAAATTTTGACACTCAGTGAATATTTTTCAATCAAGTAAGTCGATTTTTCAAAATTATTTGTGGAATTTTTTTTTACTGGCGTTAGTGACATGGATCGCCTCATATACAAAGGTACAAATAAATTCTAAGCATTTTCGAAGATATTAAGCCAAAAGTAGAGGAGTGTTGAGCACACGGAGAAAACGGCGATCTCGCAATATGTAATGAATACTATGCTACCCTAGCGGAGGTCGCGACACTGAAAAGGACTGCATATGCGACGCCGTTGCTTTCATAATCTGGAAACTATAGACGAAAAATGGGCAAAACTTCGGAAAAATTTCAACCAAGCTGAAAATTTGTGTGCACGTACCTTTTTGCTCCCCAAATAACCGCTGAAAAGTCCCACGAGTCCAGGGGTGTGCATAACTTTTGACAGCTAAAAAACGGTGAAAAAATTACTTTTTTTCGGTTTTTTGCCAATATCTTTGTTCCGGTCGATCTTAGCGGTATGAGATATACTTATAAAAAAGAAAGAATGAAAAATTCTCTACAAAAAATGTTATACAAAGTTTATTGATAACACTAATAGTTTTCACGTAATAGGGCATTGAAACTCCGGAAAATTTTTCTATGGATATTTTAGGGCATTTGATGATCGAAATATAGTTTGCTGTGCGTTATCTTCTAATTTTAACATTTTTTATAGGAATTTGGGTGTGAAAAATAGTTGATTTCAGTGAACAAAAGTTATTATTTGTTTATCAAGATTATAGATTATTTATATAATTATGTTTTATAAATATAATAATATGTTGTAACACGAAATCGTGTCAATAGGGACAATTCGGAAATGATTTTGGTAGCGGGTTGGATAGCTCAGTTGGAAGGGATACAAAATAAAATGTGAGAAAAAAGTCAAAACTGACTTATATTAACAAACCTAATTTTCAAAGTTATTTATTCCTCAATATCCACGAAAAAAAATATTAGCCTCAACATTTATATAATCTTAAAATATATATGAGGTATTCCGGCTCAACCACTTTTACATGTTGTATTTTTTTATTTGGCTCAAACTTTTTTCTATTATTGTACATATTTATGGAACTTTACTTGATTTTTTTCAAATTTTTTTACCCTTGCATTTACAAGATATGCAAAAATATTTAAAATTTAACGATATTCATCTTCTATATCGTTTTACCGCTTAAAGCAAACAAATGTTAATTTCAAAAGGTCGGACACTTTTAATTTTTTTCA